>JACEFZ010010799.1:55000-64633 GCA_014155875.1 Cepaea nemoralis | reverse complement strand
AAACAGTGGAAACCCACGCCTGATGATGTTTTAGGATATCTGTTGCCTGCCTACATGTGCCTCTTGGACAGCCCGGAGGTTGTTGAAGTTATGTCCAGCAGTGGTGCCTTTCAGACCATCGTCACATTTCTGGAAACATCATTGTCTCATTTGTTGAAGAATAGAAGTTCTGAATGTCCTGAGGTGAGTGAGGAGATGTGTTGTTCCCTAAACTTGAGCCAGTTTGTGAAAAGTTTATGTAGCTCTGCTAGTTCATTGTTTATATTTCTCTGCTGGTTCATTGTTTATGTATCTCTGCTAGTTCATTGTTTGTGTATCTCTGCTAGTTCATTGTTTGTGTATCTCTGCTAGTTCATTGTTTATGTAGTTCTGCTAGTTCATTGTTTGTGTATCTCTGCTAGTTCATTGTTTGTGTATGTCTGCTAGTTCATTGTTTATGTATCTCTGCCAGTTCATTGTTTGTGTATCTCTGCTAGTTCATTGTGTATCTCTGCTAGTTCATTGTTTATGTATCTCTGCTAGTTCATTGTTTGTGTAGCTCTGCTAGTTCATTGTTTGTGTATCTCTGCTAGTTCATTGTTTGTGTATCTCTGCTAGTTCATTGTTTATGCAGCTCTGTTAGTTCATTGTTTGTAAATCTCTGCTAGTTCATTGTTTGTGTATCTCTGTTAGTTCATTGTTTGTATATCTCTGCTAGTTCATTGTTTATGTATCTCTGCTAGTTCATTGTTTATGAATCTCTGCTAGTTCATTGTTTATGTATCTCTGCTAGTTCATTGTTTATGTATCTCTGCTAGTTCATTGTTTATGTATCTCTGCTAGTTCATTGTGTATCTCTGCCAGTTCATTGTTTGTATATCTCTGCTAGTTCATTGTTTATGTATCTCTGCTAGTTCATTGTTTGTGTATCTCTGCTAGTTCAATGTTTTTATCCCACTTCTGCTTCTGGACTCATTTATACCACTGGCCAGTTTATTTCTTGTATATAGTTTTATCATTTGTGTGTACTTGTAGCTCAGCTCAGAGTTGAGTTAGACAATGAGCCAGTTTATTTCTTGTACATAACCTTGTCATTTTTGTGTACATATAGCTCAGCTCAGTGTTGAGTTTGACAATGAGCTAGTCCAGTTTATTTCTTGTACATAACCTTATCATTTTTGTGTACATATAGCTCAACTCCTTTTTGAGAATGACTGCGAGCCAGTTTATTTCTTGTACATAGTCTTATCAGTTTTGTGTGCTCCTAGCTTATTTCCTTGTTGAGTTTGACCATCAGCCAGTTTAACTCCTGTACACAGCTCCAACTAAAATGAGGCCATGTGAGTACTACGTGGCTGTACAAGGGATACACCTATTACATGTATGCAGAATATACTAGCCCCGCCTTCCATATATGGTGGGTATAAAGTGCTCCAAATAAAACTAATATGGAGAAAGAAATATATGTTAATGAGGAAAATTGGAGGTAGTGGAACATTTTGAATATCTTGGGTCATTAATTACCAACAATGGTGACACAATGAAAGAAATTAAAAGACAAATATCAATTGCTCTTCAAAAACTAAAACAACTGAATAATTTGTGGCATGGAACAGATAGACCTACAAAAATTAGATTTTTAAGAGCATGCATCTTTCCCATTGCAAGATACACCTGTGAGATCTGGACACTTACTAAACAAGCTGAACAGCACATAAAAGCCTTTGAATATAAATTATATAGATGTGTTCTAAGAATATCTTGGATATAGAAAAGAGTAAATGCATCTATACGACAAGATCTAAATATTGAAGAAGGTTGGCTACTAAAGACGATAAAATAAAGAAAATTAAAATAGTTTGGTCATTTGAAACATCAGGGAAGTTGAAGAGAACAATCATGGAAAGGATATATGCCCGGGAAGAGAGGAAGAGGAAGGCCAAAGAGAAGATGGGTGCAGGAAGTGGCGAATGATCTCTAGATGGGTGTATCAGATGTGGGACATCTTGCTTATGACCGAGAAGTTTTTCGGAAGGTTGTTATGGGAGCGAGGTTGTGCAAGGGACATGCTACTGAATGAAAGAATGAATAAGGTGCTCCAGGCAAGATGTACATTAGGATTGTATCAATCAGGGAGCATCCCCTGTATGGGGCTTTAAATGATACCAAGGGACATAGTTTGAAGAGAGACAGTTCTGGGATGGGGTTGAAAAGAGGAAAGTTTTGGATGGTACAAGCCAAAGACAATCTATCACAGTGGTTCTCAACCTATTTTGGCCCATGCCCCCCTTTACCATATGTTCAGAACGTCATTCCCCCCTTTCGAATTTCCCCCCCCCCCCCCCCCCACACACACACACATACACTCACTCACTCACTCACACAGTACTGTATACATAAAAATTGAAGCTACATTTAATAACATACTAGAACAAGTCTAGACATCTACATAAAATGTGATTTGCGGGTCTACTTACGTTATAAAATGCATTTCATTAGGACGAGAAGTACAGAATAGTAACATTTAGAGGGGAAAACAATATCAAGTAACTGGTTCTTGTATTAATGCGATCTTAAAATAATCTTAATGCCCCCCTTGGAAACTCTAAAATACCCCCCTAGGGGGGAATTCCCCACCGGTTGAGAACCACTGATCTATCAGGTGTGTGGAATGGATAGATAGAGCATGGAGAATAATGGGCCATTATTAATGCCCTCCCTAAATCAATACCTTTGCATTGAGGTATAGATACATTGGGTCTTATTTTCTTATAAACAATGAAACCAATCAGCAAAAATGTCACCATTCTTGTTTTGTCTGTGTTGTCTACAGAGTTCAACCATCAATGCCTTGTCTGTGATCGAGCTGATGTACACAAATTCTCCTGTGTGTGCCGCAAGCCTTGACTGCTTCCAGAAGTGGTTTCAAGTCTCCCTGTTGTCACTGCCAAATCTACGTAAGTTCAGGGTGCCAGTTTCATGGTGCTCCCCTCTGTAGAATTATTTAGCAAATGGATGTAGAGTGAGGCTAAGATTTGAAACTTATGTGGGGGTTAACTGTGGTCAAGATGTGAAACTGATGTGAAGCTAACTGTGATTAACATGTGAAACTTATGTAGGTTTAATTCTGTCAAAGATGGAAAATTGATTTAGGGTTAATTCTGGCAAAGATGGGAAATTGATTTAAAGGTAAATGGGGCAAAGATGTGAAACTGATATCTGGTTAATTGTGGTGAAGATGTAAAACTAGTGTGTAATTAATTATAGTGAAGATGTGAAACTAATGACCCACGATAGCTCAGTTGGTAGAGCGGAGGACTGTAGTAGTAATCACTGATATCCTTAGGCCGGTCTCCGTGGCCAAAGGCTTGCGAACGTGGTTCATGAGTCGCTTACCAGGTGTTCAAAATGTCGCCACAACCGATTTGTGCAGCAGACCGTGTTGCGTTGTGTTTTAACATGTTGGTATGGGAGCCGGTTGTTCAGAAAGCAATGGCAAACTACTGAACGTAAAACTTGCCTAGTACATCAACAGCAGCTGAAAAATGCTGGTGTTGACTGCAATGTCCCGCAAGGGATATGCAACATTTAAGTAAGTGAAACTAATGTGGGGTTAGTTATAGTGAAGATGTGAAACTAATGTGTCATTAATTGTGGGGAGGATGTGAAGCTGATGTGTGGTTAATTGTGATGATGTGAAACTGATGTGTGTTTAATTGTGGATAAGATGTGAAACTGATGTGTGATTTAACTGTGGCAAAGATACTAAACCATCGTGGGGTTGGCTGTAGCAAAGATGTGAAAAGGCAATGACTGAAAGGACAACAAAAAGTGGGAAAGGTGAGACATTAAAAAGAGCATGATCACAAATGACTGAATGAATGTTGCAGTCACATGGCCTTCATCAGCAAATACAAACAAATATTAACAATTCTAGTATACTAAAAGAGGCTAATGAAACTAGAACATTATATACAACAATAAGAATGAGACAAACAGCTTCTTTGGTCATGTGATGAGAAGAGAGGCATTAGAGAACATCATGACAACTAGAAAGATCAAGGGGAAGAGAGGGAGAAGCAGACCAAGAGAAATGATGCTGGATGGATTGAGATACTGGTATGGAGGAATATCATCAGCAGTGTTGATCCTAAACAGCAAAGACCGAGATCTGTGGAGAGACATAAACACCAGCAAGCAGGGCACTTTGTGATGATGAATATACTATATTAAGATATGTTATATAAATATATACTGTGACAAATGAAATGAGAACAAGAGTTTGTATAAAATATTTATTTGCATTCACATTTTCATCTTCATATAGCTGTATACCTGTGTCTATCTTTAAGCTGCTGCCTTTGTTATGACATATATTGGAAACAACAAGCTGCCATAAGGATTGATAATGAAGTGGGACAATATCAACCTATTAAGAGAGGTGTTAGGCAGGGATGTGTAATGTCTACAGATCTTTTTTCCCTGTACAATGAAAATATTTTCAGAAATGTAGAAGATATCAATGGAATCAGCATTGGAGGACGAAACATCAATAACATTAGATATGCAGATGATACAGTATTGATTGCAGACAATGCGCAGGATCTGCAACAATTAGTAGATGCGGTTGTTGTACACAGTGAGCAGCTGGGGTTAGAATTAAATTGTAAAAAGACACAGGTTATGGTCATTACTAGGAAGAACGAAGTACCACAATAGTTAAGTTTAGTTTAGTAGCTGGATCAACATCACGGCACACGGTTTAACCCATAGGTGCTCCATTTTCCTCCCAACTCAAACCTGAGTCTGGAGAAACTCAGCTCAATGCACGAACTCCGTTGCATCGGCGAGGATCCTGAAATACTTTGCGTACATTTTTAACTCGAAATTTTGCCTGGGCAGCACCGTTAGACTACTCTTTTTCGATTTCCAACTGCCAAGGGATTTTTTACGTGCGCAACAATACACACGGGTGTCCGATTTCACTACCCAGAGACCAGGGGAAATTTTATTACTGGAAGTCCAGGTGGATTTTTTAAATAAATCCCGGTCCTCACCGGGGCTTGAACCCCGGACCTCCAGCACTCGAGGCGGACACCATACCTCGAGACCACTCAGACACCCCCGAAGTACCACAATGTAATACACAAGTAAATGGGAATATTCTTCAACAAGTGAATCAATACAGTTATCTCGGAACAGTCATAACATCTGATGGGAGAAGCCTTGAAGAGATTAGAACAAGAATTGACATGGCGAAAGTAACCTTTAGCAAGATGAAAAACATTCTGACCAATAAAAAGATGTCAATTGAAACGAGAAAAAGAGTGTTGAGGGGATACATAGAGCCTGTTCTTTTGTATGGATGTGAAACTTGGACAATGTGCAGTCAAGCTGAAAAACATCTGATGGCTGCAGAAATGTGGTTTCTGAGGAAAATGCAAAGAATACCATGGGCAGACAGAAAAACCAATGACCAAGTACTACAGGAGACAAATGAAAATCGTAAATTGATTAGAGAAATTAGACGTAGAAAGTGAACATTTTTTGGACATGTTATGAGAAGAAATGGATTGGAGAACTTAGTGACAACTCTCAAGATCGAAGGGATCAGACCGAGTGGAAAATACCTGGATGGCTTGGCCACATGGTATGGACGAGACAGGAACACTGAGCTGATCCACGACTCTGGTGATCGAGTGAAATGGCGAGTCATAACTGCCCACGCTTTCCGGCATGGCACATGATTGATTGATTTGTTATGACTGTTCAACGCCTACACAATGAGAATCACCAGTGAGCAGATCACTGGACCTGGCAGGACATTGTCATATGCCGATGATGTTTTAGTGTATCGTCAGGGTAAGGATAGAGAGCAGGTTGCTGTGGAACTACAAACCGAACTCCATCGCATAAGTACTTGGTGTGATGAAGCTGGGTCAATGGTCAACCCAGCAAAGGCAACAGTGACTTGGTTCTCGTTGAATAATCATATTGTCAACACTCCAACACCAACTGTAAAGCTGTGTTCAGAGACGGTGGAAAGAACGCAGGCAATGAATTACCTGGGGATACGGTTTGATCGAAGCCTTGCTTATAATGAGCACATAGACCAGGTGATAACAAAGGCCAAGTGGGGTTTGGCTGCGATGCGGGTGATGGTGGCAGCAAACTGTGAGCAGCGCCATCTATGTCTTCTGTACGAGGGGCTGGTCATGTCTGTTTTTGAGTATGCAATGGCAATCCTGACTCTCAGCCATAAGCAGATAGAAAGGATGGAAAGGATACAGAATGAAGCTATGCGCATTATTCTTGGATGTACAAGAGATACAGCATGCAGGGCGATGCGCTACCTTCTTGATTTTCCAACCATTGAAGAGAGAATACAAGTTTGCAGAGCACGCGCCTACCTCAGAGTTAACGCAAACACACAACATCCACTGCATAGTGAAATTATGAAGGTGAAGGGCAGCAGGTTAAAAAGAGGACGGTCGTGGATGGGTCAAGCCGAAGACATTCTTCAACAGGTGTGTTCACTTGAGGACTTAGAACCTGGCGAGGAGTGGGTACAAGTGCCAACAGATTTCTGCACATCCTTTTCAGTTTGCATCCAACTAGATAGAAAATGCAGACAAGAAAATCCGGCTGCTGTGGAGGCTGAAGTACAAGCGTTGATTTTCGAGAATTCGCTAGACGGTGATGCTGTCATCTACACAGATGGGTCGGTCGTCCGACATGTGAGAAGCTCATGGGCCTTTACGGCTCGGGCCGGAGGGAGAATTGTGAAGGAGGACTCTGGTGCTTTCACTGAAACCACAAGTAGCCTGACTATGGAAGTCATGGCAGTAAGTAAAGCAATAACATGGCTCGAGACACAGACATTCACTAGGGCATGTTTCCTTAGCGACTCAATGAACATGATCAAGAGGATAGAGGAGGGGTCGATCCGAAGAGAATGGTTGCTGCCTCTGGAGCGGTCTCGGCTGGCAAAGATTAGTTTCATCTTCGTGCCAGGGCATGCGGGAGTACAAGGAAATGAGCGGGCTGACAAGCTCGCAGGTGAGGCTACGGTGGAGGGTGGATGCGCCATGGACCAGGCTGACATTCTGAATGCTCTACAAGAAGTAAGACTTTTGCGTGAACCAAGTGATGACTGTGAATCTACAACCATGGCCAGACTGCGAGAACAGCAAATTAAAAGAGGGGTGGCCAAACAAGAACACTACGCAGGGAGCCAAAGAAGATTGATAAACCAACACAGAACTGGTGTCGTTAGCCGCTACACGCTACGGGATTTGCTGAGGAGGGGATCCGAGCACTTATGGTCTGAATGGTTCTATGTGCAATGAGGATGATCTTTCGCACTAACTAACTAACTAACATTTGTTATGACGGCTGAGAGACAAAGGGGTTACGGATACAATTTCTAATCCTTCATACAGCATTTGAAACACAGCTGCAGGCAATTTGCAAGCAGTCCGCCATCAGTTGGTTTTCATACAGTGGTATGAGTGTCAGTCATTCAGAAAAGAATGGCAAGCTACTGAACGTAAACTAGCCAATAAATCACAAACAACTCACAAATGGCTGGGTTGCCTGTGACTTCCTGTAAAGGATATGCAACTAAATTTATTGTTATCTTCACATTACTATCTTATTTTATCTTCAGATACATGTCTCTCCATATTTGTATCTTGCAGTCGCCCAGCCCCACCCCTCACCTCTTGTGTGCCTGAAGCTTCTAGAAGTGACTTTGGCTGCCTACAGAATACAGATGAGAGATGATGACAGTAAGTACATATTGTTTTCAGTTGAAAATACAACTCTATTGCCTTCACTGAGAATCAGTCCTGTTGCATGCTTGTCTAGTTTCTGAGTGCTTATTCTTCTTTAAAATATGTAAGAGCGTTTATGATGATTGTTGTTGCAGTGCTTTGGTTGTGCTTGAACGCGCTGGCAGATGTTTTTTCCTACTCCTGCTACTTAATAAGCCATGCTTATATTTTTGACTGTTCTCCTGGGATTCTTTTGGCCAGTCACAAACGAAGCGTCCCAATACTAATGGTACCAGTAGCAGTCTGATTATGTGTCCATCTGATCTTTCTTCATGATGTCCTGAGTGTCGGCCAGAACCTCTGGTCACTCCCTGCAGCATCATTCTCTCCAAATGATACAAATAAAGAAATAACGTACTCCCCAATCCTGAGATACTGCATCACATGTCTAACCTCAGACAAGAGCAAGAAACTGCAAGAACAGATGAGTCCTCAAGCACAATGTAAAACATGTAGTTGCAGATACATACTCTGGCATTCTACAGAAAAGACCTGCTCACCCATGGAGTTACTGTACTCTCTTAGACGGGATTTTGGCATCATGGAGTTTGCCTACCCACCTCTGGAACAATCTTCCACAAGAAATCAAAGGCATCACCAATCCTTATATAATCACAAATAATTCAAACACTATCACAGTACAGATTACCTTCCCCCTTAATAATAATAATAATATTATTAATAAAACCCTAGTATAACAGCCAGTCCTCTATTGGTAGAATAGTATGTTCCCCATAGCTATTAACAATTTCCACATCAATAATTAATATTAAAGAGTCATGTAGTATTGACTTGTGCATTTTCCCCGTGCTTTTATAATGCATATTTTTATATTATTATTTTTTTCTCAGCTAGCCTCATAGATGAAATGGATGAAATAATGCATGGAAGAGAGTGGTAGAAGGTCTGAATGTTATACGGGCCTGCATGCCCAATTCTTAACCCATTGAAAATAAAATTGTTTAATTCATTGGTTCCTGGGTGGTCTTGTGACTGTCTCATGGTATCGCTTGTTTCTTTGAGGATTTTTTAGTATCCACTCAGTTGCTGCATGCACGACCCCCTATCAACCCTTTACCCTAACAGTCAAACAAGTCTTGGTCTATTACAAGTAAACATAAAGGATCCCTGTTCACGCCACAAGATGTAGTTGCCATGTTATGTTAGCCACAAGTGTTACATCAACTGGTACTCAATGTGTGATGTGGGCAATATTGTACCGGCCGCCTTCACTTCCCTCGACCTCTCCTGGTACCAAATGTAGGCTGGATCAACCTGGACAACAAAATCTCTGCCTCAAAGTGGATATGAATATGTTAAGAAGATGAGGGAACAATTAGCAAACATGTACCACGTTTATATAACACAAGAGTTTTTCTATTTTTTCTTCTTGTTATTCTTGATCCTCCTTTTCTTCTTGTTATTGTAATCCTCTTCTTTTTCTTCTCTTCCTCCTCTCCGCTAGGATGGCAGGCAAGCCACTGTACTGCTACAGCTGTCTTTGATCTATTTAAGGACTGTAAATAAATATAGTCCTCTTCTTCTTCTTCTTCTTCTTCTTCTTCTTCTTCTTCTTCTTCTTCTTCTTCTTCTTCTTCTTCTTCTTCTTCTTCTTCTTCTTCTTCTTCTTCTTCTTCTTCTTCTTCTTCTTCTTCTTCATCTTCCTCCTCCTCCTCCAAGATGTAGTTGCCATGTTATGTTAGCCACAAGTGTTACATCAACTGGTACTCAATGTGTGATGTGGGCAATATTGTACCGGCCGCCTTCACTTCCCTCGACCTCTCCTGGTACCAAATGTAGGCTGGATCAACCTGGACAA
>JACEFZ010010799.1:27500-52500 GCA_014155875.1 Cepaea nemoralis | reverse complement strand
GCGATGATAAAAAAAAGGAGATAGTGGTGTTATGGCTTTGGTCACAGGCATGGGGGAAAGTTAAGGCCGTTGTGATGTGACAGCGGGCTCTGTGCTGGATTTACAGGTCTCCTTGCAAGACCTATCCACCGCGGATACATGGGCACTGCTGGCCTACGCCAAACTGGCAGGGGATCTCAGAGTTGGTGGTTCCTAAAGTTGCAGGTTTCAGAATCGCCTCTGACACTCATCAACACACCCCCAAATCTTGGGTAAATGATGTCTGTCAAGCGGGCACCCTACTAAATTGACTAAGTTGTTCTAATTTTCTGTCAAATTCAATTCCTACTAGATGATAGATTAAAACGTCTCCTGAATGAAAATCCTACTAAATAACAGCCTGGTTCAAACATCCACGATGTGCCGTAAAGGAAATTCTGGTGATGCGAGAAGAAACTAGGCTTTGGGTGCATGTCTCTCAAAACTGTAAGACAGATACTGAATGTCTGCGATGTACAACACCACAGCCCCAGCAAACACATCCCCCTCCTCCTCCTCCGCAGGCATGTCGTAGGGAATGTCACAGTGGCTGCCACATAGAGAATTGCTTGGTTGCTAAACTCATTTGGTGGAAAGTTTCATCCAACCACATAGTGCGTGGGCGTCAAAGTCCCAAATCTGTGAACTACAACAATGTGGCCCTCATGGGTACAGCCTGGGGAGCACTGGAAGCTCAGGATGTGGAAGTGAGTTTAAGCAGCCATGTGCAGGACGTGACGATTCATTGGGTGAGTCCAGTACCAGAGTACTGTGTGTTAACTCTGTACTTATATAAGCCTCCTTGAATGGTAGGGAATGTAAGTCAGGCTTGCATGCCCAATTTGTGACCCTTTGGAAATAGTGTTCGCTCGTTCATTATCTTTCCACAAATCATTCCTGTTATCACAATTTGCTTTAGCTTTTGTCTTCTCTTAATGTGTCTCAAAAAATGATGATTGCCTCTTTGATGTTTGTGTTAAGTTGTTTTTGTGTCTTAGCCTTTTTCAAAATGGTTTAGATTACTCAATTCTGGCATCTGTTGTTTTTTCCCCTCAGGACTGTGTACACTGGTGAGATCAGTTGAGGAACTGCAGGAGTCTTTAGCCAAGTCTCACGTGTTTCCACATCTTTTGTCATGTCTGGTCAGCTGTGATGGTAGGTCAACTGCATTCAACATGGCAGATTCTGCGGAGTAACTTTAGAGATGTGATTACCATTGATGTTTCCATTTCTAAATGAAATATATATAAGTGGAAAACATAAAATTACATCCAAAACAGTTACACATCTGTGACATTCAGCAAGACGAAAAAAAAAAAGTCGCTTAAAAGTCGACAGGGTCGACTTCATTGCACTGGGTTTTATCCCATATGGCTTGGTCTCTTTCTGCAGAATGGAAAGCGTCGTACAAAGCACGAACTCCGTAGCTTTTAGCGACTACCCACAGGAGTCTCCGAACATTTAACTCGTAAACCGAAGGGCGCGGCCCGGAATCGAACCCACAACCTTCGGAGCACAAGTCAAGCGGGAGGGTGCATGTCTCTCAAAACTGTAAGACATGTACTGAATGTCTGCAATGTACAACACCACAGCCCCGACGATGAAAGTGAAGACACACAGGCTTCACTCACTGAGAGGCTTTGCTTTAACTGGCAGGCATTGTGACATTGAGAAAGCAGGAACTGATTAGACACAAGGGGAGACCAAAAGCGAAGATGCTAGATAGTTTGGCATTGTCATGGGTCATGTCATGTAGATAAATGTTATTCATGTAGTGATGGGGGGAAAAAGAGTTAAAATGAGAAAATATATGGTTATAGGCAACAAGTCAATAGTATGATTGTAAACATAGTCAGCCTGTATTGATGCAAGAATTCCAACAGATTTTTACGTGAAACTCACTCGCGAAATCACATGATAAAATCAAAGAGTAAATGTGGGAAAGCTATAGTGTGTGACTAGCCATTGTGGCTAATCAGTTGCTTGCAGTCCCCATCCTGAGAGGACAATGATGACATGATTTTATATAGAAAGATCTGAAATTGATCAAGTCATCTCAAGTATTCATAAGTTTGCAAAGTCAACTATGGGAGAAGTGAATTAGAAATCTAAAAGCGAATAGGAATGGCCAAAAATGTGTTCATCGTCATGAAATCAGTATTAACATCTAGAGAGATTAACAATGCATAAAAATAAAAATGAGAATTGTCAAATGTTATGTATATTCTACATTACTACGATGGGAAGTCAATAAGTAAGTCACAAATGGCTGTAGAAAAATAACTAAATATGATAACAACTTGAAACCAGTTTATTTTTATACATACATTGTCCCTTTATTTCTCAACATAATTTCCACCAACATTGATGCACTTATCCCATCGTTTTATCAGTCCTCCCAAACCGGCTGCATAGAACTGCGTGCTCTGTTTTCTAAACCACGTTTTCACTTCACATTCAACTTCGGCGTCATTCGCGAAATGTCTCCAGCCAAGGTGGGTTTTCAGTGGACCAAAAAGGTGGAAATCGCTAGGGGCTAAGTCGGGGCTGTAAGGTGGATGTTCCAGAACTTCCCACCTTAGTTGGTTAATTTTCTCCTGAGTTAATCGAGCCGTATGTGGTCTGGCATTGTCATGAAGAAGCAACACTCCTCTAGTCAGCAGTCCTGGAAATTTCAATCGATCATGCATTATGCTGTATGCTGAACCATGTGAGCACCCTATTGCAGATGCTACAGAGTCTATCGTTACTCGCCTGTCACCTCTAATCATCTCCTCCACCCGCTGCACGGATGCTTCTGTTGCAATCTCAACAGGACGACCAGATCGGATTTCATCAACAATTTTAGAGCGTCCTTGAGAAAATTTTTCTACCCAGCTTTGCACTGCTTTACGGGACAAACATTTGTCAGCATAAACAGGAAGCATTTCCTTATGAATGTCCTTTGCAGGCAGTCCTTTCGCCCACAAAAAAAAAACAACACAACCGCACGTTACTCTTTGGTTGTACACTCTGTAAGTACAGTCGCCATTTTGGTTATGCGCTGGGCATGAGACACCCAGCGCCACCTAACGAACGGGAATATAAAGTTCGATGTTGCTGTCACCTAATGACATCTGTAAAAAATGTCAACTACATTACCTGCCACCCCACAGAACTGTGTGACTTACTTATTGACTCACCCTCGTATATGGCGTGGATACCTGGACAATGAACAAGCAATTAGAAAGTTGAATAGAGGCCTTGGAGATATAGATATGCAGAAGAATATGTCATATTTCACGGAAACAAAAATCAAATACAGAGGTTCTAGGCAAACTGGGTATGAAAAAATAATTGATGAAAGAAATTAAACAGGCAAGTGACATATTTTGGCAACGTTAAGAGACATAACACTCTTATAAACACCATACTGGAGGGCAAGGTTAAAGGCAAGGGAGCAAGAGGTAGACAATGATACAAGTGGGAAGATAACATCAAGAGATGGATGAACAGCAGTCTGACAGAATGTATAATCAAGGCGAGAGACAGGAGATCTATTGCAGCCAGCCTTCATTGCAGAGATTGATTGATTGAAAGTCAACTAAATTGCTGCTCCCCCGATGTGTCTCCACCTTGCCGCGGTGGGGGAGCTTGTGTGTCCCTCTGACCCCATGTGCTTGCCGATGGATGAAAACTACATATCGGACAGCATATGGGATAGGGGCCAGACTAAGAGAGACACAACCTGCTGCTCTGCGGGTTAGACTGAGGTGAGGATAACAGTCAGAGGTTTAAATCAGGCGCACGAAGGCAGAAGTTCTTGGTCCGGACAAAACACTTAAGGCTCTCTGTCGAGGGCTGTGGCTGAACGCCTCTAAGCCACAAACCCTCGGATCTGAGAGCCGGGCAAATCCCCTCCTACCGAAAAATAGAGGCGTGATACTGAGCAAGCTACATGCTCAGGTCTGATACAAGTTCGAAGGCTCTCAGCTGGGGGATATGAGAGATCCCTGGATGAGAGGGCCAGGCCGTTTCTCGTTCACTGCTGCACGAAGGTATGGTGCTGAGCCGGCAGCACATGTAGCCTACCTTGTGAGCGAGTACAAAAAGTCAGAAAAGTGCCCCAGTCGAAGGAAATGGTTACGAAAACTGTCTGTATCTAACTCATAGAGAGTGTAGACAAAAGTGGAAGAACGTCTCAATGACGCGAAATGGAACGCACGGCGAGCAAACCTATTGCGTTGTCCGAAGTCAAAGATAAAAGCTTACCGAGTGGATGTCGCTCGCAGTCTGACCGCTCCTGGTGTGTGCTTGAGCGATCAGTGGCAAGCGAGACTCCCAACACATGGAAGTGAGGAACTAAAGCAGCCATGAGCAGGACGTGGCAACTCCTCGGGTGTGCCCAGTCTCAGAGCAACATGTGCCGGCTCTGCAATTATGGAAGCCTCCTTGGATAGCGAGGGAATGCCCATGGTCTGCCCCTGCCTTCCCTTGAGGGCCGACCGCGATGTCGTTGATCGTTCTATCTTGACCAGCTGAGATTTTGGCGACATCACAACAGTCTAACGTGCCTCGAAACCAGAGGAAGGCTAACCTCATTAAAAAATGCCCGCCAGAAGTCGGAAGTGTCGTCCTACGGGTGGCAAACTAAAAATTGACACTACGCAATTACGTCCGAGTGAAATGTCTCGTCCGAATGTCTCTCGTGCTAGGAACAGCTCTGACTACCTAGTTTCCGAATGCCGCTCTTGTTCGGAACAGCTCTGACTAGGTAGTTTTCCGAATGTCTGTCGTGCCTGGAACAGCTCTGACGGGCGCAACGACAAGCACATGTCCGAAAACTCGCTGAGTGGATACCGTCTGCAAACTTGTCTGGTTTGTGCAGGAATGGCCCGGGGCAAACGAAATGACAAATCTATTGAAGTGAGGATTTAAA
This sequence comes from Cepaea nemoralis, assembly GCA_014155875.1. Classification (NCBI taxonomy): domain Eukaryota; kingdom Metazoa; phylum Mollusca; class Gastropoda; order Stylommatophora; family Helicidae; genus Cepaea; species Cepaea nemoralis. Next base: position 47,564 of record JACEFZ010010799.1, on the reverse strand, counting down.
GCAGCCATGAGCAGGACGTGACGATTTCCCTCGGTGAGCCCAGAATCAGGGCGCTATGTGTCGGCCCTGCAACTATGGAAGCAACCTTGGATGGCAGAAAATGCTATGGACTGTCCCTGCCTTCCTTTGAGGGATGACCGTTGTCTTCGACCGTTCAACCTTGGCCAGCTGGGCTGTAGATGGCACCACAAAAGTGAGAGTCTCCCAGGAATGCTACCTGGTCAAAAAAGTACGCTAAAGTCGATGTGTTGGCCTACGGGTTTCGGCCCAAGGGCGCATAACAGACACACCACAATCACATCTGAAAAAACACTCCGGATGAACGAAAAGAAGAAGAACTAAATTGCTGTAATGTGTATAAGTAGAGGATGTGAAATCAAATCTACTAGTCAGATATGACCGAGCTACCATATGACAGTAGATGGTACTACTTGCTTTCTGTTAGCGTCAAATCCGACACCCTACATTGTGCCAACGGCTTCGGGCAGAGGAGTGCAATTGGGAGGATACAAGATTTATCCTTGTGCGAAGAAATGCAGTCTAAAGACTAAATAATCAGGCCCTAACCCTTGGTCTGCAAATGGTCTAGAATCAAAGCTTTGATAGGCGGATAGTTAAAGCATTGTTTTGCAGAACCGGCAGATTCTACAGCTTGTATTTTTTCCAGATGTATTGGTGTTACCTTTCCTCTGGAGTAAACTAGGCGGGCCGAGAGAGGGATCATTCTTAATGGGCAACACATGGTCTCTAAATTCAGCCCAGGCTTTGTGCTATCTACAGCTTGTCTTTTTTCCAGATGTATTGGTGTTACCTTTCCTCTGGAGTAAACTAGTCGGGCCGAGAGAGGGATCATTCTTAATGGGCAACACATGGTCTCTAAATTCAGCCCAGGCTTTGTGCTATGGAGTGGTATAACTATTTTACAATTTATCATCTATAAAGACAGAAAGGTGCCAGTGTGTAGCCTAAAATTGTTGTTTCATGACATACTTTACTTACTCATCCAGATTTACCTGCGCCCTCCGATGCCGTCCATGAATTGGTCAAGTCCATGTTTTCTCTGATTGAATCAGCAGCTGAAGGCTCTGTTGTCCTGTGTGAGCTAATACTTCACAATCATGGTCGTCTAATTGCCAAGTAAGTGGGAGTAAAAAGTTTCACAAACAGTGTTCTCAACCTGCCTCTCAAGTTCTTATTTACTCCTGCTTCCTTCAAGATTTTTTTCCCCATCAGCTCCATTTCAGGGTCTGTTTTACCCCAGCTACATTTCAAAGTCTATTTTACCGCAGCTACATTTCGAAGTCTTTTGTACCCCAGCTTCATTTCAAGGTCTGTGTTACCTCAGCTAAAACCCATTCAATGTTTATTTTATCTCAGAACATTCTTGGCCTAATTTACTTCAGCTCCCCCCCCCCCCCCCACCCCCCCCCCCCCCACCCCAGTGCTTTATGTCTTCAGCCCCCTCGAGGTGTAATTTAGCACAGCCCACACCAAGTACTTACAGATCTTGGCCACCTTCAAGGCCTCACTTATATCAGCCTCCTACAAGGCCTAAGTTCGTCTGAGCTCTCCTTTAATCCTAATTTACTCACATGCCCCAAGGTCTAATTTTATCTTAAAACACCCAAGATTAATTTGCCTCAGCCCCTTAATTTCTCATTTACTCCAGCACCTTCAAGGCCTTACTTATGCCCACCTCTTTAGTGCCTAATTTACCTCCACCCCTCCATGACCTAATTTAGTCCTGTAGCTCCTACCCTCTGTTAATTATTGTTGTTTGGAAAAAAGCTACTTTACCCTCCGTACTGTTAATGAACTTTGTTTTAGAGAGCGTATAGACTGTTCAAGGGGAGAGAAGTAACAATTCAAGTTGAAGAGTGAGAAACATAAAGTCAAATGAATGAAATAATCACAGGTATTTGTACAGAAAAATTGGCTAAAGAAGTGTGCAGAGACAAGCACTTCATAACCATAAATATCAGTAACAAGAGATGACCATAATAACATGAATGCTGAGCATACACACACAGGTGGAATAACGTGTAATGAGACATATGTGTGTTCCTACATACATACACATATGCATATATATACCACCCATCCATCCAACCAACTATTCACACAACCACTTACATATACACACATACATACACACAAACCCATGCACCCAGATATAGACAGAGAGACAATAAAGGGAGAACAAGCTGGATGGGCTGGTAGAGTGACAGAAGAGGTATAGCCAGACAAGAACAATTAAGCCAAAGAAGATTAATAAACCAACACAGAACTGGTGTCGTGAGCCGCTACATGCTGCATGATTTACTGAGGAGGGCACTTATAGACTGAATGGATTGATGAGCAATGAGGATGATCTGTCGACTAACTATCACAGAAGACGATCAGAGGACAGACTTATCGAAGACAGAGAACACATTTGTGTGAAGGAACACGATTGTCTTGTAACTTTCTTTATTCTTTTTCTTCAGGAAGTTTCACCTGAACAAACTGGACAGATGCCTGCTGAATTTCTCACAGGAGCAGCAGTAGCGTTCAGCCAAGCATCTTTCTGGTTTCCATTGTGGAGATCAGTTCCCTTGGTAATCGTAGGAATAGAAATACCGGAACTTGAATGTGTTGATGATACAGGGTGGTAAAAACTCCGCTTCAGAGCAAGCACAACAGGAAGCTTCTCATCATCTGAAGAGTCCCCCCTTCACCACATGTTTTGGTTTCTTCACCTTCTTTGCATTCACTGGGGGTTCGCCGTCCGGGTAATGACACCTGGGCATTTTTCTCCTGTAGTGAGTATTCATCTTCGAGACGTTCATTTATCGTACTTACCTCATATCGATATTGCCAAGTGTGTCTGCCAAGAAGCTATCCCACCATCTGAGAGTGAACATTAGGCACTCGGTGCATCTACTTACGTTATCACTGCACCGTAACTAACCGCTTCTTTCCCCGGCAGTTTATCTGTCTTCATTTCCACCTCGGTGGCTAGCTATGACCCAGTAGATGCAGTTGCTGCCATGTTACCGTCTTCATACCTCGTTTGCAGCTTATGGGCTAATTCTATTAAAGCTTCAGCCCCTACTTGCCCTCGCTACAGCTGCAGGGCACAGTCCTTGCAAGATGTCCCATTCCACTACAAGCAGTCATTTCCAACGCTCAGCTACAGAGGTTTAACTTCAGATGACATTTCCAGTCCAGGTGATCGCTGCATTGTGGTGTTTCTACACCTCTGTAGTGCCCTGGCTTGGGTGCCATTCTTACCTGGTCGGGTGGCCGCCGGAATGGCACAAGACCATAAATGTTATTTGTCTGACATCCCAGACCCCTCAATCATGTCATATATTGATACCATTCATGGGGAAACCCCAGACACCATTCATGGGGGAAACCCCGGAATGGCACAAGACCATAAATGTTATTTGTCTGACATCCCAGACCCCTCAATCATGTCATATATTGATACCATTCATGGGGAAACCCCAGACACCATTCATGGGGGAAACCCCAAACACCATTCATGGCGAAACTCCACACACCTTCCTAGGGAAACTCCAGACTGCATTCCTGTGGAGACCCCTGACAGCATTCCTGTGGAAACCCTGTACACCATGCCTGGGGAAACCCTGGACACCATTCCTGGTGAAACTCTGGACAGCATTCCTGGGGGAACCCTGGACAGCATTCCTGGGGATACCCTAGACAGCATTCATAGGGAACCCTTGACGCCATTCAAATAGCAAGAGAAATTAATCACAGTTATTTGTTGGCACTCATAGAAGAACAGTGAAGTAGAGACTAGAGGCCACATTAGGCAGCATACAACTTGAAAGCTGTGCTTACCACACCAGGCTTTGAACATGTGACCTTGGAGAAGCCCCTGAGATGTCATCATTGGGTCAATCCTGCTGTGGTGACTAAACTTCTTCTGCGTTCATCTAGAGTGCTGTTTTTTTTTTGGGGGGGGGGGGGGGGGGAGGCGTAATTGCATTGTGCCTGTTACAGCAGAACTGTGATACTTGCGCTTTTCAGCTGACATATCCAACTTCTGCGGGCATTTGTTGACCAGGTTAACCTTCCCGGGTGTTTCAAAGGACATTCGACACACACTTGGGTGTAATTGCGTTGTGCCTGTTTACAGCAGAACTGTGATACTTGGCCTTTTGGCCAACACATCCCACTTCTGCGGGCATTTGTTGACCAGGTTAACCTTTCCGGGTGTTTCAAACGATATTCGACACTCGGATGTAATTGCGTTGTGCCTGTTTACAGCAGAACTGCAATTTTTGCGCTTTTTGGACAACACATCCAACTTTTGTGGGCATTTGTTGACCAGGTTAACCTTCCCGTGTAAACAAAATGCTGCTTGTCCTTTTCAGAATGTTGAAATCAACCCCAGGCTACTTTTCTAGGCAAGTGGAGAATAAGGGGTCTGTAGGCAATTCCACAGTGATGACCCTGACTGACATGAGCCACATAAACATGCTAGCTGTACATTTGTGTAAAAATTTCACCACCCAAAAGGAAATGCAAATTCGTTTGGGACTAAAGAAATGCAGGAGTCCATCACAGGATGATCGTGCAATGCCATGGCGGATAAGACATCTCATCCAGGGAGAACCCCACAGTGCTGATGATATTCAAGCCGATCGCCCTGTTGATACCCTTGATCATCTTTCTGATGGTCTCAAGGTTCTCGCCAACCACTGAGAAGACGGCTTTGGGAAAACTCGACAGCACTTTGTCCCACATTTTAGAGAATGAAGTGAAACAAATGCACTAGAAGAGAAATTAGGAAGGTTCAGAGAGATTGGTACCCCCACTTCCTGCATCAATTTGGGGGTAAGTGAGAGGAAGAAGGCAGCTAGACCACAGTAGAACAACTGGCAAAAACTGATCAAACAGGTGAGAGCACAGAAGAATGCTGCTCATAAAACGTTCAAGGCCACAGAGTAAAGTGAGGAGGGTGTGCGCGAGGTGTAGTAACACCTGAAAACCAAGCAAAAAGCCATTTGTTGAGAAGTTGTCAAAAAGGCACGTTGCAAGACAGCACCACGTCCCAATTGGGTACCGTACACTGGTTATAAATGCTGCCCAAATGTCCTGATAACTCCACCAGACACTGAGATCCGCATGTAAGCACATGTACTAAGTAAGCCTGGAGTGGAAGACAGCCAACGGAATCTACATTCCCAAAGAGCAAAACGCGACTAGTATTGTCCTGTTCAGGCTGACGTCACTTCTGAATGTCGAGGGAAAATATCCTCAGTCATGGCCAGCAGAATTACAGCATACTTAATGGGAAATAAGTACTTCGACAGAAATTTGTGAAAAGGGTTACCCCCAGATGTATAAAGCACACTTGAGAAGATTAGCAGAGGCAAGGAGTGGGTCAGAGTACTGAATAGAAGTTCAGACTTGTGTGTAGTTATAATTACATTGGGCCATGAGTGTAGGGAGTGGTCAGCAGGCGCTGCGGAACTAGGAATTCAGCAGTTAATTTATGACAACTCTCGTCCTGGCGATATGATTATCTATATCGATGGCTCTGTGGTGAGGCGCAAAAAGTGCTTGGGGATTCATAGCAAAAGCAAATGGCCGATGTTTAGTAAAGGCCAACCCAGTAAACAAACACGCACAATAGTCCGTGTTGGCCAGAAAGTGCAAACATCGCAGCTCTGATGTAAACTGACCGAGCGCAATTGCGCCCAAAACAAAAACAAAATATCAAGCGAATGAAGAAGAAGAAGAAAAGCTTTACCAAGTATATCGTATGTGAGACGATGGAGAATAGTGTGCGTGCCATCGAGAAGTGCAAGATCTGGTGTCTCCAGTTCTTGCTGATTTCAAAACTCCTATGGCCTCTGCTAATTTACGAGACAAACATGAGCGCAGTAGAGGCGATAGGGAGAAACATCAGCACTGCACGGAAATGGCTTGGAGAAACATCGGCACTGCCAGGAAATGGCTTGGATTGCCACCATGTCTGTTCTGCTGGAAAATAAATATTGTGCTCCAGTTCACGTCTGTCATGTGGAGGAATTCAAAGTTGGAAATGCCAGTCTCAAGATGATGCTGCACAAATCTCCAGAAGAAAGAAGTGTGAGCTTAGAACAGTAAAGACATGTAAATTCAGTAGTAGACTTTTGCGAGAACCAAGTGATGACTGTGAATCTACAACCATGGCCAGACTGCGAGAAGAACAAATTAAAAGAGGAGTGGCTAAACAAGAACACTATGCAGGAAGCCAAAGAAGATTGATAAACCAACACAGAACTGGTGTCGTTAGCTGCTGCACGCTGCGGGATTTGCTGAGGAGGGGATCCAAGCACTTATGGACTGAATGGTTTGATGTGCAATGAGGATGATCTGTCGACTAACTAACTAACTAACTAACTAACTGTCCAGGCGTCGCTTAAGCCGAAAAATCATGAGACACAGCCAGTCTAATAGACAGAGGTTTGGTCCTTGTGACAGCGCTCAGTTGTTGTCCAAAGCATTTGCCAGAGATATAGGGGTTCAGGAGATCTTTAATTCTTGAGGCCCCTGATGTGGAACGAGAACTACACTACTGTGGAATAAACTCAGTGCACAAGAAGTGTATGTACAAGTGTCATGAAACCCCACGGCCATATTGACCACTGGTGTGACAACTGACTGACTGGCACCTGGCTGTCTTGATAGACGATGGATTGTAAAATGGAATTATACCTCTCCATAACACAAAATATGGACTGAATTTAGAGACCATGTGTTGTCCATGCAGCATGATCCCTCTCTCACCTGTCTGGTTTACTCCAGAGGAAAGATAACAGCAATACATCTGAAACAAGACAAGCTGTAGAAGCTGCCGGTCACATGAAATATCTGCTTGTTTATTTCACATGAAATATGAGCTTGTGTTTTTCACATGAAATATGTATCTCACTTGAAATATGTGAGTGTGTATGTCACGTGAAATAAGTGCTTGTTTATTTCATATCAAATATGTGCTTGTATATTTCACCTGAAATATGCACTTGTTTATTTCGCATGAAATATGTGTATGCATATTTCACATGAAATATGTGCATGCATATTTCACCTGAAATATGTTCTGGTTTATTTCACATGAAATATGTGCTTGTTTATTTCACATGAAATATGTGCTTGTTTATTTCACATGAAATATGTGCTTGTGTATTTCACATGAAATATGTGCTTGTGTATTTCACATGAAATATGTGCGTGCATATGTTACATGAAATATGTGCTTGTGTATTTCACATGAAATATGTGTGTGCATATTTCACATGGAATATGTGCTTGTGCATTTCACATGAAATATCAGCTTGTTTATTTCACATGAAATATGTGCTTGTGTATATCACATAAAATATGTGCTTATTTTTTTCACGCAAAATATGTGCTTGTGTATTTCACATGAATTATGTGCTTGTTTATGTCACATGAATTATGTGCTTGTTTCTTTCACATTAAATATGTGCTTGTTTATTTCACATGATATATGTGCTAGTTTATTTCACTTGAAATGTGGGTGTGTATATGTCACATGAGATATGTGCGTCTGTATATCACATGAAATATGTGCATTTATATTTCACATGGTTCTATAATATAATACCTTAATGCAGTTACCTTAGTGTCATGACCATTGTTAGTTTTTTGTTGTTGTTTGCTGTTGAAAACAATTAAATACAGAGGTTCTATAAACAACTTGGAATGAAAAGAGAGTTGATGAAAGAAATAAAAAAGAGGCAAGTAAAATATTTTGGCCACATCAAAAGACATCATACTCTTATATAAACCATACTGGAAGGCAGGATTGAAGGCAAGTGAGCAAGAGGTAGACAACAATACAAGTGGAAAGATAACATCAAAAGATGGAAGAACATCAATCTGACAGAATATACAGTCAGGGCGAAAAGACAGTGTTGGAGATCCATTGCAGCCAACCTTCATTGTGGAGATGGCACCTGATTGATTGATTGAAGGCTTGTGACCACAATACCCGTTGGCTTTTGTGACGTCTTTGCCGTTGGTTATGTGTCCCTGTTATAACCCAGAATTGTTGAACATAATTTGACCAGGCTTGACTGACGTCTTTACCTTTGGTTATGTGTCCCTGTTATAACCCAGAATTGTTGAACATAATTTGACAGGCTTGACTGACGTCTTTTCCCTTGGTTATGTGTCCCTGTTATAACCCAGAATTGTTGAACATAATTTGAGCAGGCTTGACTGATGTCTTTACCATTGGTTATGTGTCCTAGTTATAACCCAGAATTGTTGAACATAATTTGACCAGGCTTGACTGACGTCTTTACCATTGGTTATGTGTCCCTATTATAACCCAGAATTGTTGAACATAATATGACCAGGCTTGACTGACGTCTTTACCATTGGTTATGTGTCCCTATTATAACCCAGAATGTTGAACATAATTTGACCAGGCTTGACGACGTCTTTACATTGGTTATGTGTCCCTATTATAACCCAGAATTGTTGAACATAATATGACCAGGCTTGACTGACGTCTTTACCATTGGTTATGTGTCCCTATTATAACCCAGAATTGTTGAACATAATTTGACCAGGCTTGACTGACGTCTTTACCATTGGTTATGTGTCCCTATTATAACCCAGAATTGTTGAACATAATTTGACCAGGCTTGACTGACGTCTTTACCATTGGTTATGTGTCCCTATTATAACCCAGAATTGTTGAACATAATATGACCAGGCTTGACTGAGGTCTTTACCATTGGTTATGTGTCCCTATTATAACCCAGAATTGTTGAACAGAAGGTTTTGTTTCTTTTCACTTGCTTTGAATTTCAGCATAGTCTGTAAACGTGCTACTACTTTCAGTGCACTGAACTAAAGTTTGCATGTGGATTAGCTTTCCTTTTACCAGTGTCCCTTCGCATGAGGTGAACCTACTCTGGCTTCTGAGGTACTTGAAATTTATGTCCCCAAGTCCAGGATGAGAAGGCAACATTGTAGTCTAAACTGACCGGTGTAGGGGTTGAACCTGCCACCTCAGCATCAGCGTACCAGATATTTAAGTGTGAGCACTTATCCATTTGGTGATGCTGATTTCCATATATAGATATGAGGTTGTTATTTTCACATACCAAAATTTTGTATATGAACACGTAGTTTTTTTTTTGGGGGGGGGGGGTGTAACAATGGTCAGTGACTGAGAGAGAGGGTTGGTATGTCTCCTTGTGTGGATAACTAATTTATTTAATTACACTTTCACACAGAAAAGGGTTGTACTTCACAGAAACGGACAAGATTTATACCTCACACACACATACAATACATGTACCTGACACAAAGAGACAAGGCTGAACTCTTACACAGACACAAGACCAACACCTCAGACAGACAAGACTTGTACCCCACACACAGACACAAGACCAACACCTCACACAGACAGACAAGACTTTGTACCCCACACACAGACACAAGCACCAACACCTCAGACAGACAGACTTGTACCCACACACATACACAAGACCAACACCTCACACAGACAGACAAGACTTGTACCCACAACACAGACACAAGACCAACACCTCAGACAGACAAGACTTGTACCCCACACACAGACACAAGACCAACACCTCAGACAGACATGATTTGTACCCCACACACAGACACAAGACCAACACCTCAGACAGACAAGACTTGTACCCCACACACAGACACAAGACCAACACCTCAGACAGACAAGACTTGTACCCCACACACAGACACAAGACCAACACCTCAGACAGACAAGACTTGTACCCCACACACAGACACAAGACCAACACCTCAGACAGACAAGACTTGTACCCCACACACAGAGACAAGGCCAACACCTCAGACAGACAAGACTTGTACCCCACACACAGACACAAGACCAACACCTCAGACAGACAAGACTTGTACCCCACACACAGAGACAAGGCCAACACCTCAGACAGACAAGACTTGTACCCCACACACAGACACAAGACCAACACCTCAGACAGACAAGACTTGTACCCACACACAGACACAAGACCAACACCTCAGACAGGACAAGACTTGTACCCCTACACACAGACACAAGACCAACACCTCAGACAGACATGATTTGTACCCCACACACAGACACAAGACCAACACCTCAGACAGACATGATTTGTACCCCACACACAGACACAAGACCAACACCTCAGACAGACATGATTTGTACCCCACACACAGACACAAGACCAACACCTCAGACAGACATGATTTGTACCCCACACACAGACACAAGACCAACACCTCAGACAGACATGATTTGTACCCCACACACAGAGACAAGGCCAACACCTCAGACAGGACAAGACTTGTACCCCACACACAGAGACAAGACCAACACCTCAGACAGACATGATTTGTACCCCACACACAGACACAAGACCCAAAAACACCTCACACAGACAAGACTTGTACCCCACACACAGAGACAAGGCCAACACCTCACACAGACAAGACTTGTACCCCACACACAGACACAAGACTAACACTCAGACAGACAAGACTTGTACCCCACACACAGACACAAGACTAACACCTCACACAGACAAGACTTGTACCCCACACACAGAGACAAGGCAACACCTCACACAGACAAGACTTGTACCCCACACACAGACACAAGACTAACACCTCAGACAGACAAGACTTGTACCCCACACACAGAGACAAGGCCAACACCTCACACAGACAAGACTTGTACCCCACACACAGAGACAAGGCCAACACCTCACACAGACAAGACTTGTACCCCACACACAGACACAAGACTAACACCTCAGACAGACAAGACTTGTACCCCACACACAGAGACAAGGCCAACACCTCAGACAGACAAGACTTGCACCCCACACACAGACACAAGACTAACACCTCACACAGACAAGACTTGTACCCCACACACAGAGACAAGGCCAACACCTCACACAGACAAGACTTGTACCCCACACACAGACACAAGACTAACACCTCAGACAGACAAGACTTGTACCCCACACACAGACACAAGACTAACACCTCACACAGACAAGACTTGTACCCCACACACAGAGACAAGGCCAACACCTCACACAGACAAGACTTGTACCCCACACACAGACACAAGACTAACACCTCAGACAGACAAGACTTGTACCCCACACACAGAGACAAGGCCAACACCTCACACAGACAAGACTTGTACCCCACACACAGAGACAAGGCCAACACCTCACACAGACAGACAAGACTTGTACCCCACACACAGAGACAAGGCCAACGCCTCACACAGACAGACAAGACTTGTACCCCACACACAGAGACAAGGCCAACACCTCACACAGACAAGACTTGCACCCCACACACAGAGACAAGACCAACACCTCAGACAGACAAGACTTGTACCCCACACACAGAGACAACACTTGTACTTTGCACACAGAGACAAGACATCTAACATACACAGACTCGACTTACAAATACTTGGTATAAACAACATAAGAACACATTCAGTTATATCATGTTTATGTCACTACTCAAGAACTATACATTTACAAGAAAGTGAAGAGGTTTATCTTAAAACCATGTACATGTCATATGGTGTTTGTCCATCAAGTATGATGATGACCATTCATTTCATCCAGTGAGGCTTGTAAGTTTGGAGCCGTGGGTTCTAAGATGGCTGACGGGGCCTGTTTTGGCTCAAAATGTTCTTTGACAATGTTGACTGGATGAAGAATGACTTGCACATTGAATTGGATTAAAGTGAGGAACAGTTGCGCAATTCATTGACCACACTCTCTCACCTGAGTCCATCTGGATACAGGTGCAGTGGATGACCAGGGTGCTCTACATGCCTTGCCGTGCTCATTATGCTCCCAACGCTTTGCAGATAAACGCCATCTTGCCCATTGAATCTTCAATGATTTCTTCAGCGTAGTCTGCCAAACACTGTCTTCACGTGCTGGGTAGGTATACCCTAGTTCACCGATTGGTTTGACGCCAAATTGGTTACACTCGCCTGGTTTTGCCGGCCTGTCACAGCTATTGCCTGGGGGGGGGGGGGGGGGGGTGGCCGCTGCCCCATGCTGATAACTACTAGGAGCCACAGGCGTGAGCTGGAGTCAGGCTTGAGCTGGATGTCAGGCTTGGACCAGTGGGATGTGGGCCCTGAAAAGTACATGACACCCGTCCTTACCAAAGGTACTACTAAAAGCTGACATCCCAGACACCCCCTAAACATGTCATATATTTACACCAACAAATACACATGTATGTTTACTAATGATTCACAGCCAATATACACATGGGCGCCTGCGGTGGCGCAGTGGCTAGCACACTTGCCTGCCAGCCGGTGGTCATGTGATAAAATCCCCATTGAGTGGGATTGATTAAACTGACCTCGGCTCCCAGGGCAGCTCTGCTTAAAGTGGGTACCAGCAAATGTTCCAGGTGGTAAGGCAGCTTGCGCGATATTGACCACGTGGCATGTCGGGTGTCGACTGGTCTATAACAACATGGACATAAGACCACATCACATGTCGGGTGCAGACTGGTCTATAACAACATGAATATAAGACCACGTGACATGTCGCGTGCTGACTGGTCTAAAACAACATGGGACTAAGACCACGTGACGTGTCGGGTGTGACTGGTCTATAGCAGTATGGAACTAAGACCGCGAGACATGTCGGGTGCAGACTGGTCTATAACAACATGGGACTAAGATCACATACACAATAGACCTCAATGCGGGTACAAAGGCTCTTCTTTATAGAAAGTAGGCCTTGAGGCGGGTAGAAAGACCCTTCTTTATGGGAACTAGACCTCAAGGCGAGTAGAAAGACCCTTCTTTGAGAGAAATAGGCCTCAAGGCGGGTAGAACACCCTTCTTTGTGGGAAATAGTCCTCAATGCGGGTAGAAAGGTCATTCTTTATGGCAAATTAGTCCCCAGGGCCGTGCCGTGCTAATATAACAAAGATGGCCGCATCAGGCGGCACCATGCTAAGATAACAGAGAGATGGCCGCATTATGCGGTACCGTAAGGGGGCGGCATAAGCAGCGAAGGAGGGGCGGCATTTGGAAAACTTGCATCATACCGAGAAAATCTACCGCACGGCCCTGTATACCACAACGTGGATAGAAAGGCTCTTCTTTATGGGATATGGTCCTTGTCAGGGTCTTAAACTTGGCTCGCTTTCCTAACAAGTGTGAGACAATACAACTACAACGTGATTTGACGTAAGACTCAACGACACATCGTTCGATGGATTTATTAACGTATCAAATACAGAACGATGATCACAAATATATATAATGGATACTTTACAACTTACATCCACAATACAGTTCACAAGTCTGACTTGCAAGATGTCCAGACACTCGCCTTTCAATACAGAAACGATACAACGCCTTTCTCTCAATCACACGTCCGTCCTGTACCGTGTCCCCAGAGCTGTCTGGACCTGGTTTGCAACTTGCCTCCTGCCTGACGTGGCGTCACGTGGCAGGCGTGCGTCTTGCGTTGGCGGCCTGACCGCTGGTCAGCCAGCGATCTCGCAGGCCGGTAACTCATTCGCCTGGCGGCGCAACGAAGTGGTTGCATCCCTTACTGGGAGCTAAGTCGCCTGGCGGTCGTAACGATGTCCCTGCATCGCTGTCCCCTGTCGGACTCTGACAGTCCTCAAGGCGGGTAGACAGGCCCTTCTTTATGGGAAATTGCCTCAAGGCGGGTAGAAAGGTACTTCTTTATGGGAAATAGGCCTCAAGGTGGGTAGAAAGGCCATTATTTATGGAAAATTGGCCTCTAGGTGGGAATAAAGGCCCTTCAATATGGGAATTAAGCCTCAAGGCGGGTAGTAAGGCTCTTTATAGGAAATAAGCCTCAAGGCCGATAGACAGGCTCTTCTGACATACAGGCTTGCGTTTTGGCTAGCGAGTCTCCGTGACGAAGTGGTCAAGCCATCTGCCTCGCGCTCTGAAGGTTGTGGGTTCGATTCCGGGCTACGTCTTTCGGTTCACAAGTGCATTTTTTCTCGGAGTCTTCTGAGGGTCGTCGCTGGAGCTACGGAGTTCGTGCTTTGTGCGACGCTTTCGACAGGCCGTCCTGCGGAAAGAGACCGAGCCATATGGGATAACACCTGGTGCAATGAAGTCGATCCTCTCGACTTTTAAGACTTTAAAGTTGTGGCTAGAGGGCTGGCAGGTCGACCTGGTGGTCATGTTTTATCATCTCCAAGGAGGCCGTATTTAAAAAAAAAAAAAGATTATTTAGTTGACCTGGATTCACAGGATGACCTAACCTGACATGTTTATCAGAAAATACCATGGGAAGTAAAGTCGTCGGGTGAGATACTGAGTATTTGACTCTTCGAGGGCCGAGAGGTCTATACAAGTATGCGGGAAGCACAACATCCACAACAGAAGGATTAAAATGGTATGGCAGAATCACCAATGTGGAGCTAATGTAGAGAACTAGACAAATACCAGTGAATCAAGAGGTGAAGACAAAACTCTGGCGCTGGATCAGACACTCATTGGGAAAACCTGAGAATAGTCTAACTAGAAGGATCTTTGTGTGGAATCCTCAAGGCAAATGAAATACATGGAGACCTGAGATAACACGGAGACGAGAAGTAGAAACAGAAAAGAATAATATGAGGAGGTGATGGACAGAGCTGCATGTTATAGCTGAGGATAGAGCGGGCCGTGGTGAGCTGGTTGAGGAGCTGGGTCCCAATGGGGAACAGATGGCGACAGGAGAGAAGTCAGAAGACAATAGGCCTGTGATGCCTTCATATGTGGTACCGGGTCATTTTTATTTTTATTTATTATAACTTAGCATATACAAATTAAACTGTTGCGGATTCACTGGACTGCCAGAGTAACTAACAACGATTGGATAAATGAGGTTATTGAAACTATAACATTATACACACCAATAAGAAAGAGACAAACAGCTTTCTTTGGTCATGTGATGAAAAGAGAAGCAGTGGAGAACGTGACAAATGGATAGATCATAGGGAAGAGAGGCAGAGGCAGAACAGTAGAAATCATTTGGATGAACTGAGACGGTGGCATGGAGGAATATCAACAGCAGAGTTGATACAGAACAGCAAAGACCGAGATTTGTGGCGAGATATAAACGCCCACGTCAGCTGGCAGGGCACTTGATGATGATATACACATTCATGTCTAACATGTGGGGGTAATTGTATGTCTCTTGTCATTCCATTCCGGACATCGGGTGGGACATCAGACAATTATAGAACAACTGAGGCATCAGAAAATTACAGTAACAACTGGGACATCAGACAATTATAGTAACAACTGGGACATCAGACAATTACAGTGACAACTAGGACATCAGAAAATTACAGTAACAACTGGGACATCTGAACATTACAGTAACAACTGGGACATCAGAACAGTACAGCAACAACTGGGACATCAGAAAATTACAGTAACAACTGGGACATCAGACAATTACAGTGACAACTTTGACATAAGAAAATTACAGTCACAACTGGGATATCAAAAAATGACAGTAACAACTGCGACATCAGAAAATTACAGTAACAACAGAGACAGAAGTGGAAAGAAATGACAGCTTTATGGGAAGTGGGGACAGTAACAACTGGAACATCAGACAATTACAGTAACAACTGGGACATCAGAAAATTACTGTAACAACTGGGACATCAGAAAATTACATTAACAATTTGGACATCAGAAAACTACAGTAACAATTGGAACATAAGTGGTAAAAAAGACAGCTTTATTGGAAGTAGGGACAGTAACAGTTGGGTCAAAGTAACAGATTCTGGGTCTCAGGAAGCTGAATAGCTTCTGGAATGGGACAACATATCAATGAGAATGGACATGGTGAAATGATACCAGACTTATTTGTATCAATGAAAACACTTGGGCAATGGAAGACCCTGGCGCTATAATTACTGCAAACATCACGCCAACTACCAAAAGGCTACCTCCATTTGTGATTTGGTTAAGTCAACGGAGACCGACTGTGTGCAAATAACAATTTTAAAAACTCTATCAGAATCTATAATTACAATAAACTTTGTGAACACAATCCACTGTTTAACATGTTTCAGAATCTTTGAACACAATCTAATATTTAACTGGTAAAAAGAGTCCATGAACACAATCCTATGTTTAACTGGTTTTAAAAAAAAATCGTTGAATACAATTCCATGTTTAAAATGGATAAAAGTCCATGAACACAATCACACGTTTAACTGATAAAAGAGTCCATGAACACAATCCGATGTTTAAAACGCGTAAAAGTTCATAAACACAATCACATGTTTAAAACGAAAAAGAGTCCATGAACACAATCCCATGTTTAACTGGTAAAAGAGTCCTTGAATACAATCCCATGTTTAAAAAGTATAAAAGTCCATGAACACAACCCCACGTTTAACTGATAAAAAGGTGTATGAACACATTCCCATGTTTAAAACCTATAAAAGTTCATGAACACAATCCTATGTTTAAAACGAATAAGAGTCAATGAACACAATCGCATGTTTAAAACGTTTCAAATCTAACTGGTAAAAGAGTCCATGAACATAATACCACGTTTAAAACGTATAAAAGTGTATGAACCCAACCATGTGTTTAAAACAATAAGAGTCCATGAACACAGTTGAGTTGAGTTAAGTTAAGAACTGACATCACTGCACTCAGGACATTCCCATATTCGCTCGGTCCCCTCGTTCAACAGCCAGCAAAGAGTCACACTACTAATAGTTCCCACCACTATCTGATTGAAAGTTCTCGTGGTCTTCCCTCTCAGTTTTGAGATTCTTCTAGAACCCCTGTCAATCCTCCGTAATTTAATTCTTTCCACATACGGGTCCTCCATCTGTTTCTCCACCTGGTCCCACAGGCGCACGACCACTACTCCCTTGTCCATAGGTAATCTACCACCAAGAAGTGCATTCCCTGCGAGCCTATCAGCCTGTTCATTTCTCAACCTCCCGCATGACCAGGGCAAACAATACATACAATTCTCTCAATCTGTGACCTCTGAAGCGAGATGAGCCATTCCACACGAAACATTCCTTTCCATGAACACAATCCCATATTTAACTGGCAAGAGAATCCATGGACAGAACCCCATGTTTAAAACGTATAAGAGTCCATGAACAGAACCACGTGTTAAAACGTGTAAGAGTATATTAACACAATCCCCTGTTTAATACGTATAAGTCCATGAACTCAAATCTGTACTTAAAACGTATAAGAGTCTATGGGCACAACCCCATGTATAACTGGTAAAAGAGTCGACGAACACAATGTCATGTCTAAAACGTATAAGAGTCCCCGAACAGAACCCTGTGTTTAAGACGTTTAAGAGAATATGAACACAATCCCCTGTTTAAAATGTATAACTCCATGAACATAAACCAATATTGAAGGCGTATAAGAGTCCATGTACACAATCCCATGTTTAACTGGTAGAAGAGTCAGTTACCACAAACCCATGTTTCACAAATACCATAGTCTACTGATGTATTCTAGTGCTCAAGCTAGCTCTGTTTCAGATTGTGGTTCATGAAATCATCGATGTCAGAAATCTCCACGTCGTTCAGGAAATGTATAAACTTGTAACTACATACAGGTTGACATTTAAAGGTGCATGAAGACCCAGAGGCATGAAATGAAATATTGCTTGGATAGCAAATCCATTATGTGGAAAGTCCAAATCGAAAGCTCGCTGTGTGGGCTTCATAAAAGGTGGAAAAGTGTCCTAGTGGCACGAAATGGAATATTGCTTGATAGCAAATCCATTACGTGGAAAGTCCGAATCAAAAGCCCATTGTGTGGGCTTCATAAAAGGTGGAAAAGTGTCCTAGTGGCATGAAATGGAATATTGCTTGGATAGCAAATCCATTACGTGGAAAGTCCGAATCGAAAGCTTACTGTGTGGATGTCATCTGCAGACTGCATACTTCTGGTTTCCGGAAGAACAGCCTATGGTGAACGGAAGGCCCAATATACGGAAGTGAGGCTAAGCAGCCATGTGCAGGACGTGACGATTCCTTGGGTGAGCCCAGTACCAGAGCGCTATGTATCGGCTCTGCAAGTATGGAAGCCTCCTTGGATGGCGGGGAATGCCCATGGTCTGCCCCTGTCTTCCCTTGAGGGCTGACCAGGATCTTTGGCTGTTCTATATGGACCAGCTGGGATGGGGGATAACACCACAACAGTGAGAGTCAAACGTCCTAAGAAACCCCCGGGAAGGTTAACCCGGTCAACAAATGCCCGCAGAAGTCGGATGTGTCGGCCTAACGGCGCAAGAACGCAGCTCTGCTGTAAACAGGCACAACGCAATTACATCCGAAAAAAAACTCCGGATGAACGAAGAAGAAGAAGAAGAAGTATAAACTTGTAAAACGCATCCTGGTTCGTGTCATAATACAACTCAGGCCCAGGCTTGAAGTTGTTGATAAATTCCATATTGAGTATTATTGAGGGCATCCAGAACTCCATTACTCTGATCATTGGGTGGCCCAGTGTTGATGTCCATTGCTAACTCATCATCCATGCTGTGAACGCTGGCGTTGTCAACAGAATTATGCAAATCTCGGCTCATTGAACTTGGATTTCGGCCGGGATCAGGCACCGGGTCTACTTCTATGTCTAGGTGGCACTCATTCTTGTCGTTGCTCTCATTGCCCCGCTCAACACAAGACAGGTCGCTGGTGCTGTCATCGGGAACACTGTCTGATGACAGTTTCTCTAATGCCTCGTTCATCTGTTTGATCACAAGTGCCTTCATGTTTTCATTCATATCAGGATCGCAGGGAATTGTATCATCGCTGTCGTAGTCCCACACTTCAGGCTCGCAGACAGGCTTCTGGTCTGCTTTGGAATGACGTTTGACAAAACGGGCCTTCAAATCTTGACCCATGTAGTAGTCCCAGACATCGCCAGACGAGGCACCGTGGGACTTATCCTGCTCCCTGTCTGTATTCTGGTCTGGTTTTAAGGTCACCCCCTGGTGGGCTGGTTGGCTGACGGTCTGACGTCCTGTGGAAGAGAAACAAGGGAAACACGTCAGCAAACATCGTAACCAACACAGCAACACGTAAATACATAATTATGGTAAGTGTCGGCAGATATCCTAGTAGTAGTAGTAGTAGTAGTAGTAGTAGTAGTAGTAGTAGTAGTAGTAGTAGTAGTAGTAGTAGTAGAAGCAGTAGTAGTAATAGTAGCAAGAAAGCAATCTAGTGTTTCGCCCTCGTCCGGAAAGGCTAGGCGCCCTATCCACTACCCCAGGATCAGGGGGTTAGGAGGGCCACACTCTCCTTGTCTTATTTGGCTCACGTATACACTGCCTAACCTGTAAATAGAACTGAGTTTAAGCGAATCACAGGCGGACGCTCTAACCATGCAGCTGTGACCTCTGAACTCTCAGCATTAGACAGGAGCGACTATAGAACGAACGAACGAACGAACGAACGAACAAACTTTATTTTAAAAGGGTAACAAATTGGGCACGCAGGCCCGTCTTACATTCGGCCCTTTCAATCACTCATCTTTCATTCATCAAATGTGCATGTTACATTAACATAGGGGAAAAAACATTGTCAAATGGATTTTGTAAGCATAAACAATGCATATTACGCATGATACATTCACATGAGAAAACAAACAAAAAACATTGACAAATGAAAGTTGTAAACATAAACAGTGCATATTGCAATGTTGTGAGACACATCCCCCATCCACCTTCACATCCCGCAGCCACCAACACATCCCCCACGTACCAAACCTCCCCCACCCACCCACACATACCTCCACGCACTCACACAGACCCAGGCAAACATACATGCCGCCACCCACCCACTGATCCCCCACCCACACACATTTCCCCACCCACACACATTTCCCCACCCACTCACATATCCTCACATACCAAGAAGAAGAAGAAGAAGAAGAAGAAGAAGAAGAAGAAGAAGAAGAAGAAGAAGAAGAAGAAGAAGAAG
>JACEFZ010010799.1:12500-25000 GCA_014155875.1 Cepaea nemoralis | reverse complement strand
CACTCACTCAGGCACACGCGCATGCATACTCTCTCACTCTCACTCATACTAATTCTTCCACTCACACTCTTTCTCACTCACTCTCTCACCCACTGTCTCGCTCACACACATACAGTGAAGAATGAGAGTGGAAAAATGATACCAGTAGGTGACTTATGGAGGCATATAGTCGGTATGAGAGCAGTAGTTAGCACATGTGTCTGCAGCCCACTGGTCACGTGCCACCATAGAGAGGCGTTGTTAATATAACCTGAGCTCCAAGGTCCACCCATACCTAAACGGGCACCCAGCCTAACATGTGTACCAGGTCATGTCATGGGAAGTAAAAGCGACCGGTATGATACAGACCACGTCAGCTACCGACTGCTGACTGGTCTAATATCTAGGACTTGGGTGCAGGAGGGGAGTGTTAAACAGCCTACAACAGTTGGAAGTGGCTAAGTGGTCAAGCCGTTTAATTCGGGCTCCGAAGCTTGTGGATTCGATTCCGGGCCGCGTCCTTCGGTTCACGAGTTAAATTTTTCGAAGACTCCTGTGGGTCGTAGCTAGAGCTACGGAGATGTGTTTTGTGCGACGCTTTTCGCGCTGCGGAAAGAGGACCGAGCCATACGGGATAAACCCGATCAGTGAAGTCGACCCTGTCGACTTTTAAGCGACTTTTAAGTTGGAAATTGGAAACAGTAGCCGGCGAGGGTAAATTTCCTAACTAGAATAACTTGCCACAGATATTGATTAGAATATCAACAGGGTGTCAACAGATTTCCCCAATAACAGGGTATTGGGTATAGCAAAGATGATTCTTGTATACACACAGTTGGATTACCTTTGATTTGGCGCACTGTGCTCAGATTCCTCTTGTGTGGTATATGGGAGGAGACCTGCAGCACTTATGAAGTCACAGCATGTGACCCCTAATCAAAAGAACGGAAACCGTGTCTTTGTTCAGTGCAAGAAAATTGACATCTAAGAAGGGATAACTCAGGAATAATCTGATTAGTCGTGAGGAACTACTTAATTGTGTCCCTTTCATTGATTAATAACGTGTCGACTACTTATCACAGTATGCCAGAAAGAACAGTCATTATTGTTTGGCTTAAAAAGTCTTAAAAGTCTAGAGGATCGACTTCACTGCACCAGGTTTTATCTTTATCAGTCTCGCAGTGCGCCCTGCCGACGTCCCCAGGTGTCTCCGAGAAAAATGCACCGGTGAACCGAAAGACGCAGCCCGGAATCGAACCAACAACCTTCGGAGTTGTGAGGTAGGCTGCTTGACCACTTCGTGACAGTTGGAGAAAATGCTTGACAGGCTAGTATCAGGCATGGAAGGGAGTCAACACATGAATTGATCCATGCTTTTGGGAAATCGCAATTTTTGGGGGAAGCATGATCGCCCACACCAGACGGCAAGTTATTTTATAATGAGATATTTTGGTCTAGTTGGTGAGGGGTCAACTGTCAACTCGACTGTTTTGTAAATATGAATGATGGAAAAAAATTATAAAAATTAAAAAGAATAAACATCGCGCGAAAAAGACGGGAAACAGACAGAACAGCAAATGCTAGACAAATAAAAAACATGACTACTACAACTCTCTCCCACCTAAAAAAAATGTACTCTCGTGAACGACTTACAAAGCCAAACTTTCAGAGATCGGAATTGTGAGGTAAGTAAGAACTTTTTTCCAATTCTCATTTTCTCTTCACTGTTTTCATTTTTTCATCCTTTTGTTCTTCTCGTCCTGTCGTCACCTTTTGATGTAGTCACAGGAGATCTCCTTGACTATATGTTGTGTTTGTGAATGTGTTTGTTTGCTGATGAAGGCTAATCGCCGCAACGTCCTGCTATGTGTCGTAAATCTGTTATGTAAAGCTGCACTACTTTGTGTCATTTTATATTGTTTACAAACTTTCAAGGCACGATGTAGGCTGGCTGTTTGATTAGTTTGTTGGTTTGGGTGCTTGGTTGCTCATTTCTTGGTTGGCTGGATGGCTTATTGGTTTCATAAATGACTGGGTTTTGATTAACTGGTTCCCCTCTGCTGTGTGTCCACCGTGACGAGGTAGAGGGGCTTGTGCGTCACAATGACCCCAAGAGCTATGCCGACGGTAGCACAGCTACTGGTAGGGCCACCCATGTCGGACAGGTCAAGGGAGAGGGACCAGACGAAGAGACACACAAACCTGCTGCCTTGTAGGTAGACTGGGGACAGTCAAAGGCTAGGGAAAGCACCCCAAATACATGCTTGTCGAAATCGGAAATACTGAGCCACAGGCTTGACAAAGCAGTGCAACGTGAAACCTGCTGCCTTATAGGTAGACTGGGGACAGTCAAAGGCTAGGGAAAGCATCCCGAATAAATGCTTGTCGAAATCGGATGTACTGAGCCACAGGCTTGACAAAGCAGTGCAACGTAACTTAATTCATGATGTCACAAATCAAAATTAATCGATATGGTGCTAATCCCGTGAAGTCCCATCAGGCGGTGATAGTGCCGGGCCCCCTGCCTCGAGGGGGTCCACCCATGACTACTGGTGGTCACCTTCCCTGTGCTGTGGAGTCAAGGCACAGAGGAGTAGGTTAAGAGCTATTGACCAAATACCCCGGACACTCAACATACTACATTGGAATGCCGAAGGAGTTTACAAGAAGAAGACTCCCTAACACACGTACTCACATAACATCCGAATATACACTCCCTCGCATACACTGCATGCATGCACACTTACACACACAAAGATATACAATACATACACGAGCACACACACACACACACACACACACACACACACACACACACCACTCATCCATACACACATATACACACGCACATGCATATAAACGCATATAAACACATGAACGCACACCTTGACACACGTACAGGCATACACACACAGAGGCACACACAGAGGCACACACAGATACACACATGTACACACACATATACACCCATACACACATACAGACATGCACACACATTCATCCACACTTTCTCATGCACTCTCTCGTTCACCCACGCGCTCTCTCTCTCTCTCTCTCTCTCTCTCTCTCTCTCTCTCTCTCTCTCTCTCTCTCTCTTACACACTCACTCGCTCTCACACTCACTCATTCGCGCACATACACGCATACCCACACATTCTCTCTCACTCACTCACGCTCCCTTACTTACTCACTTACTCGCTGACTCTCTAACTCACACTCACTCACTAACTTTCACACTCTATCACACAGACAGGCAGACACACAACACACCCACTCTCTCACATTCACTCACTCTCTAACTAAATCACTCACACATATGTCCACACACACTCACTCACTTTTACACTCACTCAGGCACACGCGCATGCATACTCTCTCACTCTCACTCATACTAATTCTTCCACTCACACTCTTTCTCACTCACTCTCTCACCCACTGTCTCGCTCACACACATACAGTGAAGAATGAGAGTGGAAAAATGATACCAGTAGGTGACTTATGGAGGCATATAGTCGGTATGAGAGCGGTAGTTAGCACGTGTGTCTGCAGCCCACTGGTCACGTGCCACCATAGAGAGGAGTTGTTAATATAACCTGAGCTCCAAGGTCCACCCATACCTAAACGTGTACCCAGCCTAACATGTGTACCAGGTCATGTCATGGGAAGTAAAAGCGACCGGTATGATACAGACCACGTCAGCTACCGACTGCTGACTGGTCTAATATCTAGGACTTGGGTGCAGGAGGGGAGTGTTAAACAGCCTACAACAGTTGGAAGTGGCTAAGTGGTCAAGCCGTTTAATTCGGGCTCCGAAGCTTGTGGATTCGATTCCGGGCCGCGTCCTTCGGTTCACGAGTTAAATTTTTCGAAGACTCCTGTGGGTCGTAGCTAGAGCTACGGAGATCGTGTTTTGTGCGACGCTTTTCGCGCTGCGGAAAGAGACCGAGCCATACGGGATAAAACCCGATCAGTGAAGTCGACCCTGTCGACTTTTAAGCGACTTTTAAGTTGGAAATTGGAAACAGTAGCCGGCGAGGGTAAATTTCCTAACTAGAATAACTTGCCACAGATATTGATTAGAATATCAACAGGGTGTCAACAGATTTTCCCCCAATAACAGGGTATTGGGTATAGCAAAGATGATTCTTGTATACACACAGTTGGATTCCCTTTGTTTTGGCGCACTGTGCTCAGATTCCTCTTGTGTGGTATATGGGAGGAGACTGCAGCACTTATGAAGTCACAGCATGTGACCCCTAATCAAAAAGAAGGAAACCGTGTCTTTGTTCAGTGCAAGAAAATTGACATCTAAGAAGGGATAACTCAGGAATAATCTGATTAGTCGTGAGGAACTACTTAATTGTGTCCCTTTCATTGATTAATAACGTGTCGACTACTTATCACAGATGCCAGAAAGAAGCAGTCATTATTGTTTGGCTTAAAAAGTCTTAAAAGTCTAGAGGATCGACTTCACTGCACCAGGTTTTATCTTTATCAGTCTCGCAGTGCGCCCTGCCGACGTCCCCCAGGTGTCTCCGAGAAAAATGCACCGGTGAACCGAAAGACGCAGCCCGGAATCGAACCAACAACCTTCGGAGTGTGAGGTAGGCTGCTTGACCACTTCGTGACAGTTGGAGAAAATGCTTGACAGGCTAGTATCAAGGCATGGAAGGGAGTCAACACATGAATTGATCCATGCTGTTGGAAATCGCAAGTTTTGGGGAAGCATGATCGCCCACACCAGACGGCAAGTTATTTTATAATGAGATATTTTGGGTCTAGTTTGGTGAGGGGTCAACTGTCAACTCGACTGATTTGTAAATATGAATGATGGAAAAAAATTATAGAAATTAAAAGAATAAACATCGCGCGAAATAGACTGGAACAGACAGAACAGCAAATGCTAGACAAATAAGAACATGACTATCTACAACTCTCTGCCACCTAAAAAAAATGTACTCTCGTGAACCGACTTACAAAGCCATAACTTTCAGAGATCGGAATTGTGAGGTAAGTAAGAACCTTTTTTCCAATTCTCATTTTCTCTTCACTGTTTTCATTTTTTCATCCTTTTGTTCTTCTCGTCCTGTCGTCACCTTTTGATGTAGTCACAGGAGATCTCCTTGACTATATGTTGTGTTTGTGAATGTGTTTGTTTGCTGATGAAGGCTAATCGCCGCAACGTCCTGCATGTGTCGTAAATCTGTTATGTAAAGCTGCAGTACTTTGTGTCATTTTATATTGTTTACATAACTTTCAAGGCACGATGTAGGCTGGCTGTTTGATTAGTTTGTTGGTTGGCTGCTTGGTTGCTCATTACTTGGTTGGCTGGATGGCTTATTGGTTGCATAAATTGACTGGTTGGTTGATTAACTGGTTCCCCTCTGCTGTGTGTCCACCGTGACGAGGTAGAGGGGCTTGTGCGTAACAATGACCCCAAGAGCTATGCCGACGGTAGCACAGCTACTGGTAGGGCCACCCATGTCGGACAGGTCAAGGGAGAGGGACCAGACGAAGAGACACACAAACCTGCTGCCTTGTAGGTAGACTGGGGACAGTCAAAGGCTAGGGAAAGCACCCCAAATACATGCTTGTCGAAATCGGAAATACTGAGCCACAGGCTTGACAAAGCAGTGCAACGTGAAACCTGCTGCCTTATAGGTAGACTGGGGACAGTCAAAGGCTAGGGAAAGCATCCCGAATAAATGCTTGTCGAAATCGGATGTACTGAGCCACAGGCTTGACAAAGCAGTGCAACGTAACTTAATTCATGATGTCACAAATCAAAATTAATCGATATGGTGCTAATCCCGTGAAGTCCCATCAGGCGGTGATAGTGCCGGGCCCCCTGCCTCGAGGGGGTCCACCCATGACTACTGGTGGTCACCTTCCCCTGTGCTGTGGAGTCAAGGCACAGAGGAGTAGGTTAAGAGCTATTGACCAAATACCCCGGACACTCAACATACTACATTGGAATGCCGAAGGAGTTTACAAGAAGAAAGACTCCCTAACACATCGTCTTCATAAAGATAGAATAGATGTGGCATGCATTCAAGAGACACACCTCAACGCCAATCACAAATTCTCAGTCAGAGGATATCAGGCCACACGTTTCGACCGCGAAGGACACAAAGGAGGAGTTCTAATACTTACACGAAATACAATACCTTGCAGCGAAGTATCTGTGATCTCTGACAACCAAACGGAAATTATAGGTGTTGATATAATGATAAAGGACGTGAAAATAAGAATCTACAATCTGTATAGCCCAGCAGATAAGGACCTTACACTCTCAAACATGAAAATAACTGACACAAACTGCATTATTGTCGGAGACTTTAATAGCCGTTCAGAAAGATGGGGATACCCAGATACTGACAAAAGAGGAGATGAATTGGAGGACTGGGAAATAGACTCAAATCTCCATCTACTCAACAAAGCGGATGACACACCGAGCTTCTACTCCAGAAGATGGCTTACCACTTCTACTCCAGACTTAGCTTTCTGCACAGGAGACATCCTCCACAAAATCGATCGCCATGTGCTGGACCAATTAGCAGGTAGTGACCACAGACCAATCAAGCTTGAAATGAATATGGAGTATGTTCCACAGGAGCAAAAGCCCTTGCCCCGCTGGAATTACAAACGAGCAGATTGGGACAGATTTGCCATACTAACAGACAAATATTGTGAAAACATAAATACACGATATGGCAACATAAAGCAAATGGTGGAAAGTCTAAACAGAGCGATAATACAGGCAGCCACTGAGTCCATTCCAAGAGGAGCGAGGAAAAATTACAAACCATACTGGACTGAAGAACTACAAAGTTTGGAGGACAAAGTTGAAGATGCCAGGAAGACAGCAGAGAGAGAACAAACAATTGAAGCAAACATCTCTCTCAAAGCCATCTCAGCAAAATACAAAAGAACAGTAAATCAAACAACAAGAGATTGTTGGAGGGAAAAAACAGAAAACCTGAATTTTGACAGGGATGGAAACAAACTATGGAAACTAGTGAAAGCCATGAACAATGAAGGACCTAGAAACAAACAAATAACAATTAAACAAGGAAATGCCTTGCTTACAGGCAAAAAGGCTGCAAATGCACTAATGGAACACTATGCAAATGCAAACCACATTGATATTACAACCGAACAGAAGAAAGCAATCAAAGACAAACAGATACATCATAGAAATACAGAGACAGCAGCAGAATATATGATGGCAAATCTAACAATGGAAGAAATGGAACAGGCAATGAATACCCTAAAAAAGAAGAAATCACCAGGAAAGGATGGAATCACAAATGAAATGCTAATAGGACTAGGCACCAAGGCAAAGAAGAAACTACTAGCAGTCCTAAATAACAGCTGGAAGAGAGGAATAGTCCCACAGGCATGGAAGGAAGCTATACTAATACCAGTCCCAAAGAAAGGAAAAGACCTGGAAGAACCAAATGGCTATCGACCTATCAGTCTACTGAGCTGTGTAGGAAAATTAATGGAACGCATTATCAATGGCAGGCTAACATGGCATCTGAAAGAAAACAAACTCTTAACACCACACCAAGCAGGATTCAGAAAATACAGATCCACTGAAGATCAAATAACCTATATAGCTCAGGAAATAGAGGATGCCTTCCAAGAGAAAAAGCACACACTAGCAGTCTGGATAGATTTAGAAAAAGCATTTGATAAAGTATGGAAGGAAGGACTGAAAGTAAAACTGCAAAACATGCATGTTTGTGGAAAAATGTATAAATGGATCAGCCACTACCTTGAGAACAGAACTGCCAGGACAAAAGTACAAGGACAAACAAGCAAAATGATGCTGCTGGAGCAAGGTGTCCCCCAAGGAGGAGTTCTTTCACCAACATTATTCCTAGCATATATAAATGACATCACAGAAAATTTTCCAGCCAGAGTACACACATCCTCCTTTGCAGATGACCTAGCCATATGGACATCTGAAGAATATATTAGTACAGCTAACAGCAGAATACAGCAAGCCTTATTAGCGCTAGAGGACTGGTCAAAATCATGGCTAGTGAAGATAAGTGAGGAGAAAACAACATGCAGAGTGTTCTCCCTCTCAAATAAAACTCAGCAACCTAAGCTGGTATTGAATGGAAAAATATTGCGCCATGAAGAAAATCCAAACTATCTAGGAGTCACCTTTGATCGTCGCCTGACATGGAAGACACAGGTTGAGAAAAATCGAACAAGAGCAAGGCAGAGAATGGCAATCATGAAAAAGCTTGCTGGTACAACGTGGGGAGCAGATGAGAAAGTTCTCAAGAAGTTATATACTGGACGGGTGAGGCCAGTACTGGAATATGGCATTGCAGCTTGGGCAACAGCAGCTAAGTCAAACTTTAACAAAATAAGTAGAGTCCAAAACCAAGGAATGCGAATCATAACTGGAAGCCTGAAGACAACGCCTATTAATGAACTAGAAAAGATCACTTGTTTACAACCAATGCAGGATAGAAGAGATAGCAGAGCCCAGCAACAAGCAGAAAAATTTAGAAGATTGACAGACCACCCTATGTACAACAGATTTAATGGTTTTGGAAAGGGAAGACTGAAGCGTAGCAACTTTGTAGAAACTGCAAAACGAAGGATTAGGGCAGATCCTATACTTAACATATCAACAGTCAAGCCCATACACAATGCACACAACTTCCCAGCTTGGAGACAGCAGCAACTGCCTGAGATGATAGAAAACATTCCTGGTATTGAGAAAAAGAACACTCAGCATGAAACCGAAAGAAGAGAAATAACCCTAAACTACATAAAAGAACATTACCCAAGCAGGAATTGGACCCATGCATATACAGATGGATCAGCCAAAAATTCAATAGAGAATGGAGGAGGAGGAATTCTCCTAAATTTAAAAAATGGAGTGAAAAAAACACATTCAATGGCAACTGGAAAATTTTCAAGTAACTTCAAAGCGGAGGTAGAGGCTTTGAAAACTGCAGCAGAAATGCTCCTGATGGAGGAAAATAAAGAGAAGCAAATAGCTATCTTCACAGATGCAAAGTCAGCTGTCTCAATACTCAAGAGCAATAACAGCACAGAACTAACTGACCTAAGAGCAGCACTCCATGGTCTATGCCAGAAATCCAAAAAAGTTGTAATACAGTGGATCCCATCACATTGCAGTATACCTGGAAACGAAGAGGCTGACAGACTGGCAAAAGAGGGCGGACGACTACCACAGCCTGACATAGACATAACCTATAATGAGGCAAAGAGGTTGATAAAAAGCACTTATAGAACCAAATGGGAATCTGAGCATCCAGGCCATCAGAAGGATGATGCATATTACAAACTCGACCGAAGAGAACAAGTAGCAATCTTCAGACTCCGCACAGGACATAACAGGCTGAAATACCACTTGTTCAATAAACTAAAGATAGGAGATACTGATGAATGTAATTGTAGAACTGGAAAAATGACAGCAAAACATTTGCTGCAGGATTGCCCAACGTATGCAGAACAGAGAAAGATATTTTGGCCCACACCTGCTTCATTTGAGGACAAGCTCTATGGAGATATCAACAAGCTCAAGTTGACCGCAGCTTACTTTAACTACATACAGGTTGACATTTAAAGGTGCATGAAGACCCAGAGGCATGAAATGAAATATTGCTTGGATAGCAAATCCATTATGTGGAAAGTCCAAATCGAAAGCTCGCTGTGTGGGCTTCATAAAAGGTGGAAAAGTGTCCTAGTGGCACGAAATGGAATA
The DNA here is from genome assembly GCA_014155875.1 of Cepaea nemoralis. Lineage (NCBI taxonomy): Eukaryota > Metazoa > Mollusca > Gastropoda > Stylommatophora > Helicidae > Cepaea > Cepaea nemoralis. The sequence continues at coordinate 15,261 of JACEFZ010010799.1, read as the reverse complement.
TTGCTTGATAGCAAATCCATTACGTGGAAAGTCCGAATCAAAAGCCCATTGTGTGGGCTTCATAAAAGGTGGAAAAGTGTCCTAGTGGCATGAAATGGAATATTGCTTGGATAGCAAATCCATTACGTGGAAAGTCCGAATCGAAAGCTCACTGTGTGGATGTCATCTGCAGACTGCATACTTCTGGTTTCCGGAAGAACAGCCTATGGTGAACGGAAGGCCCAATATACGGAAGTGAGGCTAAGCAGGACGTGACGATTCCTTGGGTGAGCCCAGTACCAGAGCGCTATGTATCGGCTCTGCAAGTATGGAAGCCTCCTTGGATGGCGGGGAATGCCCATGGTCTGCCCCTGCCTTCCCTTGAGGGCTGACCAGGATCTTTGGCTGTTCTATATGGACCAGCTGGGATGGGGGATAACACCACAACAGTGAGAGTCAAACGTCCTAAGAAACCCCCGGGAAGGTTAACCCGGTCAACAAATGCCCGCAGAAGTCGGATGTGTCGGCCTAACGGGGCAAGAACGCAGCTCTGCTGTAAACAGGCACAACGCAATCACATCCGAAAAAAAACTCCCGATGAACGAAGAAGAAGAAGATTAACTGGTTGGTTAGTTTGGCAGGCTGTTTGGCTGACTCACTGGCTTTTTGGATGGTTAGTTTGCTGATCGGCTGGTTAGCTGCTTGGCTGTGTTATTGATTGGTTAGTTGGTTGATGTGGTGCCTGACTGGCTGCAAGTTGTGTTGTTCGTTCGTTACCGGCCTAATTTAATGGCTGGCTGGCTTAATGGTTGGCTGGTTGGTTGCTTGGTTGTCTGACTGGATGTTTGGCCGGCTGATAGACTGGCTAGCTAACTAACTGGCTGGCTGGTTGCTTACTTGGTTGATTTGTTGGTTGATTGATTGGTTGGTTGGCAGCTTGTTTTGTTGACTAATCGTCTAGCTGATTGGCGATTGAATGCCTGATATGGTAGTTGATTGGGTTGTTGGGTGTTTGGTGTGTGTGTTTGTCTGTGTGTTCCCCTTGGACGTCCCCAGCTCTTTTGACTACAACCTTTTCCGCCATTATGATAATAAAAGTGAAAAGTAAATCTCACTTTCCTCCTTCATAATAGTAAACGTGAAAAGAAAAAGACACCCCTGCCCCAGTATGATAATCAAAGTGACAAATAAAAAACACCCCACCCCATTATGTTAAAAAAAAAGAATAAAAGTGAAAAGTAATGGACAATTCCCCCCCCCCCCCCCCCCCCCTCCCCACCCTTTCCAACTCCCTAATTATGATAAAAAAGTGAAAAGATAAAGACACTTTCCCTCCATTATGATAATAAAAGTGAAAAGTAAAGGACACTTCTCCCCTTCCCCAAATAATGATAATGAAAGTGAAAAGCAAAAAACAACAACAACAACAACAACAACAACAACACTTTCCTCCCATTATGATAATAAAAGTTAGAAGTCAAAGACACAATTCCCCTATTACGATAATAAACGTGAAAAGTAAAAGACACTTGTCCCCATTATGATAATAAAAGTGAAAAGTAAAAGACACTGTCCACGGTCTGGCGGGTATTGGATATATGGTGCTAGCCCCATATATGACCAGCAGGCACCTCATGTGTGACGTGGTCAGTATCACCTCATGTGTGATGTGGTCAGTATCACCTCATATGTGACGTGGTCAGTATCACATCATGTGTGACGTGGTCAGTATCACCTCATGTGTGATGTGGTCAGTATCACCTCATGTGTGACGTGGTCAGTATCACCTCATGTGTGACGTGGTCAGTATCACCTCATATGTGACGTGGTCAGTATCACCTCATGTGTGACGTGGTCAGTATCACCTCATGTGTGATGTGGTCAGTATTCCTCATGTGTGATGTGGTCAGTATCACCTCATGTGTGACATGGTCAGTATCACCTCATGTGTGATGTGGTCAGTATTCCTCATGTGAGATGTGGTCAGTATCACCTCATGTGTGATGTGGTCAGTATCACCTCATGTGTGATGTGGTCAGTATTCATCATGTGTGACGTGGTAAGTATCACCTCATGTGTGATGTGGTCAGTATTACCTCATGTGTGATGTGGTCAGTATCACCTCATGTGTGATGTGGTCAGTATTCCTCATGTGTGATGTGGTCAGTATCACCTCATGTGTGACGTGGTCAGTATCACCTCATGTGTGATGTGGTCAGTATTCCTCATGTGAGATGTGGTCAGTATCACCTCATGTGTGATGTGGTCAGTATCACCTCATGTGTGATGTGGTCAGTATTCATCATGTGTGACGTGGTAAGTATCACCTCATGTGTGATGTGGTCAGTATTACCTCATGTGTGATGTGGTCAGTATCACCTCATGTGTGATGTGGTCAGTATTCCCCATGTGTGATGTGGTCAGTATCACCTCATGTGTGACGTGGTCAGTATCACCTCATGTGTGATGTGGTCAGTATTCCTCATGTGAGATGTGGTCAGTATCACCTCATGTGTGATGTGGTCAGTATCACCTCATGTGTGATGTGGTCAGTATTCCTCATGTGTGACGTGGTCAGTATCACCTCATGTGTGATGTGGTCAGTATCACCTCATGTGTGATGTGGTCAGTATTCCTCATGTGTGACGTGGTCAGTATCACCTCATGTGTGATGTGGTCAGTATCACCTCATGTGTGACGTGGTCAGTATCACCTCATGTGTGATGTGGTCAGTATTCCTCATGTGAGATGTGGTCAGTATCACCTCATGTATGATGTGGTC
>JACEFZ010010799.1:0-7500 GCA_014155875.1 Cepaea nemoralis | reverse complement strand
TGTGACTTATCTGCAATAATTGTCTCCTTTGTTGTTTATTCCATTTCTGATGTTTGCCCTCCATGCAACACGTTTAGCGGCGACTTGCTCACAATGTGTATTATCAATGCCTGTATCAATCATGTTCCGCTTACACACATCTTTGTATCGTAGTTGAGGCCGACCCTGAGATCTCTTACTCATCTGTAATTCACCAAAAGAGATGTCCTTTGGTATTCTACCATCATACATCCTCTAAGATGTCCTATCCCTCTAAGTCTACGAAGACTGAGCATGGGATAAACCGTCACACAACCTGATCTTTCCAATACTTCAGTATTTGTGATTTTGTCTTGCCACTTAATACCAAGAATTCTTTGCAGACACCGCACATGAAAGCTGTCATATGGGATACAATCCAATGCAGTGAAGTCGATCCTCTTGAGTGTGAATAATTGTATATAGAATCATCATCATCGTGTGCCATGCCGTTAAGCGTGGGCTGTCATGTTTCGCCATCTCACACGATCACCAGAGTCGTGGATCAGCTCAGTGTTCCTGTCTCGACCATACTACGTGGCCAAGCCATCCAGGTATTTACTTCTCTGCCTTCCCCTTGTTCGCTTCCCCTCGATCTTGCCGGTTGTTATCAAGTTCTCCAATTTATTTCTTCTGATAACGGGACCAAAACATTTCCCTAATCAGTTTACGGTATTCATTTGTTTCTTGTAGGACTTGGTCATTGGTTTTTCTGTCTGTCTATATAAAATAGGATTACAATTATACTATTTTAAAAAATCAAAATTTATAGTCAGCTACATAAGATTATAAGTATATGTTCTTATAAGTATAATGAGTCATATCACAAAGATTTTGCTACGAATTATCATGCAAAGAGTGAGGAAGAAATTACAACCTGAAATACATTGGCACTGTAACAGTGAGGGAATTAGGTTAGGAGTAAAGAGTTAAGGAATGCTGCGCATTCCTTGACTAGGGGGAAAACCATAGTGAACGTGTGTGCACGAATGAAGAAGTGTATCTAGGAAAACACACACGTCACTTGGGGGCCAGCGAGAAGAGATGTCAACACCAAGCAGGGAGTCTCCATCATGTGGGCTGAAATAGAACGATTCGGCTAATAAAGTATGTTTCTAACAACGCGAAGACTTGTGTCCTGTACGATCACGTGCCTAACCTGTAATGTCACACTATTATAACACCTTGCCGTCTTGACGGACGATAGTTTGTGCTTTAAAAAAGCATAATAACTTTTACCTATGGCGGTAGCGAATGTGACTGATAAGGCCAATTGGCGTTGTAAATGTTCGTTCACAGTGGGTGTATTGAACAGGTGGTCATTTCCACCATCATGCACCATCTTACGTCTCACACGCTCGGTGTGTGTCTTATCTGCAATAATTGTCTCCTTTGTTGTTTATTCCATTTCTGATGTTTGCCCTCCATGCAACATGTTCAGCGGCGACTTGCTCCCAGTGTGCATTATCAATGCCTGTATCAATCATGTCCCGCTTACACACATCTTTGTATTGTAGTAGAGGCCGACCCTGAGATCTCTTACCCATCTGTAATTCACCAAAAAAAGATGTCTTTTGGTATTCTACCATAATCCATCCTCCTAAGATGTCCTATCCATCTAAGTCTACGAAGACTGAGCATGGAATAAACCGTCACACAACCTGATCTTTCCAATACTTCAGTATTTGTGATATTTTGTCTTGCCACTTAATACCAAGAATTCTTCGCAGACACCGCACATGAAAGCTGTTTAAACGTTTCTCTTGGTGTGAGTAAGTTGTCCAGATTTCACCACCATAAAGAAGAGTACTAAGGACACAGGCTTGATAGACAAGGACTTTTGTTTTGGCAGTAAGCTTCCTGTTCTCCCAGACTCTTTTTCTTAACATGTTCATTGTTGTTGCTGCCTTACCAATCCGGATGTTGATTTCCTGATCTAGGGATAATTTGCTATTTACCACTGATCCTAGATCTGTAAAATGGTCTACCATCTCCAGTTCGGCGTCGTCAATAAAGATTGGTGGTACTCCATGTGCACCTTATGACATAATCTGTGTCTTCTTTTTGCTAATTGTTAAATCAAATTCAGAACACGCATTGGAGAATGCAGATAGTAGACATTGCAATTCTTCCTCAGAGTGGGCCGTAACTGCAGCATCATCTGCAAAACCCAACTCTCTGATCAGTATCCTCCTAATTTTGGTCTTGGCCTTCAATCTCTGAGCATTGTAGAGGCCGCCGTCTGAGCGTGAGTGAATGTATATACCACCATCCTGATTACGACAGGCATATTTCAGCAGAAGTGAAAAGTATATTCCAAAGAGGGTGGGAGCTAGTACGCAACCTTGCTTAACTCCACTCTTGATTTCAACTCTTCAGAAGTTTCACCATCAAACTTGATTATACCCTTCATGCCTGTGCGGAACGATTCCACAATGGACAGAAGAGTTGGTCGGAAGCCAATCTTCTTTAGTGCCTTGAACAGACCCTCACGACTGACCAAATCAAATGCCTTTGTGATGTCGATGAAGGCAATAAACAGTGGTTGATTCTGTTTAAGGCATTTTTCTTGCATTTGTCGCAATGAGAATATCATATCAATAGTTCTGTCGAAAGCCACACTGTGATTCGGGGTAGACTTGATCTCCTAGGACTTGAAGTCTGCGCAGAACAATTCTGGCAAACACTTTTCCGACAATACACAGAAGTGAGATACCCCTATAGTTGTTGCAGTAGCTCCGATAGCCCTTGTTCTTGTACAGTGTTATGATGCTTGAATCTTTGAAATCCTGTGGGACTTGTCCTTCTCGCCAGCATAGCTCTATTAGCTGGTGGATCTGCAGAGTGTGTGCCTTGCCCACTCCTGATAACCTCTATTGGAATCCCATCCTTACCTGGGGCCTTGATTGATGCAAGTTCATTTATAGCGCACTTAACTTCTGTTATGGTGGGAAGTGTGTCCAGGTGGTCAAGAGTTGTTAGAGCCTCTATGGCGTTGAGAGCATCATCCGATAATTTGGTCTCACTTGAGTAAAGCTCCAAATATTGCTCTACCCATCTGTCCATCTGCTGTTTCTTATCAGTTATGATTTCTCCAGTCAAGGTTTTCAATGGTGCACTTTTTTTTAAATCATTGAACTACAGGCTTTCTTTATTCCTTCATACATGCTTCTGATGTTTCCCTTATCACTTGCGATTTGAATGAATTCACATAACTTGATCCAGTCAAAAAATCATATCAGTCACTTCACCATAACATTTTTATGGAAAACGATTACGTGACAATCACACATTCTGTAAATCTACGAGATATGTGAACAAGAATATTCCCTCGCAAATGCACGATAGTTCAGGACACTGTTTAGCCAAACATTTCCCCTACATGAAAGGCATGTCCATGTTAGGCGCTGATAGTGACGTTTCTACAGACTAAGGGAAAAGGGTCAAGATATGCATGTATACTTAACTGATTTGCGTCGTACAGAAAATTGTAGATTATATGCACTGATAGTGAGATATTATGCACAAACATATGGTACGTCACTCAAATCGAATGGAATTGTAAGCATAGCAACATTCTCAGTGGGACAGCAGACATGACAGTTTTTTCGGAAAGCAAATAATCCAGCTATCTCTTCAATGCTGCGGTTTCCTCAGTTTCAAAACTCTCACACAAATACCATGGCACCTGTACTTATTACATCACAAGGCACGGGTATTAACATTAATATTAAATCTATGAGCTTATCATTTGCCAACAAAGAACAAAATTGGTAAAAACTTTCCCAAATCAGAAAAGGGCTTGCTTCTTAAAATTTTACAGTTTACAAATGAGGACTATCCCTTTCTATCGGAACAGCTATACCTACAGGAGCCAGCCCGCTAGCGTTAATCGCCTAAACATCACCTCTCTCTCTCTCTCACTCTCTCTCTCTCTCTCTCTCTCTCTCTCTTTCTTTCTCTCTCTCTCATACACACACACACCCACACACGCACACACACACACACACACACACACACACACACACACACACACACACGACAACAGCTTGCTTCAAATAGGCCGTTCTCTATAAGGCATTGAACGACAGCCACCTTGGTGACAGAAATTACGAGAAACTGTGAATAGTGAGGCAAAAATATGTCACAACCAAGACATTTGTGAAAGCCAAGGGAAAGATAAAAAGATGAATGCCTAGATAGTTTGAAACACGGCACGACTGGAGCAAGAACACACAGCTGAACCAAGGCTCTAATGACGGTGTGAGAGAGCGTACCCTGACCTCCCACGCTGATCAGCACGGCTCATGATGACGATGAAATACTAGGTCACGACTTCCTTTGTCGCTGTCCTTATTTATTACGACAGGGCTTCACATTAAAACCTTAAACGTGTGATAGAAATCATGCCATTGTCTTGTAACATGTTAATATTGTTGTTAACGGTGTCAAGAGTGTTAAGCATGTGGTACCACAGTGCAGACGAACATAGTGACATCATAAGGACAGTTTAACGATGGCCGTCCCACTTTTGACAGGCACTAAAGCGGAGCAGCGTTCTGTTATTCGTTTTTGATCAGTGAAGGGGGTGAAACCTGTAGAAATTCCTCGGTGATGCACGCCTGTCAGTTCAGCAAGTGCATGAGAGTGGGAAGTTTCAAAACGGCGTGACTTCTGTGACGACTGTTCATGACCGGGTCAGGCACACCGAGTAGTGACCTCATAGTCGATTTTTCTACAGGAATCCAAGCACTGCATCGGCACTGGAGGCCGTGCATTGAACGCAGTGGCAGTGGTGACTACATCGAAAACGGATGCATTTGTTCGTAACTTTTTAAGACTATATTTACATTTAGAATATATATTATGTCTGCCATCATCTGTTATTATATGTCCAAGATAGGAGAAACTTGTTACTTGTTCTAGTATTTCCCCGTTTACTGTGATGTTCTTTGATGACATTTCCGTATAGACAACGCCATTTCAATAGCAGAAAGTGGCCTTAGATTGACTGGTGTTATTTATTTATTACATATAACCATATGGGATGAACAGTAACCTTCTTTGACATCTTTTCTCAACACATCATCATCATCGTGTGCCATGACGAGAAGCGTGGGGGTAATGTTTCGCCATCATACACGATCCCGAAGTAGTAGATCAGCTGTGCGTTCCTCCGCAGAACGATCCCACTAAATTCTTAACATTGTATGGGACACTTGTTGACGACCCCTCGAATCCCCCTGGGGTAAAAATAACCATGCTACAGATAGAGAGCGAACCCAACACCTGCTTTGGTAGGCAAGTGCTCTAGTCTCTATGTCACTACGGCTTCTTGCAGATGTTAAACGTAGCGGGGGGGGGGGGGGGGGGGGGGAAGGGTGTCAGCATCGCCGAATGAATAAGAGCGCTCGTTCTTAACATCCGGTGTGCTGATGCCGAGGTAGCGGGTTCAACCCCTACACCGGTCAGTTGGACTAAAATGTGGACCTCTCGTCCTTGACTTGGGGACGTAAATTACAAGTACCTCAAAAGTTGGAGTGGGTCGCCTGATTGCGAGCGACACTGGCAATAGGGAAAGCTAATCCACATGCAATATTTAGTCCAATGCACTAGAAGTAGTAGCACGCGTATGAACTACACTTGAGTTCAGAGCGAGCGAATGGAAAAAAGTATCTGGTAACCACTGTACTCAGTTGTGGAACAATCTTCCACAAGAAATCAAAGACACCACCAATCATTATACATACAGTCGCAACCTGTTTGAACACTACCTCAGGACAGACTACATGCCCCCTTAACAACTAGCCCCCCCCCACCCCCCACCCCCCCCAAAAAAAAAACCAAAAAAAACAAACAAACATACCCGTATTTATGGCACGTTACACCCACCTTGGGTATTCATGATGCCCATGTTAAACATTGCCTCAACGAGTCATGTATTATTGATTATTTTTCATGCGTTTTAATGTTATTGTTCTTTTGTTGTCAAAGATTTGCTTCATAAGAGATGTTGAATGAAAGAATGTATGAGAGGAAATAGAGAAGAAGGGCAGAATGTCAGACGGGCCTGTATGCACAATTCTTAACCAACCCTTTGAAAATAAAGATTTTCGTTCGTTCGTTCGTTCGTTCGTTCGTTCGTTCGTTCGGTCGTTCGTTCGTTTGTACAAGATTGAGTCCACATTCAGGGAATTACTGGTGGGGGACACAATCCAAACCTTATGTTGTTAGCTACTTAACCGTGGACTATAATGGTAGCAGGTGTGGGTAACCAGTAGGCCATCAATATTAATAATAATTTGTTAGTTCGTTGCATATCCTTTACAGGATGTAGCAGTCAATCCAGCATTTAATTAAAAAAAAAACAGTTTGCCATTGCTTTCTGACCGACCGGCACCCATACCATTGTAAGAAAACTAACGCAAGGTGGTCTGCTCCCAAATCGCTCGCAGCTGTGTTTCGAACGCGGTATGTGAGATTACGAACTGCGCCCGTAACCTCTTCGCCATGGAGTCAGCAATAATAATAACAATTATAATAAAATTATAAAATTAAAAATTAAAATAGTAAAATTATAGTAAATACGAGTTAATAAGTAAGTCACAAATGGCTATAGAAAAATAACTAAATATGTTTTTTTTTTTTTGGCTTGTCCATCAAGAATGATGATGACCATTCATTTCATCCAGTGGGGTTGAAGGTGTGGAGCCGTGGGTTCTAAGATGGCTGATAAGGCCTATTTTGGCTCGAAATGTTCTGTGACAATGTGGGCAAAGAATGCTTGACGTCTCTGGAGGAGGATTTCCTGCAGTGGTTTTTCTGTCCTGCCTTTTCTTCACAGCTCTTGCAGTCCTGGTTGCCTCACATATGACTGCACCTTTGCGTAATGATGCACGCCACGAATTTCGGTCTCTGGCTGCAGCCTCCCAGGAGTCATGATGAATTCCAAAAGCATTCAGTGAAATTTTCAGAGTGTCTTTAAAGCGTTTCCTCTGGCCACCTTGGGAGCGTTTACCACAACGCAGTTCGCTGTAAAAATTTCGTTTAGGGAGCCTGTGATCTGGCATGCGAGTCAAGTGACCAGCCCAACGAATCTGATTCTTCATCAGTATAGTGTGGATACTGGGCATGGATGCTCTTTCTAGGACTTCAGTGTCTGGAATCTTGTCTTGCCATTTAATCTTCAGTAGCTTCCTTAGGCAGACTGTGTGGAAGTGGTTTAATTTCCTAGCGTGTCGCTGATAAACAGTCCAGGTTTCACAAGCATATAGCAGTGTGGATAATACAACTGCTTTGTAGACTTTTAGCTTTGTTTGCAGGCTTATTCCAGTTCTGTCCCATACATTCTTGTACAGTCTGCCAAAGGCCGCACCGGCCTTGGAAATTCTTGCATTCACTTCGTCATCAATTGTGGCAGCTTGAGTAGTATACAATGGACGTTTCGGTTCTTATTTGCCGGAGCCTCCGGCAATTGACCTT
>JACEFZ010010798.1:55000-381338 GCA_014155875.1 Cepaea nemoralis | reverse complement strand
GATCCCTATCACCAAGAAGTCTTCTGCCGGATACTTATATGTTTCGGCTCAACCAAGCCATGTTCCTTCGACCCTTTTTATCATGGGCCCAGTGCAAATGCCGCTGATTAAATCTTCCCGCACTAATTTATCCAGGATCTGAGATAGTGATGTTTCAGCTTATTTTCTTCATAGCCTGAGGGAGGGCCTGTGAAAGAGAGAACACACCTGGTGAGAGCAACCGGACACTGACCCCTATTAGATGAGTGTAGGCCGACGGCCTCACTCAGATATATATAACAGTGACCCAAACTCTGTCATGGGGCAGAGGAGCTCATCACATCGGTCTGAGTTAGGGTAAGACAAGGAAAGACCAATGTAAAGTGCAGAACCCCAGTAGACACTCCACTGGCAGATCCCACCATTGGACATTTTCCCTATCCCCCAACCATCCTCAATCTTTCTACATATTATCCCACTTCACTATTCCCAACCAGCTGAGCTAATTGACTTCTCATACTAGTTAGTTTTAACAATGCGATTGCCTACTGTCGCCTACACTCCGTGAATACCTAACCACCAAGCAAAAACACTATGCTCAAGTCCTAAACACTATCTATCACCAGACTGTTTTACATTATTTACATCTAAATGCTATCGAGTGAATACCTTATGAAAACTCAGCTCTATACTGAATCGAATCTACACTTTGCCATGAAAGACACATGTTCCTCAACGTTAATTGATACAGAACACAATAGATTCTTTTCTATATTAGAACCGAGCTAGTCGAACACATCAGCCTAGGTCAACTCCCTTGTTCACACTAGCGGCAACAAGTTATATTTTCATACAGTCGGGGATTGCCCGAGTGACGTCATTCGATGTCAACAACAGGTGGTCTTAGCGGCAACCAAATCAAGACGGCGCCATTCCTTTCATCTTGCGATTCGGGCAGAACAACATGCCGACAATTTCCCGTTTCCTAGGGAAATCTCAAAGACTGGTAGTTTCTTTTGATCCGACGTGTTTCTCTACTAGTAACAAACAATTGCAGCTGTGAATACAGACTGCGCCTGTTAGTCTATCATCTTATCGGTAACGACAGTGGTCCCGTGACAATGTTCCAAATCAATAACAAAACGCCTATATTCACTCCAGAAAAGGGCAGTGCGTTTAATTAATGGTGAAAAGCTTACCGACAATTCTAACCTACATAAACGTCTTCGGGTACTGCCACTCCACAAACGACTACTTTTTAATAAGGCCAAACTAATTCACAAAATCCTATTTCAAAATGCTCCAAGCTACCTTTGGCCATTGTTTAAATATAACGGAAGACATAGCGAGCGACTAAATATACTTCATGTCCCTAAACCTAGGATAGACTTATATAAAACAAGCTTAGCATACTCTGCCGCTCAATTGTGGAACAATCTTCCACAAGAAATCAAAGACACATAAAATCATTATACATACATTCACAATCTGTTTGAACACTACCTCAGTACTGACTACATTCCCCCATAAACAAAAACCAACAAAAAAATGCAATAATAATGATAAATTATCTCAAACGACAACTAGTCACAAAACATTCCCATATGTATGGCACGTTACACCTTCCTAAAGGTATTTATAATCTCCATGTTAAACATTGCCTCAGTGAGTCATTTGTTATTGATTATTTTTTATGCGTTATAATGCTTTTGTTATTTTGTTGTCAAAAATTTGCTTCATAAGTAATGTTGAATGAAAGAGTGTATGATAGGAAATTGTGAAGAAGTGCAGAATGTCAGACGGGCCTGTGTGCCCAATTGTTAACCCTTTGAAAATAAAGATGTTCATTCATTCATTCATTCATTCATTCTCTCTCTCTCTCTCTCCTCTCTCTCCTCTCTCTCTCTCTCTCTCTCTCTCTCTCTCTCTCTCTCTCTCAGTCTCTCTCTCTCTCAGTCTCTCTCTCTCCCTCTCTCCCTCTCTCATCTTTCATACACACACATGCCCGCATACATACACACACACTAACATCGCAACACACCTACACATTCCCCACCCAATACACAAACCTCCCTCGACCACAACCCCCCCCCCCCCCACACACACACACACATCCGATACAAACACACACCTCACCCATTCATTAAACCACACTCACTTACCCACCCACCCTTCAACCACCCAGCCAAACACACATCCCTCAACCACACATCCCCAACCACACATCACCAACCACACATCCCCCACACACATCCACAACAACCCAGACAAACTGCCACCAAACACATAATCCCGCATCCACCATTACACACATCCCCCATCCACACACATCTGCCCACCCGCACACTTCCCACACATCCCCCACACACCCACATACACATCCTTCACACACTCACACACCCAACCCATACAGACACATCCCAACTTACACACTCATCTTTCCACCCCCATACACATCTCCCACACACATCCCCCCACACACAGACACACACCATCCACCCACACACACATCTTCCACCCACAAACCCTCACCCATACACGCATCTCCCCATCCACCCACATATCCCCCGTCATCTCCCACGCATCTCCCACCCGCACATCCCGCCACCCACACACACATTCCCAACACCCTCTACACACACTCCCATACACCCACCCACACATCTACACACACGACCCCACACACACATTCCTCGCCCACACATCCCACACCCACCCACACGCGCACCCCCACCTTCGCATTCACATCACCCACCCACACACACATCCCCCATCCATACACACATGATACAACCAACACATGCATCTCACACACACTCCACACATACCCCACCACACACATCCCCACACACACATTCCCACACACACATCCCCACACACACACCCACACACAGAAAAGAGGCATTGGAGATCATTTTGACAACTGTAAAGATCAAGGGGAAGAAAAGCAGAGGCAGACCAAAAGAATTTATGCTCGAGAGGTGCTTTTGGAGAGGAAGGAAGGTAGATGGAGACCAAAAGATAAGATGCTAGACAGTTTGGCATCATGGGATAGGGGAGCATTGACATTATAAATAATTCATCATCATCTCCTTTTGTCTTACTGATGTAGATGTTTATGTGCCTCCGCAGATCTCCTTCCTTGTTGTTCTGGATCAACTCGCCTTGTGATATTCCCCCAAGCCACAGTCTCAGTACATTCAGCATAATTTCTTTTGGTCTGCCTCTATTTTTCTTCCCAAATGATCTTTCCAGTTGTTACAATGTTCTCCAATGCCCCTTTTCTCGTCACATCACCAAAGACGGCTGTTGGTCTCTTTCGTATCCTTCTATACAATGTTCTTCTGTCATTAGCCTCTTCCTTTTTAGTAGCTCAGGCAGTCCAGGCTATTAGCAACAATTATCTAAGGTACCACGACTCCATTGCTTCTAAACTTGTCCTGATTTGTTCATTCACATTCCATGATTTGTTGCTACACAGGAAAACAGGCTCTATATAACATCTTAGTTCTCTCTTTCTTAATTAAGTGATAGTTACATATTGCGTCAGATACTTTAAATTTTCTAAAATGCAGCTTTTGCTTGACCTATTCTGCTCTTAATCTCTGCCAAGCGTATTCCATCTGCTGTTTTAACGGCCTCTAGGTATTTAACTCTATCACTTTGGTTACACGTGTTCGCTTCCATTGTTATCTCACATGTAGATGTCTTCATTTTATTTTAAAATATAATCATTATTTATGTTTACTTAAAATTCAATGAAACTCTTTTTTTTTTTTTTTTAATTTGGCACTCTCTTACTACAATGTCCAAACATTGTTGTAGACCGTTTGCATTTTCAGTCATCAATACTGTGTCATCTTCAATGCGTAGATTGAGTTTATTATAACCTCTAGTTTAACCAGCAATTATTAGTAGCTTTTGTTTTAAAGTTTATGGCAATTTAATCCCACCCCCCCCCCCCCCCCCCCCCCCCCCCACCCCCAACCTCCCGGAATTTACCTTTTTGAGATTTTCTAGACAATTTTACGTTCAGTATTTCCCTTTCAGAACAACCGACTATCATACCTAGTGAGACAACAGTGGAAGATAAACTCTATGGACCTCTGAATGAACTAAAAAAGACTGTTAGATTCATACAAGACATAACATTGCAGTTATAAACATATTTCAGGCGAACGAAAGAAGAAGAAGAAGATGAATACCATTATTAACAGTCAACGCAGGGCGACCTCCTTAGAAATTGCCTGCAGCTGATGTCCTTCCAAGATCGGAGGAAAAGAACAAGGGGAAGACGGAGATGTAAATACCTGGATGGCTTGACTACGTGGTATGGTCGAGACAGGATAACTGAGCTGATCCACGACTCCGGCGATAGAGTGAAATGGCGAGTCATGACCGCCACGCTTACCGGCATGCCATATGATTGATGAATGGATTTCAAACCCGATACTCCGGATTGTAAGGCGTATTGACTGCCCCTACTCCACAGTCGCCGGTAGGATTTGAGGCACACGGCTGTGGAGAGGTATAATAATCAACGACACAAGGCATGGGCTTTTCGATAAAGTGTTTACAAACAGCAAACACAATACATGACCACGGGTTACCAACGCGATTCTCACTCCCGCATAATGCATTCGAAGCACAGCTGCGGGAGATTTGGAACAAAGTGACTGATGCTGATTTTCATACAATGCTATGAGCGTCGATTGTTCAGGGAGCAATGGCAAGCTAGTGAACGTAACATTTGCCTAGAAAATCACACCAAAAAATGCTGTGGTTCTATAAAGGGCATGCAGCTAAATTCTAACAGGTCATTTGAAACACTTCCTTCATGTTTCAGCCAATTGCCTGCAGTTTCGAGCTTCGGTAGAATAATTGCACTTAAAGCTCTGAAAATACCAATCGATGCCTCTCACTTTCTCTTTTTCTTCCATTCAACTCTCAACTTTTTCCCTACAGAGGTCACGGACAAGGGGCAATTACCAAAATAATCCGTGCCGAAGACAAGAGTTATTTACATTTGTGCTGGACTCCTGAGAATTGGGATCACTGAGGTAAACTAGAATACATACCATTAGTTTATAGTCTTGAAGTCCCAGACGTTTAACGTAGCAAGGGGACAGCCGAGCCAAGATTCCAACCAAGCACGACACGATGTTGCTCTTTATTTTATTTAAATGTACATTTTCCTGTTGACAGTTATTATGTTTACCGACATTTTCCAGTCATTCCCTGAACTCTTTCTATATCAGACATTTATACATGTAACGCTTTTTATATCGGATGGTTATCAATGTAACCCTTTCTATTTCGAACTGTTATAAATGTTAACGATTCCTATTTCAGACATTTAGGCTGGTCTACACAAATTTGGAACCTTAAATGTTATAGTTGTTCTTGGGTAATTTTGTCAGCTCTAGATTCTGAGATAACTAAGAATGACCTTCTTAGTAGAGCAATTGTTATGTGCAAGCCAAGGTGCCATCAATGGCATTTTGACTATAATCTGCATTCATATTATATGTAATAACTGTGCATTTTTGACCTTCATATAAAACTCCGAAACTATGTTAAAACCTTATCACTAGCATATTTTAAATATTTAGTCAACACACAAAAAAGCTTCTTTTCGAGGACTTCCTGGAATATGATATGCCCGGACAGTCATGATTAAGGGTTCAACAGTCATCTGCCATCATGTGGGCATCCCAAAATCCCTGGTATCTCTCTTCCATTGATTTTTATATCTTGGTGAAATTCTTCACCTTGCTCCTCACTAACGTCGGCAAGATTCTCGGGAAAAAAAGTTGTAAATGGATACGGAGGTAGTGCAAATGTATGCTCATGTTGCATCCAAGTTTACAACAACTTGACTACATGTTTTCAACTAATTCATAATAATCGTCTCTCTAACGTTACCCAGAAAGTTGTGCACAAATAAAACAAATGATGACCAGGCTGAGGCTCTGTTATGTTCATCGAATCTATAAACTTTGGAATAGTTTATTAACTTTCTAATTTGGGGTTCCATCAAAATCTTCAGCTTTAAGTTTGTCTTGTCTTCTCCAACTTTAAGTGCATCCTTCAACGGCCAATAATTCCTGTGTCCAGTGTGTATCTTTTGCCCTGCTATCCAACAAACATATAAAGCATGGATATTTGGTGAATCCACTTTGATGGACCAAGAAAAAGGTTCATCATTTTAAGATCTACACAAACACCCGGTTATGTTCTAAATACTTCAATGTTTCCATATCTGTGCTTATTGTAGCATACTCCTCCTTCACTGTAGTAGAATGAGCAATTGATGTTGGGCTATATTTGTTACCATTCTGTAATATAACACCTTGCAAACTTCTTTCAGAGCTGTCAATGAAAAGTCGCTCTGGTGTATAACTTACACCCATTTCGTTTACAAGACCTCCTACATTAGTACAAAACACAAGGTTGTTTTCTTAACAAAAGAATAGAAAAAGAAAACCTTGCTCTCTGCTGCGATAAAATGTAACCTTTGTTTCAGCAGTCAGTAGTTGTTTTTCCTTTCAATCTTGAAGCCAAAAGTTCTGAAAGTTCCTTGAAGATATATAGATCTTGGATTAGATCATTCAGTTCACGCTGGTCAAAGCGTTGAGCAGCTGGAAAATCATCTTCGAAATCACTATCACTGTCACTTGTCATTACATGCCACTGCTGTTTCACCTTCCAGCAGATAATCCGAAATCTGACTGAAAGTTGGAATTGGTATGGCATCTCGTTGTGCAAGTGTGAAATAAGTCGTCTAGTAGAATATAAATATGGACTTTTTTATATTTTTATATATTTTTTTTGGGGGGGGGGTGGTGGTGGTTGGGTGTCACACCCCCCCCCCTTATTAATTCCATAAATAACGGTCATCATAGTGGTTCTTGGGCTGTCTTCGAAACATAGAATGCCACATTTTGTAAGGGACTAGATAGCAATTGTTTTTTGTTTTTTTTCCAGAGCTTTATACAGACAATACTTTCATACTATTAATTAAATACAAAAATGCCAAATAAATGTGATATTTGGGTTTAGCAGGCCTAATTTATGCAAAATCAGGTGTGAAATGTTTGGCACCAAACAAAAAAAAGTTTGTTTTTTAAGGTTGTGTTATCAGTGCAGCGATTTCTATTTCACACTGTTATAATTTCAAACCTGACTACTTTAGGCAGTTATAAATGTAACGTTTTCTATTTCAAATAATTATAAATGTAATTCTTTCTATTTCTAACAGTTGTAAATGTAACTTTTTTTCTATTTCAGACAATTAATCTACCTCTTTATATTTCAGACAGTTATGATGCAACTATTTCTATTTCTGACAGTAGTAAATGTAGCTAATTCTATTAGACAGTAGCTAATTTAACTCAATCTGTTTTAGAAATTTATTAATGTATCGATTTCTACGGAAGTAGATATTTTATTTTATAGTAATAATAATTGTCTTAGATAGAAAGAAACTAGACATTATCAACTTGCATCAACAATTTTTACTATTATTATTATTCTGTCCCGAATACAATATATACATAGGTAAACAGTCTGGCCTAGAGAAACAACTATGGAAGATCAACTCTGACCACTAAGTGAACTATAAAAGACAGTTAAATTTATACTAGAGACAACATTTCTGATATAGACAATACGCATAAATTAATCCGAATTATTATTATTATTATTATTTATTTTCCCGCGTTTCCATCATGTTTCAAGGATATTGCGGTCAACATCAACATCTTTTAGCTGTATGTTGATTCCTAGGCTAGATTACGCTCATCAAGCACGCCACGACTTTCTGAGCGACCGGCTCCATACTCTCATAAGTCACTGGCTGGACTCGAACCACTTCCAATTCTCCTGCGCTCACACCAACCACGAGAGTATTCGGGGTTACGGAGAAAGCTGCTAACCCCTCGACCAGGGAGAATTATTATTATTATTATTAGTATTATTATTATTATTATTATTATTATTATTATTATTATTATTATTATTGATTATTGTGATTGACACGTCACACAAAAGAATAAGTTAGGTTTTACACACATAAAACACGAGTAGATGCTAAAAGATAGTACTTTATACACATAAAAGTATCAGTAGGAACGCACCAATTTGCGTAATAAACACGTCACGAAAAGACGACATCTAACAACCCGAAGGATACAATTTCACTTCGGCGTGAAACATTGATCAATAAACTACGTTTTTGGAACAGCACACTCACAGAAGCCAGTAGCCATTCTAAAGAACAGCTAGGATCCACATTAGTACTTACAAGTTAACAGTCAGGGCATCTACACGAAATGATAGATATCGCACGCGTCTAAACGATAGCTACCATCACGACTCAGGCTGTTTTCGGATCTGCAACAGTTAGGGAACGAGAGAACGGGCTTAGGAGAGACAGTTGAATATTTGACGCATTGTACGTCCAGCCTTCAGTGGAAAAGTGACAAACGTTCATCTTGTGCGAAAGAAGCTGGAAAGAGAGTACGGGCCGGCTGTTGAGATATGGAGTGATGTATGTGGTAATGCAGCACTGCGATTAAAGCCTCATCAAGTGTTTGTCGGCAGCCAAATGTCTTGTTGAGTTTACTTGAGAGGCACCATGACAATGTCCTCGTCGTGTGCATGAGAGCCCACTGATTGAAGTAGTACTTCTTTGTAATCATCATCCACATAGTTACAGACCAACGTCATATCATCAAGGATCACGCGATCATATCCTTCCATCGCATGACAATTATTATTATTATTGTTATATTATTATTATTATTATTATTATTATTATTATATTATTATTATTATTATCGGTTCTTGCATGTCTCTGTCGTTTTGGTATTCTTGAAAAGATACTGCCATAGGAGTGTGAAATTCTAGATCTTAGAATGCCATAGGTCAATACATATTGAGGTGGCTTCAGTGCTATCTTCTTTAAGCATATTCATTTATAGGAAAACACAAATAGTTTCATGTTTGTCATCACGTAGTAAATCACTTAGATATCACTACGGACAAAAATGGTTGCTTACTCAACACTCTGAAAAGGGACGCGTTAGTGTAGTCGATTGAGAGCAACGCTGATATTGTCATGAGCGCAGTCGGACGAAGGTTCGGCATTTGCGTTCGTCGTCCGCTAACGAAGGTAAAGACTGACCACCCAGCCCATGTGCACGTAGGTCTACACGATGTTATGGCCCTATCATATCACAGCCCCAGATCAGGAAACTGTTTCGGGGCATTTTTAAAAACTAATATTTTATGTACACAGTGTACATATAGAAACGTCCATTATTGATAAACAGATTGCGTCTTAATAATATTAATGATAATAATAATAATCACAACAACAGAAATGAGATTCCTGAGAAGAATACTCAATGTATCAAGAAGATATAAGATTAGAAATGAAGACATCAGGACTAAAGTGATGGATAGAGCTGCATTAGATTTTATTAGAAGGCAGCAAGTCAAATGGTTTGGCCATGCAAGTAGGTTACCAGCCAACAGTATACCACAACAAGCAATGATGTACAGACCAGAGGGAAGCAGAGGAAGAGGCCGACCATGTAAACGATGGACGCAGGGAATAACAGAATCCATGAGAATATCGATACATGAAGCCCATAAGCGGGCACTCTGCCGCTGTTTATACGTCACCTCTACACCGCAAGGTACAAGAGGAATATGATGAGATGAGAGAGATGATAATAATAATAATAATAATAATAATAATAATAATAATAATAACATACACATATATTAATGAAATCCAGGTTGTACTGGCCCAGTCAATTTTTTTTTTTTTTAATGCAGTTGCATTTGTACAAACACATAGCGTTTCTGATAACTGCATGGATTTTCTTTAAATACTAAGTACTTATAACTCTTAATGTTCTGTTTGTTATCTTCTTCAGTAAAATAAAATTTCCCGAGTTTCCATCCTGTTTCAGGATATTGCGGTCAACACCAGCATCTTTCAGCTGTATTTTGATTCCTAGGCTAGATTACGCTCATCAGCACACCACGACTTTCTGAGTGACCGGCTCAATACTCTCGTAAGTCACTGGCGCGACTCGAACCACTTCTAATTCTTGTGCGCTCATGTCAACCACGAGAGTATTCGGGGTTAACGGAGAAAGCTGCTAACTCCTCGGCCAGGGATCCGGCATCAGTAACAATATACGGACTTATAAATGTTGGTGTGTTAAGTACGGGAGAAAACCTATGAAATAAATAGTCCATGATAAATAATTCTCAGTTATTTCCCCTCAAATAATTGTAGTAACCAAGTGTTTTGGTTTCAGGGTTTTATGTTAGTTTGATTGAATATGTTCAGGATCCTCGCCAGTGCTGCGAAGTTCGTGCACTGAGATGAGATTCTCCGGACTCATATATCGCAATATTTTGCGATTGGACAGATGTACAATAACGGATTCTCTCCCTTATATTAAGTTGTGTATTCTTTTATGAGACGTGCTGCCTCTACTTCCCAAGACATTTGTGGTACCTATTGTAGATTTTATCGACCTTGCATTCCAGGTCTATTAAAAATAAATCTTAATTCGCAAATGTTCAATGGTGTGAGTTCTCGGTCGTTAAGAAAGCAATGGCAAAATACTGAACTAAAATTGCCTAGTAAATCAAAACAGCCAATAAATGCTGCGGTTGGTTGCAACGTCTTGTAAAGAACATTCAACTAACTTGTTTCCTTTGCGGTATGTATCAATATATAAAAGACAAGGCAACGAATCTGCATTCGTCATTGATTATGTTGTGTTAGAAAGGTCTTAGAAGTTGAAACTACACGGTAAGTGCAATTCACATGCACCAACAGTCAACTTTCTGTAGGGGTTTTTCCCCCTCACAGCTTCTGCCGAACTTAAGGAATACCAGCAATACAGTTGATTTGCTCCAGCATGGCATATGAGGGAGATGATTGAATAGATGATCAATAGACTGTTGGCCCAATATCCAGCGGTACATATTTCTGTATTGGATTACCTGTAACTTCTATGGGATTTCAACAGTCACCGCTTCCACTAACTGATATTTTTTTTAATTCTTTTATTTATTCGCTCACTTTGAACTCACGCTTAGCCCATAGACGTGCTGTTACGTTTATAGCACTGCACTGATTTCTGCATGTGCATTAGCTTTCACTATTAGCAGTAGTCTCTCGACATCAGGCGAACCAACTCCGACTTCTGAGGTACTTGTCATTTACGTCCCCAAGCCAAGGACTAAAGATCAACATTTTAGTCCATGATATTGCAGATTTCTACAATGTTGACATCTTTGGAAGTAAAGATGGTAGACATTGAAATGTCTTCGAAATCAAGAGGGAATTACTACACAGAACCATGTACAGTCAGTGTTTCCCAACGTGGGGCCCACGCCCCACAGGGGGGCAATTCGATTGTTAAGGGGGGCAATTCGAAAATGGAAGAAATCGGCTGGATATAACAAAACGGGGACACTTGAGACTGAAGTTAACTTAATTGGAACCTGACATAAGATCTCTTTGCAGCAAGCATCAAGCGCAAGAATCTCACTAAATTTAAATAATAAATAATTACTAATAATTAAAATAACATAGAAAAATCTTTCATTAAAATTATTTTGTACTTGAATTTCAGTTCTCCATTATATATTTTGAAAATTTACTTACTGTGTTTGCTCAATAATTTCCTAGTGATTTCTTCCTAAATCCTATCAATCAAGTTTCTTTAGTGAACATTTCAATTTTTGAATATTAAAAATAATGTATATGTTGGGAGGGGGAGGGGGGAGAGGGCATAAGAATTTTAGAAAGGCTTAAGTGGGGCATAGCACAAAAAAGGTTGGGAAACACTGATGTACAGGGAGCCATTGCACAGAAACATAAACTGATTGACAGTCTCTCAGTTATTGTCCCTTCCAGCTAGCGAAGGTAGATTAATCTTACAAGTCATCTCCGACGAAATGTGAGGACACAACTATGTCAAAATTAAGTACATCTTCTTGTATGTGATGCTTGTAATGTGTGTTGCTAGTATCAACAGTAGGTCATTGCCCAGCATTGATTAACTACTGGCCGCTTTGTTGATAAAGACAATGCTTTTCGCGCGTTTTCATTGACATACAAAATGTTAAAGATTGCGGAAGCTATTGCTATTCAAATAAAGTTAGTGAAAATCGGTAAAAATGTGGAAATGTATACAAAATAAACTAATACAAATTAATGCAGCTTTACAGAACATAATTAGGGAAACCGCAGGATGTTCCGGCGACTAGTCTTCACCAGCAAATACACAAACGAAACATAACTAGTAATCACACAGAGGAGGACACTACAGTGACTACATTAAGGCATAAGAACGGGATGAGAAGAATGAAAAGTAGAAAAAGTGAGAACACTGAAGAGAAAATGGGAAAAAAAAAATTAATGTGCTTCTTATCTAAGAATCCCAGGCTGTGAAACTGAGTCGGCTCGGTCGTTGTCTTTCAGACACAAGTGTCACGAAACATAGATGAAAGTTACCTGTACAATTTTTTTTCTTCATATTTTATATACAGGGTATCGCTGTCAACATCAGCATTTTACTGCTGTTGTTGATGTCTTGGCATGTTTACGTTCAGTAGTTTGCTATTGATTTTTGAACGATCGGCTCCTATACCAAGACGTTAAGACCCAGCGCGACGCTGTCTGCTGCCAAATAGGTCGCAGCTGTGTTTCGAATGCAGGTAACCGGGCTCACGAATCGCGTCCGTAAATCCTTAGCGACGAAGACCGGCCTGTACAAATTATTAAATGCAATTATCAATTAGTTAGATAGGTAGGGAGGTAGGGAGGTAAGTGGTGAGTGGGTGAGTGAGTGAGTGAGTGAGTGAGTTATTTAATTAGTTAGTTAGTTAGTTAGTTAGTTAGTTAGTTAGTTAGTTATTTAGTTAGTTAGTCAGTCAGTCAGTCAGTTTAGTCAGTTTAGCTAGTTTAGCTAGTTCAGTTATTCTAGTTAGTTTAATTAGTTAAATTAGTTTAGTTAGTTTAGGTAGTTCAGTAAACTTGGTTAGTTTAGTTAGTTTAGCTAGTTACGTCAGTTACGTTAGTTTAGTTAGTTTAATTATTTTAGTCAGTTTAGTTAATTTATTTAGTTCAGTCAGTTTAGTTAGTTTAGTTAGTTCAGTCAATTTGGTTAGTTTAATTAGTTTAGCTAGTTCAGTCAGTTTAGTTAGTTTAGTTAGAATAGCCAGTTCAGTCAACTTAGTTAGTTTAATTAGTTTGGTTAGTTTAGCTAGTTCAGTCACTTTAGATAGTTTAGTTAGTTGAGTAGGTTTAGTTAGATTAGCTAGTTTAGTTAGTTAGTCACTTTAGTTAGTTTAGTTAGGCTAGTTAGTTTAGCCAGTTCAGTCAGTTTAGTATGTTTAGTTAGGTTAGTGAGTCTAGTTAGTTCAGCTAGTTCAGTCACTTCAGTTAGTTTAGTTAGTTTAATTAGATTAGTTAGTTTAGTTAGTTAGTTAGTTAGTTAGTCAGTTTAGTTAGTTTAGATAGTCTAGTTAGTTTAACCAGTTCAGTCAGTTTAGTTAGTTCAGTCAGCTTAGTTAGATTAGTTAGTTTAGGTAGATAGTTAGTCAGTTTAGTCAGGTTAGTTAGTAAGTCAGTTTTTTTAAAAGTTCTGTTAGTTCAGTTAGTTCAGTCAGTTTAGTTGGGCTTGTCAGTGTAGCTAGTGTAGTTAGTTTAGCTAGTACAATCAGTTTTGTTAATTTAGTTAGTTTAGCTAGTTCAGTAATTCATTTAGTTTAGTTATTATAGCCCGTTCAGTCAGCTTGGTATGTTTAGTTAGTTTGGATAGTTTAGCTAGTTCAGTCAGTTTAGTTAGTTTAGTCAGTTTAGTTAGTTCAGTCAGTTTAGTTAGTTCAGTCAGTTCAGTAGTTCAGTTAGTTCGGTCAGTTTAGTTAGTTTAGTCAGTTTAGCCAGTTCAGTCAGTTTAATTAGTTTAGTTTGTTAAGCTAGTTTAGTTAATTTAGTTAGTTTAGCTTGTTCAGTAGTTGAGATAATTTAGTTAGTAAAGCTCAGTTAGTTTAGTTAGTTTTGTTAGTTAGTTTCGTTAGTTCAGTTAGTTTAGTCAGTTTGGTTATTTCAGTTAATATAGTTAAGTAGATGGTTAGATTAATTTTAGTTTAATTTGGTAATAACGGTTTCAACTTCACCGCAAAGGATCATCCCATAATGCTCCTTTCCTTTGCCAGTGAATATCACACAAAATCCACCTCACTGTCCCGTGTGAAAAGTGTAAGAGACAGTCCCGACGAACTAACAGCATGCACAGGCATACATGCATAAGGCCGCTGCCAGGATGTCGAGCTACTCATGTCGACTGAGGCCAGCCTGGATCTTTTTGAGTGAGACAATTGATGGAGGATTGTTCTGTCCAGCTGATTTTCCCATACATTGTTATAGTTTAAAGTTATTACAATTTGTCTTTCAACACTATGTTAAGAGGTAGCCGTATATGCAACATTAAAATAGTAGGACTAGGCGAAAACGAAACAAAATGTTTATGAACACTACGAAAAAAATATTAGCTTCCAATTCATCATTATCATCCAGTGACTTGTCCTATTAATAATCTTTCCCCATAACAATCTTTCGAAATATATCTCTGTAATAAGCCAGATGCCATCCTAAACTATTTATAGTATAATGGATATGTTTTTATCTTCCTCTTCTATGCTTCTCTGGTAATCGTCCTCCATGGTGTACTTGTCCAGATAAACATGACTTTTTGCATTCCTAAAGTAGTTCATGTTACTCACTTGTATTCGTCTTAATCACCAGTCTTTTTCCATAACGAGTTCTTGTTTGATCGATGGTTTGTTCTTTTGTTTTCGACTAATGTGTTTTTAATCACCATCATGTGTCATGGCGGTCATGTTTTGCCCTCACACCCGATCACCAGAGTCGTGGATCAGATCTATGTTATTGTCTCGATTATGCCACGTGACCAAGCCATCTAGAAATGTATCTCTCTGCCTTCACCTTGTTCATTTCACCCTCGATCTCGCCAGTTGTCACCAAGTTTTCTAGTTTATTTCTTTTTAACTTGCCTAAAATATCTCAACTGTAAATCTCTAATTTCTCTAATCAGTTTACGGTTGTCATTCGTTTCTAGTAGGACTTGGTCATTGGTTGTTCTGTCCGGTCTTGATATTCTCTGCATATTCCTTTGAAACTACATCTCCACCGCCATCAGATGTTTCTCAGATTGTCTACTTATTGTCCACATTTCGTTCCATACTATGAAGGTTCTATGTAGAACTTCAATACTCTTTTTCTCGTTGCAACTGACATATTTTTATTGGTCATTAATGGAGACGGTTTGTATTTGCAGCAAAGAACCTCATTGGCTCGGAATGCTGAAGAAGAGGAAGAAGAAGAAGATTATGTATCCCATCTTGCAAAAGGTTACCTGTGTGTTTACCAATAAGCTATACCACAAAAATGGACGAGCCACGTAGGTATGAGCAGAAACAGAAACTCTATAAACGACGATGAAAACAACAATGCGACGGCAGAAACCAATCTTTATTAACTGTGGTCACTGAGAAAGGAATCAACTTCTCCAGGGTCTGACCTCCCATATGTTATCAACGTAAACATATCATTAGGAGAAATCACTCCTCCCAGTGATATTCGACTTAAGTCCCTCCAGTACAAACTGATGTACGTTTGTCCCAAGGTCATACCCGTTACCCGAAGTCGACAACCATTCTTACAATTTGTAAGTGGTTCTTCGGTGGAGACATATTTAATTTAACTTTTCTTGGTTTATAATTGACCTTCCTTAACGTTTTATGTAGTTTGTTTATAACCGTGTTGTCCGTAACAGCCTGCATTTGATACAGTTCTTGCGACAATTAAAACATTTCGAAAATTGCTATCCATGAGGATGTAGTCAGTCATGTGTCTGACCTTTAGTCTAAGGACTCTTCCATACTCTTCTTAGATTTGCCGATGCCAGGTGTTTCAAACAGCCAGACATCGACATGCATGAAGGGTATTAGATCTGCTGGAGTAGTTACTGGCCTGAGGATATTGCTTTCAATGTGAAATATGTAGTCTATTTTTCTTAATTTGTTTTCTGATTTTGTATTTTTGCTCGTTTACTCAGGCTTTTCCCCCCTTTCTTTCTTTCCTTTTAAAATAGCGTTTATTTATTTCTCTCTTGTCTGTGTGTTTATATTAATTTGTTGGTTTATTTAAAATCAGTTTGTTTGGTTTGTTTTCTAATTTATTTTATAGGAAATTTCCTGGTATCTACTTTCTTTAGGCTGGAGTCCAGGTCACTTAAAGAAATCTTTATTTCGAGGTGGATTCATAGACACGACCATGAGCCGGTAGTGAAATGCCCTAGCTACTTTGTAATGCTGCTCATAGCATAAATGGCAGGTACTTATTGCATAACATGTCCTTCACTTTGTTTTCTACGTTTCATTTCTGTGTATATTTACACACACGCGGGGGATTCAAATGAAAACCTTTAAAGTGTGATGTAAATTAGAATAACCATGCCATTGTCTTGTAAGCTGTCAATATTGTTGTTAAGGAACTCAAGAGGCAGTGTGTGCAGTGTGTATGCGTGGGTGTGTTTCTATAAGATGAAGCCTATGGTCATTGAAGATTAATGAGTATATGGTGCTATCTCCTTATGTTTAGTTAAATCAGCGTTTGATGTGTAAAGCTGTCAATATGACGTTGACCACCTGTACTTGACAATAGATTTTCAGGTACCCATGGTTGAGTGGGTCTATATGGAAGTCCAGTCAATAAAAATCTCTACGCCTCGAAGGGGATTCAGATAAGAAGCCACCGAACCTGCTGGCAAGCATGCTAACTATTGCTCTACATCGGCGACAACTGAATGTGTGCCTTTCTTTTCTTCACCTCCTCTGTTTACCTCAGTGAAATGTTGGTGGAGATGTAAGGATCATTTGTTAGCGCTTCCCAGTGTACTTTGTAAGCTGATCTTGATTTCCCTCAGGTTGTTCTCTATACTATGACACCATCTTGTATGCGGTCTTCTACTCGCCCTGTATCCATCATATTTGTGGATTTTTGTAGTAGATGGTACCAGAGCATTCTTGTGAGGTGCGCAAACCATACAATCTGTTATTCTGTAAGTACACTGCATGACTTTCTCTGATTTCCGCATTCTTAATTCTATCTCTCACAGTTACCCCTGCATCTATCCTAAGACATCTCATCTCTGTTCTTATGAATTTGCTTGTGTACTTATCCCAAACTAACAAAGCTAACTCTCCTCGTACACTTGATCATAATCCGTTTCTTGAATACTATTGTTACTCGCCTATTCATATGATATTTAGGTGGAATCCAGATGACATAGAGATTAAATCACTGACATAGGCTTGGTTACATTTTGCCAACTCAGCCATATAAAATGTTGTACCTGGCAACATTTCGAAATTTCTGTGAATTGCCAGAGTTGGAAAGGCGGCCAGCAAGGGAAAATGTCCATTCCACTCCATTATGCTGCGGGAAAGAATATGCCAAGGCTAACACGTCACTTTCCAACAGGAGTATCTGACCACGTTTCTTGTGCTATATTCTAGTTTGTGAGGCCGACGAAGATTTGGAAAGGTAACGGTTGTGCCACAGCATGTGCTGCTTTTGGTGTATGAAGTTTTAGGCCTTGACATATTCAATTCTATGAGTACGAACAAACAAACTTTATTTTCAAAGGGTTAAGAATTGGAATTCCTATCTCTCTGCTCTTATACATTATTTCATTCATACATCATCTATGTAGTTAATCTTAGACAATAACGACAACAACAGAACATTATGCATTAAGACGCATATAAAATGGGATATAATCAATAATACATGACTCACAAAAATTAATTGTTAACAAGGCAATTATAAATACCTGTATGTGCAACGTACTTGTACCACAGTTACGGAATCTTTATTATACTAGTTGTACTTTGAGATTATAATTATAATTATAATTATAATTATTATTATTGTTATTATTATTATTATTATTATTATTATTATTATTATTATTATTATTATTTAAGAGCGGTGGGCAAGTAGTTTGCACTAAGATAGTGATAAATTAGGCTGCAACTGTGTGTTTAGGGACTGGTGGTGTCTTCGATTTCTTGTGAAAGATTGTTCAACAGTTGAGCGGCGGAGTACGCTAAACTTGTTTTGTGAATTAGTTTGGCCTTATTAAAAAGTAAACGTTTGTGGAGTGGTCGCAACTGAAAACGTTCATGTAGGCTAGAGATCGCAGGTAAAGTTTTTACCATTAATAAAACCCACAGCCCTTTTCTGGAGTGAATAAAGGCGCAACCATCCCATATTGTAGGATGTGAGGTTATTAGTTCCCTTGCTCATCACCTCTCCTTCCAAGACAATTTGCTAAGAAGACTCTGATAATGGTCTGGTACCCACGTCTGAGAAGCCTGTTTGGGATTGAACCTTGACCAGTGTCTTTCCAGACAGGCGTATAACTGCTATGAAACCACGGCTCTCAGACCAAGTGTAGTCAGTGACGCCATGTTGTAATATATGCTGCAGACCAAAATTACTGGGGAACAAAATGCGTAGTCAGTAAAATCATATTGTAGTCTGTGATGCAGACCAAGTTAACCGAATGACAAATATGTAGTCAGTGAAAACAGACAGCCTGTGATGTAAACCAAGATTACATAGTGACCAGCGCGTAGTCAATGAAACCATTCATTTGAACATAATGTTATTTTCTCTGTATAACTGATAGGAGAAGGCTTTCTGTTATCGTATGGTAGTGGGCAACTGAAGACAGACAGACAGACAGACAGACAGACGGATGGAGGAAGGGAGGGGAGAGAGAGAGAGAGAGAGAGAGAGAGAGAGAGAGAGAGAGAGAGAGAGAGAGAGAGAGAGAGAGAGAGAGAGAGAGGTATCCATATCTGCAGACTGGCTCAAGGGGAGTGATCAGATGGCGTAGATAGCCAGGCGGAATTGTAATCAAACTGCTACAAGAATAACCCACATGGCAACTCTTCCGTGGCTTTTGAATATAGGAGAGTGAGCATGCATGAGAATGTCCAGAGTGCAGTGATGTCAATCCTCAAATGCTATTCAGTATTCAGATAGAAGGGAGGTTTAAAGGCTAGAGGATCGATTTCATTGCACCGCGTTTATCCCATATGGTCATGTTTCTTTCCGAAGAGCGGTTTGCCGAAAGCGTCGCGCAGATCTCTATAACCAAGGAGTCTCAGAGCAAATTGCGCTTGTGAACAGAATGCCGGAAGCAAACCCACAACATACAGAGCATATATAGGTGTGTTTGTTTTTATTTCGCAGAGCTTTCTATTCATATTTTGTAGTATTATTCGGACAGCATTAGGTAATATTATCATGGCTACATCAATCTCTCCCCCACCCCTCCCCTACAAGGTTTCTTAGTGTCCGACATAACTTGGCTCTCTCCATCTGGATCCTCATATCCTCCAAACGTTTTCTCCCCGCAGTGACAAGTATCCACAAGCCAGCTAGTTAATGTCGCCCAAGTGAGAGCTTTCGAGAGAAAACGCCCGCAAGGTCACGCGCACGAAAAGATGCGAGGCGTCCGTCCCAAGCCGTTGGTTTGACTGCGGGTGTGAATTTGCCGATACACGACTATTTGTGTGTTTGTGCATTTGTTCAAAGTGGCAGTCTAGGGAATTCGGTGAGTACTGGTATATGTGTGATAGAAGTGTGGTCGCTTGCAATGCTTTAAGATAACAGGTGGTTATTATATAGTGTTGTTAATGGTTTGTTTGTATTCGTCTGATTACTGTAAGGGGCGTTCATTTGAAACCCGTTCCAATGGCTTTATTACAAAAGCATGAAAGAAACATTAACAGGTGTGGTAGAATTAAACAAAGCATTCATTTTGAATGAATTATGCACCATGGGTTGGTCAGAAGAAGTCGCCGTAGGCATTCAGGCAAGCATCCCATTGCTTAGGTAGGCGGCGAATGCCGTCCGCAAAACAGGATTGTGGTTGCTCACTGAACCAAGTGTTTACCGCGTTCATTACGTCTGCATCTGTGTGAAATCGTTGCCCCTTGAGAGCTTTTTTTAGAGGTCCGAACAAATGAAAATCACATGGTGACAAATCAGGACTATAGGCTGGATGTTGCAGAATTTCCCACTTCTTCCTTGCTAATGCTTCCTGCACAATCTTTGCGACATGCGGACGAGCATTATCGTGCAACAAAATCACACCGCGAGAAAGCATGCCGGGTCGTTTATTCTTGATGGCTTTTTGCAGCTTGTCTAGTGTTTGCAAGTAGTGGGTAGAGTTGATGTTGACACCAGGTTCTTTAAAGTCGGCCAACAATAGCCCTTCATGGTAAAAAATGCGCTCAGCATAACCTTACCAGCGGAAACCTGTAACTTGAATTTTTTGGCTTTTGGTGATCCAGCATGCTTCCATTGCATGCTCTCTCTTTTGCTGCTCGGCTCAAAGTGGTGACACCATGATTCATCGCCTGCCACTATGCGGAAGAGAAATGCATCACCCTCCACTCTGTAACGCAGCAAGTGGTTCAAACACCATCCCATGCGTTCCTCTTTTTGGTGGTCGGTCAACATCCGTGGTACCCACTGTGAACACGCCTTCCGATATTGCAGATTCATACGAACGACCTTTTGAATTGTCCCAATTGACACATCAAATTCTTTCGCTAGCGAACGTATGCTTCGACAACGGTTCATCTGTACTGCTGCATCAATTTTGGCGATGGTTTTTTTTTCTGTTGCAACAATATGCGCTTGACCCGGCCGTCGAAGATCTGTCGTGAACTGACGTCCTTTCCGAAACATTCGTGCCCAGTCTGTCACTGTTGTCTTCGACACACATTTGGTACCGTACGCTGCCTGCATTCTTCGATGAATGTCCACTGGTCGACATCCTTCAAATGAAAGAAACTGAATCACCGCTCTTTGAGCTTCTTTGGACAGATTTTCAATCAACCCGGCCATTTTCTCAACGGTCAGAAACAGAACCTATGCATCATGGGACAATAAGCACTTGCTCTTTTATTTATTGGTCAGTACTTATCACATGACTATGATATGATCATGTTCAACGTACGCAATTACGCGCGGTGCGGCACGAACGGATTTCAAATGAACGCCCCTTATATTTACATTGAACAGTGCCACACATTGCCCATTGGAGTCTCATAATTTACATTGAACTCTGTAAAACATTTACGCTCACGTTGTCACGGGTGGTTCAGTGTTAAACAGCAATAATTATATGCGTTGTGTGGTAAACTATCCGAATGTAGAGGTACTTTCTTTGTAATTATTTTTGTCCAAATCCGAAAGAATGATCTTAACGATCTTAATCATTTCTGATACACATAAACCTGACTGGTAATTGGTCGTAATTTATGATTTAAGATTATGTGTATTATACAGCACATAACTGTAATATGTAAACAGTGTATACATGCATGCATGTAGTTAGAAAGATAGGTAGGTAGATAGTTAGGTAGGTAGGATTCAGGCGGACATACAGATATAGGTGGATAGGTAGAACGAACGAACGAACGAACGAACAAACTTTATTTCAAAGGGTTAAGAATTGGGCACGCAGGCCTGTCTAACATTCTGCCCTTCTCTCACTCTCTTTCATACATTATTTCATTCACACATCATTCAAGGCTAACAGAGAACAGCAACAATAAAAAAGATATGCATTATAAAGGCATGGGCAAAATGCGAACATCAAAACTACATGACACAGTAAAATTAGATAATGGTCTGACACTTGTTATTAGCCATGTGGAATATACTGGCCTACCAAAAGGGGACTGGCTGTTATACTAGGGTTTTGTTATTATTATTATTATCTCTATTATTATTAAGGGGGAAGATAATCCGTACTGAGATAGTGTTCGAGTAATTTGCGATTATATGAATAGGGATTGGTGATGTCTTTGATTTCTTGTGGAAGATTGTTCCACAGCTGAGCTGCAGAGTACGTTAAGCTTGTTTTGTATAAGTCAATCCTAGGCTTCGG
The DNA here is from genome assembly GCA_014155875.1 of Cepaea nemoralis. NCBI lineage: Eukaryota > Metazoa > Mollusca > Gastropoda > Stylommatophora > Helicidae > Cepaea > Cepaea nemoralis. The sequence goes on along the minus strand of JACEFZ010010798.1, from coordinate 359,256 downwards.
AATGTGTAATATATTTAAACGTTTACTGTGTCTAGCATTATATTTAAACAATGGCCAAAGGTAATTTGGGGCATTCCGATGCAGGATTTTGTGAATTAGTTTAGCTTTATTGAAAAGCAGGCGTTTGCGGAGTGGTAGTAACTGAAGGCGTTTATACAGGCTAGGATTGTCAGATAAATGTTTGTTATAAATTAGACTCATGGCCCGTTTCTGGAGTGAGTAAAGTCGCTTGGTGTTTGAATTAGAACAACCGTCCCAGATTGTAGAGCAGTAGTCAAAGTGGGTCTGTATTTGAGAAGTGTAGAACAGTTTCCTTGTGTCCTCATCAAGGAAGTTTTTAATTTTGGCGAGTTGGTAGACTTTTTTCGCTGTTTGTTTAATAAGCGCTTGAACGTGGGAATTAAAGGTTAGGTTTCTATCAATGATTATGCCTATTGTTTTGTGCTCAATTACACTTTCTACTGGCATGTTATCGATGTGAAGTTGAAGTGATGTGTGTGAGCTTAGAGTTTGAAGTCTTTGTCTGGTTGTTAGTAACATTGATTTTGTTTTAGTGATGTTAATTTGCATACGGTTTGAATAGCTCCACCTAACTACATTATTTAATTCTTGTTGTAAAGACGACTCCAATAAAATACAGTTTTCAGCATTTGATGGAGACAGTTAGACAGACAGACAGACAGACAGACAGACAGACAGACAGATATGTAGTATGATAGACAGACAGACACATATGTAGCAAGATAGACAGACAGACAGACAGACAGACAGACAGACAGACAGACAGACAGGCAGGCAGGCAGGCAGGCAGGCAGGCAGTTAGACAGGCATACGGGCATACAGACAGACAGACAGATAGATTAGATAGAAAGACAGATAGATAGATAGATAGATAGATAGATAGATAGATAGATAGATAGATAGATAGATAGATAGATAGATAGATAGGTGGGTGGGTGGGTGGGTGGGTAGGTGGGTGGGTGGGTAGATGGACTGATAGATAAGCAGGCAGACACCCCGACAGAGTAAAGTAATGTGTTATTGATAGTTGGGAAGTAAATTGAGTAATAGATTGGTAGAAAGATTAAGTGAATTGGTGCTTGTGTGTGTGTGTGTGTGTGTGTGTGTGTGTGTGTGTGTGTGTGTGTGTGTGTGTGACTGCTTGTGTGGGCGTGTGCTTTAATGCAGAGATGATTAGGCAGGCATATGCGTACGTTTTACGGTTTCGGGCACATATAGACAAAGGACAGTACAAAGGAACTGAACATGGTGAGGTTGAAGAAGTGGTGTCTTCAATACCGAAAGATGGAACTGAACTGTGATTGGGGTGGTGAAAGCAGCAGCAGCAAAAGAAAAAGAAGAAGAAGAAGAAGAAGAAGAAGAAGAAGAAGAAGAAGAAGAAGAAGAAGGAGGAGGAGGAGGAGGAGGAGGAGGAGGAGGACGGCGGCGGCGACGACGACGACGACAATAACAACAACAACAACAATAACAACAACAACAACAAGATAAAGAAGAAGAAGAAGGGTAAATAAACTATGTCAATAAGATTATTTACGGACAACATCGACTTATAAATGACACCAGGGAGACAGGGGACTGGCTGTAAATGTGACCAGCATAGAAAAATAAACACCTTTACTATTCAATAAGAATTATATTCCCAGAAGCTGGAATCCTATTACTTAGTCAATAAATGTGAGTAAGCAAACCGGTTTCTTTAGATCTGTTAGCTTGCGCTTAGGTAGACTTATAGCTTGTGCTTCATCAAGAAAACGTCAAAGTAGGACGGGCATGTATATAAATTATCTCTGCATGCAGCTGGATAATCTTTTTTTTTTTAAATAAGAAGAGTTGATCATTTGAGTTTTATGGCCGACAGATTGGACGCAAAAAGAAAAAAAAAAACATTTGGCACGGACAGACAGACGGGCAAGCAGATGTAAAGAAAAGGACAACTGGAAGATCAATAATGTAGAAAAAGAAAGCGACTAATTCTATCTGAAGGAGTCTAGAATTTCACTGCAGCATGGCATTTATGTTTAGAATAATGAGATCCTTTAACGGGGAATAAACATACACAGGAATCTCAAACACGCTACAAAGGTACATTGAGAGGCATTTAGGGGGAAGGGGGTTTCAATGCAAACAATGCTAACATGTTCAAAGGTATACGGATGTGATAAAAACTAAAGATGGCAAAATCATAATAGAAAAAGATCAGATTCTAAATGTATGGACAGATTGTGTGAAAAACCTTTATAATGATAACTGAGAGGAACAGTATGATATTATATTTAATAATGAAGGACCGCCAATTTTGAAGATGGAGATTCGAAATGTTCTTAAGCACATGAAAGCTGGCAAGGCCCCCGGTGCAGATAACATCACAACAGAAATGATTAAAGCTTTAGAAGACTTTGGACTAGATCAAGTCATCAGACTGCTGAACACATTATATGATAATGGAGATATACATTCTGAATTATGTAACTCTGTATTTATTGCAATCCCAAAAAAAATCAGGAACCTTGGAATGTGATCAACATATAACAATTAGTATAATGAGCCACATCGCAAAGATTTTGCTACGAATTGTTATGCAAAGAGTGAGGAAGAAAATACAACCTGAAATAGGGGAAGAACAATGTGGGTTTGTAGAAAGAAAGGTACAGTAAATGCTGTGTATATGCTGCGAACAGTTATTGAACGTGATATAGAAGTAAACAAGGATATACACCTTTGCTTTATTGACTACACAAAGGCTTTTGATAGAGTTAGACATGTCAACATGGTAGATATGCTTGCAGATCTACAAATTGATGGGAAAGACATTAGACTCATAAAAAACATATACTGGAAACAACAAGCTGCCATAAGGATTGATAATGAAGTGGGACAATATCAACCTATTAAGAGAGGTGTTAGGCAGGGATGTGCAATGTCTCCAGATCTTTTTTCCTATACAGTGAAAATATTTTCAGGAATGTAGAAGATATACATGGAATCAGCATTGGAAGACGAAACATCAATAACATTAGATATGCAGATGATACAGTATTGATTGCAGACAATGCACAAGATCTACAACAATTAGTAGACGCAGGTGTTGTACACAGTGAGCAGCTGGGGTTGGAATTAAATTGTAATAAGACACAAGACTTCCGGTCGCCAGCATGGCGGTCAGGCGTTGAGCCGATAAGGCCTGTGGCGTGTTTATGCTTGTGGCTACAGTTTGCAATCGCATTTTTCTCATATTGGACAGGTAGTACATGGTTCCGTCGCTCTGCTACTGAGTGAGTGCGTGGGCGACACCGTGAGCTATGAAAATCTCGTGGAATGCTTTTACATCTGTCCTGTACAGTTACTGCATGTTCGGAATAATGGCTACCGGCGGTTGCTGAATTGACTGTTTTGTCCTTTCGGTTCACCAGTGCATTTATCGGGAGACTCCTGGGAGTCGGCGCTGAAGCTGCGGAGTTCGTGCTTTGTGCGACACTTTCGGCGGGTCGCCCTGCGGTAAGAGACCGAGCCATGTGAGAAAACCCGGGTCAATGAGGTCTTTCTGGTGACTGCCGAGTCCATCGACGATGAACTGTGGTATTCGTTGATGAATTTTATGTTGACATTCTGACGGCGGCATTATGCACAGTGTACCTGTGCGGGCTGTTGGATTGCCGAGACTCCTGTCTATTCCACTTTTCACATTGGACAGTGGGGAGCATTTTGTGTGATATTCGCTGGCACGGGAATGGAGCATAATGGGGACGACCCGTTGCCGTGAAGTTGGAACCTCGACTAACTAACTAACTAACTAACTAACTAACTAACTAACTAACTAACTAACTAACTAACTAACTAACTAACTAACTAACTAACTAACTAACTAACTAACTAACTAACTAACTAACTAACTAATAGGCTATGGTCGTCACTAGGATGAACGAAGTACCACAATGTAATATACATGTAAATTGGATTATTTTTCAACAAGTGAATCGGTACAATTATCTCGGAACAGATAAACTTCAATCTGATGGGAGATGCCTTGAAGAGGTTAGAACAAGAATCGCCATGGCGAAAGTAGCCTTTAGCAAGATGAAAAACATTCTGACCAATAAAAAGATGTCAATTGAAACGAGAAAAAGAGTGTTGAGGGGGTACATAGAGACTGTTCTTTTGTATGGATGTGAAACTTGGACAATGTGCAGTCAAGCTGAAAAACATCTGATGGCTGCAGAAATGTGGTTTCTGAGGAAAATGCAAAGAATACCATGGACAGACAGAAAAACCAATGACCAAGTACTACAGGAGACAAATGACAATCGTAAATTGATTAGAAAGATTAGACTTAGACAGTCAAAATTTTTTGGACATGTTATGAGAAGAAATGGATTAAGACCGAGAGGAAAATACCTGGATGGCTTGGCCACATGGCATGGACGAGACAGGAACACTGAGCTGATCCACGACGCTGATGATCGAGTGAAATAGCGAGACATGACCACCCACGTTTTCCGGCATGGCAGATTATATATATATATATATATATATATATATATATATATATATATATATATATATATATATATATTCCTTTGCCATTGGCACCTTTCCGTCTTGACAGACGATACTTTGGTACATCGTGCTTCAAAAAGGCTTAATTACAACCCTTGGCAGTGACGAGTGTGGCTGATAAGGCCAATCTTCTTCTTCTTCTTCTTCTTCAGCTTTCCGAGCCATTGAGGTTCTTTGCTGCAAATACAATCCGTCTCCATTCGTCTCTTTGGTGGACCTTCTCTTGCCAGTCGTTGATTCCAAGTGCTTGTAGGTCTGTACATGTATTATCTCTCCAGCGTCTTCTTGGTCTACCTCGGGGTCTACGGTCATTTATTTCCTGAGTGTAAGCGAGTTTTGTTTCCCTATTATCTTCCATTCTTTCTATATGCCCCAGCCATTGTAGTCTATTAGCCTTCATGATACCAGTGATTAGCGGGGACTTAAATTATTTAATTAATTAGATAAGGCCAATTCGTGCTGTAAATGTTCGTCCACAGTGGGTGCATGTGAATACAAGGTCATTTCCACTATCATGCACCATCTTACGTCTCTCACGTTCTGTGTGTGCTTTATTTGTAATCATTTTCTTCTTTGTCTTTATTCCATTTCTGATAGTTGCCCTCCATGCAACACGTTCAGAGGCGTCATGCTCCCAGTGTGCATTATCATTGCCTGAATCAATCATGTCCCGCTTACACAAATCTTTGTATCGTAGTAGAGGCCGACCCTAAGATCTTCTACCCATCTATAATTAACCAAAAAGGATGTCCTTTGGTATTCTACCATCATCCATCCTCCTAACGTGTCCTATCCATCTAAGTCTACGAAGATTGAGCATGGAACACACCGTCACACAACCTGATCTTTCCAATACTTCAGTATTTGCGATTTTGTCTTGCCACTTAATACCAAGAATTCTTCGCAGACACCGCATATGAAAGCTCTTTAAACTTTTCTCTTGGTGTGAGTAAGTTGTCCAGGCGTCGTTACCATAAAGAAGAGTACTAAGGACACAGGCTTGATTGACAAGGACTTTTGTTTTGGCAGTAAGCTTCCTGTTTTTCCAGACTATTTTTGCTAACATGTTCATTGTTGTTGCTGCCTTGCCAATCCTGATGTTGATTTTCTGATCTAGGGATAAATTGCTATTTACCTCTTATCCTAGATATGTAAAATGGTCTACTATCTCCAGCTCGGCGTCGTCAATAAAGATTGATGGTACTCCATGTGCACCTTGTGACATACTCTGTGTCTTCTTTTTGTTAATTGTTAAACCAAATTCATAACAAGCATTAGAGAATGCAGATAGTAGATGTTGTAATTCTTTCTCAGAGTGGGTCGTAATTGCAGCATCATCCGCAAAAAGCAACTCTCCTATTAGTACCCTCCTAATATTGTTCTTGGCCTTCAATCTCTGAGCATTATAGAGGCCGCCATCTGAGCGGCATCCTGATCAAGAAAGGCATATTTAAGGAAAAGTGAAAAATATATTCCAAAGAGCGTGGGGGATAGTACCATCAAACATGATTATACCCTTCATGCCTGTGTGGAACGATTCCACAATGGACAGGAGAGTTGGTGGGCAGCCAATCTCTGCCCAATATTCTTTAGTGCCTTGAACAGACCCTCACGGCTGACCAAATCGATTGCATTTGTGAGTTAGATGAAGGCAATAAACAGTCGTTGATTTCATTCCCGGCATTTTTCATGCATTTGTCGCAATGATCATATCATATCAATAGTAGACCGGTTCTGTCGGAAGCCGCACGGTGATTCGGGGTAGACTTGATCTCCTAGGGCTTGAAGTCTGCGCAGAACAATTCTGGCAAATACTTTCCCAACAATACACTGAAGTAAAATACCCCTATAGTTGTTACAGTCGCTTCGATCGCCCTTGTTATTGTACAACGTTATGATGCTTGAATCGTTGAAATCCTTTGGGACTTGGCCTTGGGATATATATATATATATATATATATATATATATATATATATATATATATATATATATATATATATATATATATATATATATATATATATATATATATATATATATATATATGCTTAGTTGCCTGTTTATTTCACCAAATGCCCGTGTACCAGTGCATCTACATCTGACGGTTATTCGATCGGTTCTTATTGTTACACTGCGTACTTTCTGCCTTTGTTCATGCCTGGTATGTTGCATCTATCCCCCACGTGGTCAGAGCTGTATATCCCAAGCCATACAATCAACACTTCATTCCACTACAAGTGCCTGTAATCAGGCACTCTGATCTCTAGACTCGGATACTCATGATGAATGCTACCAAATTACAGTGCTGCCCTACAGAGACTTCTGTATCTTTCACCACTTACCGCCATACGGTACGTTGGCTTTATGATGCCATTGATCTTTGGTCTGTTGCTGTAAGGGTTTCAACGCACTTATTCTCTGTGTTTATGTTAATGGAAAGATTATCACAATCGGACACTGATTATACCTTACATTGACCTATAATGTGAGTGTTTTGTCTAATGTATTAGATCATTAATATGAATGAATTGTCTCACTCTGTATGCTCTAAATGTATGCTAAAAATGTCTGCTAAAGATTCCTGTATATCGTGAAGATAAACTGATATACGAGAGAGAGAGAGAGAGAGAGAGAGAGAGAGAGAGAGAGAGAGAGAGAGAGAGAGTGAGAGATTGAGAGAGAGATTGAGAGAGAGATTGAGAGAGAGATTGAGAGAGAGAGAGAGAGAGAGAGAGAGAGAGAGAGAGAGAGAGAGAGAGAGAGAGAGAGAGAGAGAGAGAGAGGCTTTTAAACAAGGGAGATAGAATTGTCTTGCCAATCTTACTTTTATAATCCTCTTCTCATTCCTCTTTATGTATTTGCCGTGTTGTCTTTTCAATATTTTCGCCGTTCTTTTCTATACAACCACATTGCGATGGTACTAGCGTATCATATACTGCGCTAATTGTCATCATCACCATCCAGTAATTTGTCATCTTCAAAATGTTGCTTCCATAACAGTGTGTCTCCATAATTTTGTTGACTGAATTAGTTTCCTCTGTATTCATAAAAAAGGTACTCTATGATTGATCGACATAGTGTTTAGTGACCATAGCCATCGTCTCCATAAATTGACTCACTGCCTAACGGCGTGAAACTTGATACCATATTCAACAATTACTTGTCAGCTGGTCTCAGGTTTAACCCTCCACTTTCTTAAATGTATGCACGCTACCCTCTGGGAGATGGGCTGAGATTTTATGGAAGGGCGTACTCCACTTGCCAAAAGGGTGTCCCGTATGCAAGTGGAGGAAAGAAGCTACCCTGCCCTAAACTTATCAAACTCCATTAATTTGCTTTCAGTAGTTGAGACACAGACAATCCTAGAAACATACAGACATGAAATCACATCATGAGAGAAGTTCATTAGGAATGTCGCTGGAAAAACAAGGAGAGATAAGCAAACACGTATGAAACGAAGAAAACATGTAGAGGTAACATTATTACTGACTTTATGGAACACCCAAGAATTACACAAAAATTAGACAAAAACTGGAACATATTGTAACAACCGGGAAGATTTGTGGAAAGAGAGTTAGGGAAGACAGCATGAAATGAATATTGACAGTCTTGTGTCTTGGCACGGTTAGGATGGAACCAGATCACCCGGCGGCAAGTGCGTTCATAGTGATAACATCACGGGATACAAGACGAGAGGTTGGCCCAGAAAGAGTTGGCAAGATAGAGTAAAAGAGGCATTGAAGAAATCAAATACGACGTAAGTACAATCAGCAAGACGAGCGAAACAAAAGAAAAATAAAATATGCCTCCTCTCTGCGACGTTTCATGGCAGAAGAAGCAGGACCAAAGAAAAACAAAAAGACGTTGAGACACTACCAATGAAGATTTAGTAAAATATACGGCTAGATTGTGATTTCAGTTTTCTCCTAGATACACACGCTATCTATTAGAACTTTCAGTTAAAATAGATCTGAGGTACTGGGATTCTGATTAGTCTTACTAATGCTCCGAAAAATCGGATTGGGTAAGACGAATTTTGACGGCTTACAATATGAATTAACTCTTTCTTCTTACTGTTTCTATATTAAGCCATATTATAAAGTGCAGCAGAATTCATAGCATTTGATTACTCTGTCTTCAATGGACTATAAGATAGTTGTTTATATGTTTGGGTATTTCGCACGCTGATAACACAAGGATTGTATTTGATAATTAAGTAAAATCCAGTAAAGGACTTTGTTCACGTCCTGGGCTAAATTAGGTAGATGGTGCTAGTCCGTATTTCTTTTAAGATCAATCCACACGATATGGTCAATATCTCGCTGACCTCCTTAAGTTCCCAGACATTGTCTGGTGCTTGTTGGATTTTTTTACTGGGTCCACATGGGTGGCAAATTTTTAATTTAACAATTTAATTATTTAATTTTTAATTTAACAATTTAAAAACAGCAATTTACATGTATACTTCTGCAAATTCACCATGCCATGACGTAACAGATATAAAATCTCATAATTAATTTTGTTTCTTGTCCTTATAATTGATGTTATGCTTCTTCTTCTTCTTCTTCTTCTTCTTCTTCTTCTTCTTCTTCTTCTTCTTCTTCTTCTTCTTCTTCTTCTTCTTCTTCTTCTTCTTCTTCTTCTTCTTCTTCTTCTTCTTCTTCTTCATCTTCTTCTTCTTCTTCTTCATGTCCTTCTCTTCTTCTTCTTCTTCATCGTTTTCTTCTTCTTCCCTCTCTTCCTCTTGTCTGCTTTTTCTCTTTCATTTTCCTCCTCTCCTTTGTCGTTTTCTTCTTCTTCTTTTTCCTATTTCTATTCCTATACATGTTCTTCTCTCCCATCTTGGTCCAATTCGATGTCAGTTTTTGTTCTATGTGTCGATTAATTGTCTCTAATATGTTATTATCATTCAGCCTCGCCCCGACGACAATCGCTTAAGGCAAGAGACGTGATCTGATCATGCAATATAATTATCACCCCTTGCTTTCTACTGCCACATTTAATAGACAATTAATCCAGTAATTACATTGTCACTCGCTGCTGCCGATTTCCCACCTCCTCTTTCCCTACTACTCCCATTCTTCTTCTTCTTCTTCTTCTTCTTCTTCTTCTTCTTCTTCTTCTTCTCACTTATCCTTGTTTATTCACACTTTTTTTTTCTTATTTCGTTCTATTAAAGTTGCTGGAATTCAATTCTCTCAAATTCCATAATTGTATTCGATAACATGCAAAATGTAAGAAATAACTATCTTACTGGTTAAGATAAAAGTATTAAAATTTTGCTCATCGCTATTATCATTTGCCATGGCGACAGGCGTTGGTGATCATGGGTCGCCATGTCACTTGATCACTATAGGTTTCTATCAGATGTGTATTCTTTGTTCTGACTATGACATATGGCCAAGCCATTGAGGTGTTTATGTCTTCTTTCTTTCTTCTCTAGTACACGTACTCTAAATATGTGTATGGTTCAGAGAGATGAACCATAGACAATCAGTGACAAGGAAGGATTAGTGTTCGTGGCATGTCACAATGAAATAAGTAAATATATCTACGTTTCGAAATGTTTCTTCCATTGTTATTCACGCGTTATCAAATACACACCTATATAAATCTAAAACATAATCAGTGAGATATGTGTGTGTCCTACTATATCATATATTTTGTAGTTGAGAAAACTTATCACTACACCGGGTACATCTCTATCGCACCCGAGTATAATGCGCACAGCTTCATTTTGTATTCAATTAAGTCTTACAGTGTGCGTCTGTCTGGTGGTGCAGATGGCCAGGGTGTCTGGACCCGTACTAGGTTTACAAGAACAAGCAAACGTTACTCGATGTTAGTTACCTCCATTGCGTTCATTGCTTGCCGAGATTTTAGTGCTTTCGTAATAGGAAGCTCAGCAATATCTTTAAAGCAGATGTAGAATTTCACTCCAAAATATTTTACAGAGTTTGTTCTGACAAACACATCGCGGATCAGTCTCACAATGGGCTTGTGTGCAGTTCTTTTTCTTCTTTCGTTCGCTTGATATGTGTCTATGTATGCTGCTGTCTTATTTAGTTAACTCAGTAGACGTTCTGCATAGCCAGTTTGCGTGGCATCCTGTTTTCAGTTGTGCTCAGGGTGGTTGCCTACGTCTTCAGTATCTTTCTTTTGCTTTGTGAACTGTGGTCTTTCTCAGGTGTGGATATATATATATGTGTACGTACACACGTGTCCGCACATATATGTTATGTTGTTTGTCCATTAAGAACGATGATGACCATTCATTTCATCCAGTGGGGTTGAAAGTATGGAGCCGTGAGTTCTAAGATGGCTGATAAGGCCTATTTTGGCTCGAAATGTTCTTTGACAATGTGGACAAAGAATGCTTGACGTTTCTGGAGGAGGATTTCCTGCAGTGGTTTTTCTGTCCTGCCTTTTCTTCACAGCTCTTGCAGTCCTGGTTGCCTCACACGTGACTGCACCCTTGCGTAATGATGCACGCCACGAATTTCGGTCTCTGGCTGCAGTCTCCCAGGTGTCATGATGAATTCCAAAAGCATTCAGTGAGATTTTCAAAGTGTCTTTAAAGCGTTTCCTCTGGCCGCCTTGGGAACGTTTACCACAACGCAACTCGCCGTAAAAAATTCGTTTAGGGAGCCTGTGATCTGGCATGCGAGTTAAGTGACCAGCCCAGCGAATCTGATTCTTCACTAGTAGAGTGTGGATACTGGGCATGGACGCTCTTTCTAGGACTTCAGTGTCTGGAATCTTGTCTTGCCATTTAATCTTCAGTAGCTTCCTAAGGCAGACTGTGTGGAAGTGGTTTAATTTCCTAGCGTGTCGCTGATAAACAGTCCAGGTTTCACAAGCATATAGCAGTGTGGATAATACAACTGCTTTGTAGACTTTCAGCTTTGTTTGCAGGCTTATTCCATTTCTGTCCCATACATTCTTGTACAGTCTGCCAAAGGCCGCGCTGGCCTTGGAGATTCTTGCATTCACTTCGTCATCAATTGTGGCAGCTTGTGACACAGTGCTGCCAAGATAGGTGAATTTGTCCACAACACTTAGTCTATGACCATTCACTTTGATATTCGGCACAGTGTGATTATTCCCTGGAGCTGGCTGGTACATAACTACAGTCTTCTCCAAGTTGATATTGAGCCCAAAGTTGGCACAGGCATGTGAGAAAGCTGAAACATTGTGTTGCATGTCTGCCTCTGAGTTGGCATATAGAGCGCAATCATCAGCAAACAGGAGCTCTCTGACGGTGTCGCTGTTAATTTTGGTTTTAGCTTTCAGCCTTCTGAGATTGAATAACTTTCCATCCATGCGGTAGTTGATGTCTATTCCAGTGTCGTTGTTCTCGAAGGCATTCGTCAATATAGCTGAAAACATGAGGCTGAACAGTGTTGGTGCCAGGACACATCCTTGCTTCACCCCATTGGTGACAGGAAAGGGCTCAGACAGTTCACCATTTTCCTGTACTCTTGCCTGCATACCATCATGAAATAGCCGCACTATTTGGACAAACTTTCGTGGACAGCCATATTTTGCCATAATCTTCCACAGTCCTTCTCTGCTGACTGTATCTGCACATGTATGTACGTACGTACGTATCTAGAGCAGTCTAGTTTTACGACGCTAGAGAATCTCCGGCGACCCTTCTACTGTTAGTTAAAACGGCTCGGCCACGTAAAGGCCATTAGTTGCTGCCAGAGGTGATGAATACATAAGCTACGTAGTATTTTGCATGACATCACCCTCTGCGTCCCGGCTGTAGAAGCACATTGGAACTGCTTGTCTGCACTAACACTGCGCTTGGTATGATAAAACATTGTCACAGTTTTTGTTGGACATACCAGCCCTTTGCGTACATTACACCCATTGGTGATACGGCCCTGTGAATTCTACATCATACGTGCAATAACATGTATGACCTTTACTTATCGACACACAAGCATGTCGCCAGCAAATGACATGGCCCTTCCCTTCCTGTCATGTGACTGTTCTGTGGTTGTCAACCTGCAGGCACTGACCAAGGCAGTTGCTAGACGAGAACACTGTCAGACCTGAATGTTATATCACCGGATTAGATGACTAGCTACAACATTTGAGCACCAACTGCCTCTAGAACATGTGGGCAGCATATGTGTGTTCCCGTGGATAGGTTTGTCCAAGAGATAGTGCAGTTGCTAGAAGAGAACACTGTCAGACCTGAATGTTATATCACCGGATTAGATGACTAGCTACCACATTTGAGCACCAACTGCCTCTAGAACATGTGGGCAGCATATGTGTGTTCCCGTGGATAGGTTTGTTCAAGAGATAGTCAAAGGTCGCTCTGTTATATGCATCTTCTAAGTCTATCATCTCTACCACATGTTTCTACACCGGCATGAGAACCATAAAATAGCCATCAGACAAAGGCTTAGAAGTATCATTACTTCATACCGCCTTCTCAGCTCTGTAGCCTCCGAGTGTGGGTGGGAAGATTAGAAGCCTCTCGAAGTCACTTGACAGCTTATACGGGTTATTGGATAGGTTAAATTACCAATCACAGTTTGCAGTGTGATGATTCGGAAGCCGCCTATGTAGTAGTGATGTAGTAGTGGATTACGGCAGAATTGTTGGTTGTCTGTCAACGATTCTTCTTTGACCTCGCCTCTCTGGGTGTTTGCATTTAAAACTTAGGCTAGGTCATGGATGTCATCATATCTTCTTATACTTCATGCATCGGGGCACTGGTGTTCATGTCTGTCCTGGCGTTGTTGTTCATATATGTCCTAGCGTTGGTGTTCATGTCTGTCCTGGTGTTGTTGTTCATATCTGTCCTAGCGTTGGTGTTCATGTCTGTCCTGGTGTTGTTGTTCATAGCTGTCCTAGCGTTGGTGTTCATGTCTATCCTGGCGTTGTATATCATGTCTGTCCTAGCGTTGTTGATCATGTCTGTCCTAGCGTTGTTGATCATGTCTGTCTAGCGTTGGTGATCATGTCTGTCCTAGCGTTGTTGATCATGTCTGTCCTAGCGTTGTTGATCATGTCTGTCCTAGCGTTGTTGATCATGTCTGTCTAGCGTTGTTGATCATGTCTGTCCTAGCGTTGTTGATCATGTCTGTCCTAGCGTTGCTGATCATGTCTGTCCTAGCGTTGTTGATCATGTCTGTCTAGCGTTGTTGATCATGTCTGTCCTAGCGTTGTTGATCATGTCTGTCCTAGCGTTGGTGATCATGTCTGTCCTAGCGTTGGTGATTATGTTTGTCTAGCGTTGTTGATCATGTCTGTCCTAGCGTTGTTGATCATGTCTGTCTAGCGTTGTTGATCATGTCTGTCCTAGCGTTGTTGATCATGTCTGTCTAGCGTTGCTGATCATGTCTGTCCTAGCGTTGTTGATCATGTCTGTCTAGCGTTGTTGATCATGTCTGTCTAGCGTTGTTGATCATGTCTGTCTAGCGTTGTTGATCATGTCTGTCTAGCGTTGTTGATCATGTCTGTCTAGCGTTGTTGATCATGTTTGTCTAGCGTTGTATATCAAGTCTGTCCTAGCGTTGCCGATCATGTCTGTCCTAGCGTTGTTGATCATGTCTGTCTAGCGTTGCTAATCATGTCTGTCTAGCGTTGTATATCATGTCTGTCCTGGCGTTGTTGATCATGTCTGCCTAGCGTTGTTGATCATGTCTGCCTAGCGTTGCCGATCATGTCTGTCCTAGCGTTGTTGATCATGTCTCTGCTAGCATTGTTGATCATATTTGTCTAGCGTTGTATATCATGTCTGTCCTGGCGTTGTTGATCATGTCTGTCTAGCGTTGCTGATCATGTCTGTCTAGCGTTGTTGATCATGTCTGTCTAGCATTGTTGATCATGTTTGTCTAGCGTTGTATATAATGTATGTCCTAGCGTTGTTGATCATGTCTGTCTAGCGTTGTTGATCATGTCTGTCTAGCGTTGTTGATCATGTCTGTCCTAGCGTTGTTGATCATGTCTCTGCTAGCATTGTTGATCATATTTGTCTAGCGTTGTATATCATGTCTGTCTAGCGTTGTAGATCATGTCTGTCTAGCGTTGTTGATCATGTCTGTCTAACGTTGTTGATCATGTCTGTCTAGCATTGTTGATCATGTTTGTCTAGCGTTGTATATCATGTATGTCCTAGCGTTGTATATCATGTCTGTCTTAGCGTTGTTGATCATGTCTGTCTAGCGTTGCTGATCACGTCTGTCCTAGCGTTGTTGATCATGTCTGTCCTAGCGTTGCTGATCACGTCTGTCCTAGCGTTGTTGATCATGTCTGTCCTAGCGTTGTTGATCATGTCTGTCCTAGCGTTGTTGATCACGTCTGTCCTAGCGTTGTTGATCACGTCTGTCCTAGCGTTGTTGATCACGTCTGTCCTAGCGTTGTTGATCACGTCTGTTCTAGCGTTGTTGATCACGTCTGTCTAGCGTTGTTGATCACGTCTGTTCTAGCGTTGTTGATCACGTCTGTTCTAGCGTTGTTGATCACGTCTGTTCTAGCGTTGTTGATCACGTCTGTTCTAGCGTTGTTGATCATGTCTGTCTAGCGTTGTTGATCACGTCTGTCCTAGCGTTGTTGATCACGTCTGTCCTAGCGTTGTTGATCACGTCTGTCCTAGCGTTGTTGATCACGTCTGTCCTAGCGTTGTTGATCACGTCTGTTCTAGCGTTGTTGATCACGTCTGTCCTAGCGTTGTTGATCACGTCTGTTCTAGCGTTGTTGATCATGTCTGTCTAGCGTTGTTGATCACGTCTGTCCTAGCGTTGTTGATCACGTCTGTTCTAGCGTTGTTGATCACGTCTGTTCTAGCGTTGTTGATCACGTCTGTCCTAGCGTTGTTGATCACGTCTGTCCTAGCGGTGTTTATCACGTCTGTCCTAGCGTTGTTGATCACGTCTGTCCTAGCGTTGTTGATCACGTCTGTCCTAGCGTTGTTGATCACGTCTGTTCTAGCGTTGTTGATCACGTCTGTTCTAGCGTTGTTGATCAGGTCTGTCCTAGCGTTGTTGATCACGTCTGTCCCAGCGGTGTTTATCACGTCTGTCCTAGCGTTGTTGATCATGTCTGTCTAGCGTTGGTGATCATGTTTGTCTAGCGTTGTATATCATGTCTGTCCTAGCGTTGTATATCATGTCTGTCTAGCGTTGGTGATCATGTTTGTCTAGCGTTGTATATCATGTCTGTCCTGGCGTTGCTGATCATGTCTGTCTAGCGTTGTATATAATGTATGTCCTAGCGTTGTTGATCATGTCTGTCTAGCGTTGTTGATCATGTCTGTCTAGCGTTGTTGATCATGTCTGTCCTAGCGTTGTTGATCATGTCTCTGCTAGCATTGTTGATCATATTTGTCTAGCGTTGTATATCATGTCTGTCTAGCGTTGTAGATCATGTCTGTCTAGCGTTGTTGATCATGTCTGTCTAACGTTGTTGATCATGTCTGTCTAGCGTTGCTGATCACGTCTGTCCTAGCGTTGTTGATCACGTCTGTCCTAGCGTTGTTGATCACGTCTGTCCTAGCGTTGTTGATCACGTCTGTCCTAGCGTTGTTGATCATGTCTGTCCTAGCGTTGTTGATCACGTCTGTCCTAGCGGTGTTTATCACGTCTGTCCTAGCGGTGTTTATCACGTCTGTCCTAGCGTTGTTGATCATGTCTGTCTGGCGTTGGTGATCATGTTTGTCTAGCGTTGTATATCATGTCTGTCCTAGCGTTGCTGATCATGTCTGTCCAAGCGTTGTATATCATGTATGTCCTAGCGTTATATATCACGTCTGTCCTAGCGTTGTTGATCACGTCTGTCCTAGCGTTGTTGATCACGTCTGTCCTAGCGGTGTTTATCACGTCTGTCCTAGCGGTGTTTATCACGTCTGTCCTAGCGTTGTTGATCATGTTTGTCTAGCGTTGTATATCATGTATGTCCTAGCGTTGTATATCATGTATGTCCTAGCGTTGTTGATCATGTCTGTCCTAGCGTTGTATATCACGTCTGTCCTAGCGTTGTATATCATGTATGTCCTAGCGTTGTTGATCATGTCTGTCCTGGCGTTGTATATCATGTCTGTCCTAGCGTTGTATATCATGTATGTCCTAGCGTTGTTGATCATGTCTGTCCTGGCGTTGTATATCATGTATGTCCTAGCGTTGTTGATCATGTCTGTCCTGGCGTTGTATATCATGTATGTCCTAGCGTTGTATATCATGTATGTCCTAGTGTTGTATATCATGTCTGTCCTGGCGTTGTATATCATGTATGTCCTAGCGTTGTTGATCATGTCTGTCCTAGCGTTGTATATCATGTATGTCCTAGCGTTGTTGATCACGTCTGTCCTAGCGTTGTATATCATGTATGTCCTAGCGTTGTTGATCATGTCTGTCCTAGCGTTTGTATATCATGTATGTCCTAGCGTTGTATATCATGTATGTCCTAGCGTTGTTGATCATGTCTGTCCTAGCGTTGTTGATCATGTCTGTCCAAGCGTTGTTGATCATGTCTGTCCTAGCGTTGTATATCATGTATGTCCTAGCGTTGTATATCATGTCTGTCTTAGCGTTGTTGATCATGTCTGTCCTAGCGTTGTATATCATGTCTGTCCTAGCGTTGTATATCATGTATGTCCTAGCGTTGTATATCATGTCTGTCCTAGCGTTGTTGATCATGTCTGTCCTAGCGTTGTTGATCATATCTGTCCTAGCGTTGTTGATCATGTCTGTCCTAGCGTTGTTGATCATGTCTGTCTAGCGTTGTTGATCACGTCTGTCCTAGCGTTGTTGATCATGTCTGTCCTAGCGTTGTTGATCATGTCTGTCCTGGCGTTGTTGATCACGTCTGTCCTAGCGTTGTTGATCATGT
This sequence comes from Cepaea nemoralis, assembly GCA_014155875.1. Lineage (NCBI taxonomy): Eukaryota > Metazoa > Mollusca > Gastropoda > Stylommatophora > Helicidae > Cepaea > Cepaea nemoralis. Next base: position 341,828 of record JACEFZ010010798.1, on the reverse strand, counting down.
CTGTCCTGGCGTTGTTGATCATGTCTGCCTAGCGTTGTTGATCATGTCTGTCCTAGCGTTGTTGATCATGTCTGTCTAGCGTTGTTGATCATGTCTGCCTAGCGTTGTTGATCATGTCTGTCCTAGCGTTGTTGATCATGTCTGTCTAGCGTTGTTGATCATGTCTGTCTAGCGTTGTTGATCATGTCTGTCTAGCGTTGTTGATCACGTCTGTCCTGGCGTTGTTGATCATGTCTGTCTAGCGTTGTTGATCATGTCTGTCTAGCGTTGTTGATCATGTCTGTCTAGCGTTGTTGATCACGTCTGTCCTGGCGTTGTTGATCATGTCTGTCCTGGCGTTGTTGATCACGTCTGTCCTGGCGTTGTTGATCATGTCTGTCCTGGCGTTGTTGATCACGTCTGTCCTGGCGTTGTTGATCATGTCTGTCCTGGCGTTGTTGATCACGTCTGTCCTGGCGTTGTTGATCACGTCTGTCCTGGCGTTGTTGATCATGTCTGTCCTGGCGTTGTTGATCACGTCTGTCCTGGCGTTGTTGATCATGTCTGTCTAGCGTTGTTGATCATGTCTGTCTAGCGTTGTTGATCATGTCTGTCTAGCGTTGTTGATCACGTCTGTCCTGGCGTTGTTGATCATGTCTGTCTAGCGTTGTTGATCATGTCTGTCTAGCGTTGGTGATCATGTCTGTCCTGGCGTTGTTGATCATGTCTGTCCTGGCGTTGTTGATCATGTCTGTCTAGCGTTGTTGATCATGTCTGCCTAGCGTTGTTGATCATGTCTGTCCTAGCGTTGTTGATCATGTCTGTCTAGCGTTGTTGATCATGTCTGTCCTAGCGTTGTTGATCACGTCTGTCCTAGCGTTGTTGATCATGTCTGTCCTGGCGTTGTTGATCATGTCTGCCTAGCGTTGTTGATCATGTCTGTCCTAGCGTTGTTGATCATGTCTGTCTAGCGTTGTTGATCATGTCTGCCTAGCGTTGTTGATCATGTCTGTCTAGCGTTGTTGATCATGTCTGTCCTAGCGTTGTTGATCATGTCTGTCCTAGCGTTGTTGATCATGTCTGTCTAGCGTTGTTGATCATGTCTGTCTAGCGTTGTTGATCATGTCTGTCTAGCGTTGGTGATCATGTCTGTCTAGCGTTGTTGATCATGTCTGTCCTGGCGTTGTTGATCACGTCTGTCCTAGCGTTGTTGATCATGTCTGTCCTGGCGTTGTTGATCATGTCTGTCCTGGCGTTGTTGATCATGTCTGTCCTAGCGTTGCTGATCATGTCTGTCCTAGCGTTGTTGATCATGTCTGTCCTGGCGTTGTTGATCATGTCTGTCCTAGCGTTGCTGATCATGTCTGTCCTAGCGTTGTTGATCATGTCTGTCCTGGCGTTGTTGATCATGTCTGTCCTAGCGTTGCTGATCATGTCTGTCCTAGCGTTGTTGATCATGTCTGTCCTGGCGTTGTTGATCATGTCTGTCCTAGCGTTGTTGATCATGTCTGTCCTGGCGTTGTTGATCATGTCTGTCCTAGCGTTGTTGATCATGTCTGTCCTAGCGTTGTTGATCATGTCTGTCCTGGCGTTGCTGATCATGTCTGTCCTGGCGTTGCTGATCATGTCTGTCCTGGCGTTGCTGATCATGTCTGTCCTGGCGTTGCTGATCATGTCTGTGTTAGTGTTGGTGATCATGTTTGTCTAAAGCGGTCTGTCTCCTTATCTGCGAATCATTTCTAATACTGATATTCCTCCACGTCATGACATCAGAGTGTCCTGCATTTTCTCACTTAGTCTCCCACAGTCTCACCTTCCCTTCAACCTTCTGGCATACTTTTGCTTTCTCTTTCTCATGACATGCCCAAATAATGTTGAATGTATTCTTATGATTAGAGTAACAAATTCAGTTTGTTTTTAGGTCATCATCATCAACATTATCATCTTCCACTTCTGCCGTCAAGCGTCGTGGAAAGGAATAATTTGCTCTCCAGCGCCCGATAGGCGGCACTGGATCGTGTCATTCCGTGTGATTGTACGCTGTCTTCGATGTCATCAATCCAGTTTCTTCTTGGACGTCCTCTTGGTCTCGTCGCAGATGATCTTTGATGTAAAACCAGTGATGGTAGTTGATGGTTTTGCATTCTAACGACATGGCCAAGCCACTTTTAGGTTTCCTGCATTATTCTTTCTATCCGGCCAAAGTGTTCTCGTGATTCTTCTAAATAATCACATCTCGGCAGTTTCCACATGATTCCTCACTTGTCTGCTTATCTTCAGTGAGTCACTTCCCTACACTGGAACTGATTCAATATAACTTTTATGAACTCGTTTTCTGTTAGCAGTTAAATATTTGCTATAATATTATCTGGTTAATTATTAATTTAATCACAATGAATACAGCTATGGTCTGAGGTAGTTTTGTTTGATAACTTGAGTGTTTTCCGAATGGCCTCCTTTGCAACACCGAGTTCTTCATTCAGAACATCATCAACACAGATTCCTGAAACGACACCTTGAATCGCACTATTGCCATCTCGTCTTTCTTGTCTTTCTGTTCAATGTTGCGTGTAAGAAATTATCTTCTTATCTTCTGTCAAGTTGATATATGCTTTAGAAATATGGAATACCGCTCCGTCGGTCGCACAATTTCTTTCTTTCATGCTCCGAAGATTTCACGAGTACATCAAAATGGATTATTATTTTGTTTTTCAGTGGACAGTTAAAAGCAGAATTCGTGTCACATGGTTTTCATAGTCAAATGTTCACGTCTTTTAACGTACCATCATCTTTTCATAATTGATTACCTATTTCAGGGCTTTTACGTGTATGGGTTAGGAAGTTTTATACTTCCTAGCTTTCTGCCAACATTTGACACCTTGTCTGTTCCAAACTTTGACAGCTTGTCTTAGCCAAACGTTGACAGCTTGTCTTTGCTAAACTTTGACAGCTTGTCTTTGCCAAACTTTGACAGCTTGTCTTTTGTCCACTGACACTTCTTCAACTTCACCACAAGGCTGTGTCCAGTTGGTCAGCCTATTGGACGAGCCCAGTTTCCTTCTGAGCCTGAAGTTACAATGTTCTGCTCGGTTGTATCATATGTATCGGTCTGTACTGTGTGTTCCCACAATCCGTTTCTCAGTTAGGATTGTGCACTGGCAATGATAACTGCGATGTTGGATATCTAGAGTGGTACCAAATTAGGAGATGAGAAGGTCAACAGCCCGCTAGAGAGTTAAAGAACATCGCACGATTATGGTAAATAATTCGCACCCAAGTCATGTCCTTCACTCACCGATTGGAGAGCTCACGAGCATTCTCAGAATTAGAGTGCTCCAGGTCTGCTGGAATCTGAACAAGTGAAAATTAGTCCCTAGGTCTCATATTCTACACGAGTGACAACTCGATTCGACGAGGTTGGTTCGAATATAACACAACAACAGCAAAAACATCAACAACAACACTGACTAACCTTGTCAAATGTCGTCAACACTTGCAGAGTTTCAGTCACACTTGCAGTTTCTTAACAGTTCTTCCTTCTTCTGTGTTTGGCAAGGGCACTATCACTGCCTCCATCCTCACATGTATCCCACAGTTTCGTAACTGTTCTTCTTGTTCTGTATTTAGCAACACTATCATCACTGTCTCCATTGTCATATGTTATCCAAACTTGCAGTTTCTTAACTTTTTTTCCCCCTGTCTATAGGGTGTGCTTTGGTTTTGTTTTCCGGACATCAACTAATGTCTGTTTCTAGTGTCTTCATCTAATGGCGGCATATATTGTCTGCATCCATTGTCTGTATCCAATGACTTCATCTGTTGTCTATGTCTAATGTCTATTCATCTAATATATGCATCTAACGTGTGAATCTAATGTCTGCATCTAACCTGTTCATTTAATGTCTAATGACCTAATGTGTATGTATTATATCTGCTTCTTATATCAGAATCTATTAAATCTGTATTTATGTCTTTATCAAGTGTTTGCAGTATGTGTTTAAATATAATTTCTTCGTCTATTATATGTTTCTAATAATACCTGCATATAAAACCTGCATCTAATGTCTACATCTTTAAAAACCAGTCTTACAATTAGAGAGTTTCGACTTCATTGCACCGGGTATTTCCCCATATGGCTCGGTTTATTTCCACAGGGCGTTGCACAAAGCACGAACTCTGTAGCTCCAGCGACGACCCCAAGGAATCTCATAGGACTCGTGAACCTGGACCGAACCAACAGTCTTCAGAGCGTGAGACAGGCGGTTAGACTACTTCGCCACGGAGACTCCCATGTCTACATCTACCGTCTACATCTAATGTCTACAATTAATTTCTGCATCTAATGTTTGCATCCAACGTCCATATCTAATGTCTACATCTAATATCTACATTTAATGCCTGAATCTAATGCCTGCACCTTTTGTCCTAATTAAAATAACATTATTTATCTGAGATCTGTTGATGAAGTATCCATTCATTGGGTTAAATTACCCTGCCTTTTAGGTTAGCTAATTTTATACGGTGCAATTCCCCCCCCCCCCCTTCTCTCTATCTCTATCTCTCTTTTCTCCCTCTTTCTCTCTCTCTCTCTCTCTCTCTCTCTCTCTCTCTCTTTCTTTATTTCTCTCTTTGCCCTTTCCTATCTCCTGCTCTCTCCTCTCCTATATCTCTCATTTCTATCTTCGTTTCAGTCTCTCTGCAACCCTTCTTGTCTCGTTCTAGCAAGCTAATGAATGTCAATATTTCCAAATAGACTGATAACTTTCCCATCAACTATTTTATTTAAGAGCAATACGTGATGATCCAATAACAATTCTCTTGAGATGGAAGAGAGAGAGAGAGAGAGAGAGAGAGAGAGAGAGAGAGAGAGAGAGAGAGAGAGAGAGAGAGAGATGAAGAGAGAAATAAAGAGAGAGAGAGAGTCAGAGAGAGAGAGGGAGAGAGACCAAGAAATGATATGAAAAGTTCACCAAATGTGTATGACCAGGGATCAATAGTCTAATACAGAGACTGTAGAGTGGGGAAATATATGATCGATAGATCAGTCAGTGCAGTGGGACGGAAGAGTGCAGTGTTCAACAATGTATGCAAGCCTGTAATAACTTTCTCAAGTACACGTAATTAAGGTAATTAATAAATCATGAACATTTTACAAACCAACTCACGAAAGCTCCAATAGCAACAACAATGTAACATTCCAACATCCAAGTGACTTGTGTGTCACGCTATTTCTATATATTAAAATAGAATTAGGTTTGTGCAGACAATTAGACTTAGGTTTGTGCAGACAATTAGACTGGGGGAAGAGGTACAGATGAACAGACATGTAGATAGAGACACATAAATAAAGAGACAAAACAATTAAATAGAAAGACATGCAGATATACACATAGATAAACAACTAGCTGGCAGGAAGTCAGACGGACAGATTAACAGACTGACAAAAACAGACAGACAGACGGATAAACATACCGTTACATAACATAGACGCACTCATAATGAAGATAGTATTACAGGCAAGTAGACAGAGAGACAGACGAAAATGAATTCATAAGCCCTTTACGAGCTGAAAGACAGACTGGCAGACAGATAAACAAACAGATGTAGCTGGCCGGCGAGCAAATTTGCCAGTATGATATACAGATGATCTAACGACAAACATGCAGATCGACCATTTGAGACCAACATTTATAATGATATCACTGTGTGGACCAGTAAGACAAAGTTGGCAGGAAACAAACATCATTTAAACTGGTCCGTCTGAGGCTCGTTCAGAAATTCGTTAATGTAGAATAAACATTAACGGGTAAAAGTTACCATATTGTAAACAGTGAGTGCAAATGCTTTTCAAACGGGAAATCCAAAGTCTGGCCATAAGTCTTAATCCTGACTATGGGGGAATAACGGTAGAAATATGAAACTAGGCTTATTCAAAGATCCTCTTATTTGCACTGAAAATGTGAAGCACGCATTCGTTTCTACAACGGCGTTCTCATTATGATGCACGGCGCAAATTATCATATTAAAACGGAACTGCTGCTCTAAGGATTTGTCAGAACAGTGGAGAAATCAGACGCTAGGGTTGTGATAAAGTACCTGATATTACAGGAGATACGACTACAGAAATGCACAGGGAAATTGACCCAGTGTTTCGTGATTCCTGCCCTGCGTATGCTTCGGTTATAAACAAAGACTGACATAAGCAGTGTAAATATGGCCGCCGAAATGTTGCTTGTCTGCCAAGATCTTGGAGACCACTTTCAAACTGCAAAGAGGGAAATACAGCAACAGATTTAGCATTATGACTCGGAATTCAAAGTTTCCATTATGCAGTTGGAAAACGACAGTGTCCTTAATGCCAATCAAGTCGAAAGTACAGACATCAGCAAAGTTATTGTTTTTTTTTTTTTGTTTTTTTTTTACGCCAATGGTGTCTCAATGAAAGATTATCTTCTTCCTGACAACAAGGTTTATAGAGATCTCATTATCAAACTAAAGAAGACTGCGGCCAGCAAACGATGGATTGCAAAGATTCAAATATTCTTTTACTTCAAGACAATGAGACCTTTCACAAAGCATAACTTGTGTAGCTAACAGCCATAGATGTGAATATTGAGATGCTTCCACGCATATACTTTCCCTCCGGATTTGTTTGCACCGATACTTTTTTATTTCTTTTCGTAAAGTTTAAGAAAAGGCACAACAGACAATCTTTTGACGGTGACGATGAATAATGTTGATGTTTAATCCTATGTTATGTAAAGAACGTGTATCTAGCATGTGTTTAATGTTAGATCTCAGTTTATGTTGTACGAAATCTCTGACTAGTTAGGTCAAACACATTTTAGCACGTCGTAATTTACATTTTATATGACTTCCTTAGGTCAAAGACAATTTATTCAGTCGGAACGGACTGTTTCTTTGGTCAGATTAACATAACTTTTCCCGGATGACAACCTTGTTATGCGTCTGTGATGTGATAGGACCATTACATTTTATAGGCTTAAATGCAGGGAATAATAGGTGGTCAGTTATAACCTCTGTTAGCGACGACGAAACTCAGGCGTCGAATGCTTGTTCAACCGCGCTGACGACATTATCAGGTTAGCTTATTAACAACTACACTACCAGTCTGGGTCAGGTTAGGTCAAAGACAAATTAGAAAATCGGAGCTTCCGCTTTCTTTGACTAAATTATGTCGCACCCAATACAGGATGCTGGAACTAGCGCTGTCTTTCATTAAGTTAAGTCAAAGGCAATTTTACGTTATTTGCTATGCTTTAGGCAAAGTGGACAGGCAGTTTCTCTCCATAAGTTATATAACAATCATTTTAACTCACTCGCTATGTGTGGTCAGTTCTAACGGACGATTCCTTTGTCAAAGTATTAACAGTTAGTAAGTAACAGTCTTTTTCACGGCATGCAGGTTATTGGGTATACTGTGCTAATTCCATATTTTTTGTTCAACTAATCGGCACTCTGTTGGTCAATATCAAGCCGATCTCTAGAACTACTTCTCAAGAAATTTCCGGTTATTAATTTTAGGTTGGGTAGACCTGGTAGGCCAAGACAATGACAACAAATTCATGCCTAAAGGGGATTTGAGCACACGACAACGGAGAAGACAGGCAAATGCAGTAGCCACATCACTGTACGTGTCAAGCTTATCTAACTTGAGTCGACGATAATCGTTACCCATTCGCTACCTTGAGCACTGAAAGAGTTTTTCTTTTGTAAAGATAGATTGAGACAATGATATCTCATTTATTATTGTCACAACAGACAAGTTTTTTCTTTGGCTACTGGTGGATTTATTTTTGCCAAACTATGTTCATTTACTCCCCACTGCCAAGAGCGTTGGTGTAACGGTTCGAGCGTTGTGTTGACAATGTCCTGAGCTCGGTCGGACGAAGGTTTCGATGTCAGCTCTCGTCGTTCGCTAAGGCAGGAAAAGATATATTATATCGTGCCCTTTGACCTAAAATAATGTGATGATCGTAAAACTGCACGTACCAACAGTAGGTTACTGCTACGAGACTGTCTGTGTTCGGCCAGCGTGATACTGACCACATCACGCACTGAGAGTCGGCTGGTTAATAAACACAGGGTTTAGCACCATATGCCCAGTCTACCTTAAGGCGTGTAAAAGTGACATTACTTATGACGTTTTACATATTCTATTTGTGGTCTCAATTATTCTGTGAATTTCGTGATTGTATGTGAATAATGTTATTCTATTAAGCTCGAGGGTCATGGCAGTGCAGTGGTTAGCTGTCTGTGCTAACTGCCAGCTGGTAATGTGTTCGAATTTTGATCAAGGATGGGTGTAAAAAATAACTTATGCTCCCAGGTGGACATGACCTTAAATGTCTACCATGAAATCTCACGGAAAGTAAAGTAGACCGGTGTGATATAGAACATGTTTTTATTAACTGATCGGGTGAGGGTTTAGGAAAGAAGGGATCTTTCTTTGATTTTATTCGTAATCAAAGAATATTAACTTATTATTAACAGCCAGTTTGTAAGGGTGCAGTCTTCACTAGGTTTGATGACATAACACATCTAACTCACGCCCTAAGCCTGGCTGCATGAGGGTTTTGTTGTGTGCGCTCGCAATGTAAACTAGTAGAAGTCACTATCATACAAACACTATTTAACAATTTAAACTAGCAGAATCCCCTATCATACAAACACTACTTAACAATTTAAACTAGTAGAATCCCCTATCATACAAACATTATTAAATAATATAAGCTAGTAGAATTCACTATCATACAAACATTATTAAATAATATAAGCTAGTAGAATTCACTATCATACAAACATTATTAAATAATATAAGCTAGTAGAATTCACTATCATACAAACACTAGGTAACAATTTAAGCTAGTAGAATTCACTATCATACAAACATTATTAAATAATGTAAGCTAGTAGAATTCACTATCATACAAACATTATTAAATAATATAAGCTAGTAGAATTCACTATCATACAAACATTATTAAATAATATAAGCTAGTAGAATTCACTATCATACAAACATTATTAAATAATATAAGCTAGTAGAATTCACTATCATACAAACATTATTAAATAATATAAGCTAGTAGAATTCACTATCATACAAACATTATTAAATAATATAAGCTAGTAGAATTCACTATCATACAAACATTATTAAATAATATAAGCTAGTAGAATTCACTATCATACAAACATTATTAAATAATATAAGCTAGTAGAATTCACTATCATACAAACATTATTAAATAATATAGCTAGTAGAATTCACTATCATACAACATTATTAAATAATATAAGCTAGTAGAATTCACTATCATACAAACATTATTAAATAATATAGCTAGTAGAATTCACTATCATACAAACATTATTAAATAATATAAGCTAGTAAATTCACTATCATACAACATTATTAAATAATATAAGCTAGTAGAATTCACTATCATACAAACATTATTAAATGATATAAGCTAGTAGAATTCACTATCATACAACATTATTAAATATATAAGCTAGTAGAATTCACTATCATACAACACTAGGTAACAATTTAAGCTAGTAGAATTCACTATCATACAAACATTATTAAATAATATAAGCTAGTAGAATTCACTATCATGACAAACATTATTAAATAATATAGCTAGTAGAATTCACTATCATACAAACATTATTAAATAATATAAGCTAGTAGAATTCACTATCATACAAACATTATTAATAATATAAGCTAGTAGAATTCACTATCATACAAACATTATTAAATAATATAAGCTAGTAGAATTCACTATCATACAAACACTAGGTAACAATTTAAGCTAGTAGAATTCACTATCATACAAACATTATTAAATAATGTAAGCTAGTAGAATTCACTATCATACAAACATTATTAAATAATATAAGCTAGTAGAATTCACTATCATACAAACATTATTAAATAATGTAAGCTAGTAGAATTCACTATCATACAAACCATTATTAATAATGTAAGCTAGTAAATTCACTATCATACAAACATTATTAAATAATGTAAGCTAGTAGAATTCACTATCATACAAACACTAGGTAACAATTTAAGCTAGTAGAATTCACTATCATACAAACATTATTAAATAATGTAAGCTAGTAGAATTCACTATCATACAAACACTAGGTAACAATTTAAGCTAGTAGAATTCACTATCATACAAACATTATTAAATAATGTAAGCTAGTAGAATTCACTATCATACAAACATTATTAAATAATATAAGCTAGTAGAATTCACTATCATACAAACATATTAAATAATATAAGCTAGTAGAATTCACTATCATACAAACACTAGGTACAATTTAAGCTAGTAGAATTCACTATCATACAAACATTATAAATATGTAGCTAGAGAATTCACTATCATACAAACATTATTAAATAATATAAGCTAGTAGAATTCACTATCATACAAACATTATTAAGACATATAATATGTAAGCTAGTAGAATTCACTATCATACAAACATATTAAATAATGTAAGCTAGTAGAATTCACTATCATACAAACATTATTAAATAATGTAAGCTAGTAGAATTCACTATCATGACAAACATTATTAAATAATGTAAGCTAGTAGAATTCACTATCATACAAACATTATTAAATATGTAAGCTAGTAGAATCACTATCATACAACATTATTAAATAATGTAAGCTAGTAGAATTCACTATCATACAAACATTATTAATAATGTAAGCTAGTAGAATTCACTATCATACAAACATTATTAATAATGTAGCTAGTAGAATTCACTATCATACAAACATTATACATAATGTAAGCTAGTAGATTCACTATCATACAAACTTTTAAATAATATAGCTAGTAAATTCACTATATACAAACACTAGGTAACAATTTAAGATAGTAGAATTCACTATCATACAAACATTATTAAATAATGTAAGCTAGTAAATTCACTATCATACAAACAATTTATTAAATAATAGAAGCTAGTAGAATTCCCTATCATACAAACATTATTAAATAATGTAAGCTAGTAGAATTCACTATCATACAAACATTATTAAATAATGTAAGCTAGTAGAATTCACTATCATACAAACATTATTAAATAATGTAAGCTAGTAGATTCACTATCATACAAACATTATAAATAATGTAAGCTAGTAGAATTCACTATCATACAAACATTATTAAATAATGTAAGCTAGTAGAATTCACTATCATACAAACATTATTAAAATAATGTAAGCTAGTAGAATTCACTATCATACAAACATTATTAAATAATGTAAGCTAGTAGAATTCACTATCATACAAACAATTATTAAATAATGTAAGCGAGTAGAATTCACTATCATACAACATTATTAAATAATATAAGCTAGTAGAATTCACTATCATACAAACACTAGGTAACAATTTAAGCTAGTAGAATTCCTATCATACAAACATTATTTAATAATGTAAGCTAGTAGAATTCACTTATCATACAAACATTATTAAATAAATATAGCTAGTAGAATTCACTATCATACAAACATTATTAAATAATGTAAGCTAGTAGAATTTCACTATCATACAACATTATTAATAATGTAAGCTAGTAGAATTCACTATCATACAAACATATATTAAATAATGTAAGCTAGTAGAATTCACTATCATACAAACATTATTAAATAATGTAAGCTAGTAGAATTCACTATCATACAAACATTATTAAATAATGTAAGCTAGTAGAATTCCACTATCATACAAACATTATTAAATAAATGTAAGCTAGTAGAATTCACTATCATACAAACATTATTAAATAATGTAAGCTAGTAGAATTCACTATCATACAAACACTAGGTAACAATTTAAGCTAGTAGAATTCACTATCATACAAACATTATTAAATAATGTAAGCTAGTAGAATTCACTATCATACAACACTAGGTAACATTTAAGCTAGTAGAATTCACTATCATACAAACATTATTAAATAATGTAAGCTAGTAGAATTCACTATCATACAAACATTATTAAATAATATAAGCTAGTAGAATTCACTATCATACAAACATTATTAAATAATATAAGCTAGTAGAATTCACTATCATACAAACACTAGGTAACAATTTAAGCTAGTAGAATTCACTATCATACAAACATTATTAAATAATGTAAGCTAGTAGAATTCACTATCATACAAACATTATTAAATAATATAAGCTAGTAGAATTCACTATCATACAAACATTATTAAATAATGTAAGCTAGTAGAATTCACTATCATACAAACATTATTAAATAATGTAAGCTAGTAGAATTCACTATCATACAAACATTATTAAATAATGTAAGCTAGTAGAATTCACTATCATACAAACATTATTAAATAATGTAAGCTAGTAGAATTCACTATCATACAAACATTATTAAATAATGTAAGCTAGTAGAATTCACTATCATACAAACATTATTAAATAATGTAAGCTAGTAGAATTCACTATCAATCCAACACTGTTTAACAATTATTTGTCTGCAGTAAAAATATTCGAACTTACATTTGGAAATAATGCAATATAGAATAAGTATAAAAATACAGACACTGAGGAAACTTTCCAGTCTAGATTAAAAGTACTGCTAATCTTTGGAAAGATAGTATGAGCAAATGGTGTGAAATGGTACATCCACGGACTTGCTGGGGCAAACACCCAATGATTTCTCACAGAACAGTGCGCCTACATAGAATAATTAAGTAAAAACGACTGCTCGTGTGGTACGCCGAAATCAAATAACGGGGAACTGAACTATCATCAATGCTGGCTTCAATATTATTGTTACTATTAAATTACTTGGAAAGCAAAATTGTTCGTTATATTATTTTGATCAAATAATCAGAATAATTAAATCATGAACTGTCTGGGTATAGGGAGTTATGAAACATCCAGTCTTATTCAATAATTTAGACTTAAGGCAATAATTTATGCTTGTTTTTGTGTGACTAACATTTTACTTGAAACAGTGTGATGCACTATCGCCGCTACTTTTCAATCTGGCTCTAGAGAAAGTTGTAAGGAGGGTAAAGGAGGAATGTGATATTGGGGGAACATCCAAGTTGCTTGGTTATGCAGATGATATAGATATTATAGGGGAAAATGAACAAATGACATTAGAAATATTGACCCACTTAAAGGAAAAAACCCAACAGATGGAGCTGGTTATCAACCAAGATAAGACAGAATATATGGTAATTTCAAGAGAAGGAATGGCTAAAAACTCTGGCCACATACAAATAAATAATATGACCATTAACAGAACGGAAACATACAAATACCTGGGTACAATCTTCAACTGCTCCAACATCATAAGGATACATGAGGTATCTTGGAGAGACGGGCCTTCGTCTTGCGGACAGATTTAGACAACATTTATCCGATATCGACAGTGGTGCCAAGAAACCGGTACCCCTACACTTCAACAGTTCCGACCACTGTGGGGTTGCCGACATACGTGTTACGGCGATAAAATCGTGCACATCTCACGAACGCGATCGTAAGACATTGAAAAACCGTCTTATCTTCCAATTGGGTTCACTTTCCCCTCACGGCCTAAATGTCCAACACAGTTTTATTTAAATCCCCTACGCCCCTTATCCACACCCCCCCCCCCCTCCATCTCCGCTATCTTATAGTCAACTTCATAGCCAGTTGTAAGTCCTTCGCAGGACGTGGGAGTCACCACCAGCATTATCTCTGCTTTCTGTGACTTCTTGGTTGGTTTGCATGGGGTCGTTTCTCATTGCGTTCTGAACTACCGTCACTTGTGCTACCTTTTGATATCAAACGCTTGCTGGCCTGCACCTATATTGCCCACAGCAGCGTTTCGAACTTGGCGGAATTGCGTACTGCATCCGTTACATCGCCTCAGAGTGACACATCCATATTTTCCCATTCGCTCTCCTGGGCGCACCCCGATCCCCCTAGCGCGGGTTCCCTGACCGGTTGAATTAACCAATTACCGAGTTTCTGGCTGTACTGACCTTTAGGCAGTTGACCCCTTTAACACAACATCCGTTCCATTCCAGCCATGGATAAGCCGTCTCAAGCTCGGACACAGATGAGTTGATATTTAGACATTCATGTAGTGTTGATCGTGTATTAGTTTAATCGATTTTTGTTTGTTTGTTCTGTGCTGACGAAGGCTTTGGCCGCAACGTTCATTGTGTTTTGTAGTTGTGCTTTGGTAAAGCTCTCAACCTACTTCTCGTTTTTTCAGTGATTCATTCAACATCATAAGGGAAGAAATACAAACTAGAATCAATTCTGGAAATAAGATATACTATGCACTACAACATCTAATAATCAAATGCGCTATCTCGTAACACCAAAATCACAATATACAAAACACTGATCAGACCAGTTGTGCTGTATGGCTCTGAAACCTGGAGTACAACGAAAGGAGACGAAGTCTTGTTACAAACTTTTGAGAACAAAGTTTTAAGACGCATCTTTGGTCCCATTAGGGATACACAAAGTGGAGAGTGGAAAAGAAGAAGTAACAAAGACATTTATGATCTGTTTAAGTCCCCGCTAATCACTGGTATCATGAAGGCTAATAGACTACAATGGCTGGGGCATATAGAAATAATGGAAGATAATAAGGAAACAAACCTCGCTTACATTCAGGAAATAAATGACCGTAGACCCCGAGGTAGACCAAGAAGACGGTGGAGAGATAATATATATACAGACCTACAAACACTTGGAATCAACGACTGGCAAAAGAAGGTCAACCAGAGAGACGAATGGAGGTGGATTGTATCTGTAGCAAAGAACCTCAATGGCTCGGAACGCTGAAGAAGAAGAAGAAGAAGAAGAAAGTTATACTACAAATAGGAAACAATCATACACACCTGACACAATGAACTAATATATACTAGTAGAGGCAAATGCAACGAATAACATGAACAGACAGTAAAACCAACGAGGAAGTCCTTCAGGAAAAAAATGAAAACTGTAAACTGAATAGAGAAATTAGAAATATTCAAACATTATTTTGACACGCTATGAGATGAATAAACTAGAAATCTTAGTGAAAAATGACAAGATTTCTAAGAAAATAAGAGAGAGAGAGAGAGAGAGAGAGAGAGAGAGAGAGAGAGAGAGAGAGAGAGAGAGAGAGAGAGAGAGAGAGAGAGAGAGGAGGGAGATAGCTCTCTAGATGACTTGGCCACATGGCATGGTCGAGATAAGAACACAAATATAACACACGATTCTGATGATCGCCTGAGATGGCGAAACATGACCGCCCAAGCTTATCGGTATGGCACATGATGATAATGATCATCATCATCTTCATGATCAAGATGATGATGATGGTGATGATGATGATGATGGTGATGATGATGAGATCTAGAGGACTCAACAAGAGACATATATGTAGAAAAACTCATCATCATCAATTGCTATTTCCACATTACCAATGATATGTATTGAGTCCCCAATATCACAGGCAAGTGTGTATACGGAGCAAACTTCTATCTATGTCTTCCCATCATGGGAGAATGCTTACTCTCAATCAACGTTGCACGTTTCTATATTAAACTTTCTCTCCAGGACATAAGTTGGGTTTTCTGGATCATACACACTCTCACACATACATATGTGTTAGCCTGCATACGTAAATACATATATTTACATTTACACACACGCACACGTACGCATCTATCCATATACACACAGACACATTCACACACACACGTAGGCGTTCAGGCGGACAAGCCTGTGACTGAACGTTTGAGTGTATTTGTAGGTAAGCATGCCTCGTGTGCTTGTCTCATGCATAGACAGATATAAAGAATTGTGGATGTTCGTGCCATCTTAAGTGTTCCAAAATCTCAAGGGTCGTGCAAACTGTCCGTGTTATGAATATTTTAAATTACTGTCATGTCTTCTGCATGCAAGACAATAGTCTCTGTATCAATATTCCTCACATCAACAATAGAAATAACGTATTATTTGCTTCCAACATTGGCTAGTGTCGCCAGAAAGCTAAACAATTAGCGGCAGTCATTTCAACTGACTTCACACAGAACAACAAATTAATAACTTTGCCGAGTTCCAGCTGTTATTTTTCCTATTCTTCTTAAATGAGACATTTGCCAGATTTCATAATTCCAGTAGGTCATATCTTGTTCAAGCTGTCTGGGTTATAATTAGCATCTTGCTGAGTTGACACGTGAATCCTGTGTAAGGCGCAGCTTTAATGTTGTAAGTTCGAGGCATTAGCATTCGGATCATTCGAGTCCTGAAAACACCTACATCTACGAAAGTGATGTTGACATAGAGATGTTCTTTCCAACCTACATTTTCTTCCTTTCTCCATCATGGGTGTGCAATAAATGTTCTGTATAAACGACAAGATGCATATTAAGATGTAACTAACCAAGATTCGGCACAGCACATCACAGATGTATTGGGTATAGGTCAAGACAAGTAATGATTCATCCACTTGTCAAAAGACTGCAACCCAGTGTCCGGATGAAATGACTGATATAACTTGTAGGTGAAGTGACAGTAAAGTACCCTTTTACACCTCCTGGGGCGCATTTGACGTATGATGTTAGACCAATATTTCTATAGAC
Source organism: Cepaea nemoralis (assembly GCA_014155875.1). NCBI lineage: Eukaryota > Metazoa > Mollusca > Gastropoda > Stylommatophora > Helicidae > Cepaea > Cepaea nemoralis. The sequence continues at coordinate 325,180 of JACEFZ010010798.1, read as the reverse complement.
CAATGGGAGTTTGTGGGTGGTGTGGTCGTCAACCAAATTTACTTCCAAAAACAATTCGTGGTACCCGTTTTAGTGTTCATCCACCTGGGAGTACAGATCAATTTTTACAAATTCACCACAATGTGGATTCAAACTCTTGCTCATTTGGTTCGCAGACGAGCCGTTAGTTACTACACTACTGCGTCCGGTATATATATATGTGTGTCGGTGTGTGTGTGTGTGTATGTGTGTGTGTGTGTGTGTGTGTGTGGTTGGGTGGATGGGTGTGGGTGTGTGTGTGTGTGGGTGGGTGTATATATTCGTACACCGAAGAGAGTATTGAGGGCATATTCCTGCATATTCCAAAAGCATTTATGAAACAGGAATACATAGGCCTATGAATGCAGATATACAATGAATACAAGCAAAAGGTACAAAGCAACTATGAAATTAAATTAGCATGGAACTTCTCAACAAATGCAAGGACCTAAATAGGATCACTATGATATGCACACCTATTACAATAACAACTAGTCACACAGTCACATACAAGTGGTAGTATTTAACTTTGCGTTTGATATTCTGTATGATCAACAGTGGATAAACAGTTGTGTGTGTGTATGTGTGTGTGTGTGTGTGTGTGTGTGCTGTGTGCGAGCGCGTGTGTGTATGTTGACGAAAGCTTTAGCCGCAACGCCAATTTTGTTACTTCCGATAATGTTCTAGTAAAGCTCACCATCTACTTCTCGTGTTTTGGTGATTCATTCTATACTCTATATGAGACTTTAAACATGATTGTCTGTATATAACCGTTTGCTCTTGCGGTATATTGCTTATCCTTCTTTATAGTTCTCCGAAGCTATATATCTTTAACATGTTTTCAACTACCTTTGGTTAATTCAATGACTAGCATGTTCGATTAACTGTATCATTTATTGTGTAAATATCTGGCATTCAAGTCAACAATGTTGTCTACTATTAATCCAGAGTGCTGTGGAGCGCAGTGACTAGCTGGCTTGCATGTCGGCACAGTGGTGATGTGTTAGAATATGTCAAGTCCGATAATTTTTAACATTTTACCTGAGACCCCAGTAACCTCAAATGGATACCATAAAATGTCATAGCAAGTAAGAAGGTCGTAAGTGATACTGACCACACCACCCGACGAGTGCCCTTTGGTCTATAGAAATACTCGGCTAGCAACATATGGCAAATACATCTCAAATCATGTAAAGGGCCTTTTACTTGTTTTTTAATTGAATATTGAGGGATAGATTTACTTTTTACCGATGTTATTAACACTGTGAATTGTTGGACTAGCTCACATTGCCTGGAAAAGGCTTATGAAAGTAGAACAGCATTTACTACAGTAAAAAGTAGGCAAACAGTATTCGTTAGTCATGCATTGAGATGAGAGGCATTGGAAAATATGGCGACGACTAGAAATATCATCAGTAGAAGAGGCAGGAGAAGACCTAGAGATATGATGCTGAAGGGACTGAAGTGGTGGCATGCAGAAATAGCATTGACAAACTTCACCCAGAACACCACGGACCGATATATATGGAGATGCGTCAACCCTTGCGCCAGCTGGCCAGGCACATGATGATGATGACTATAAAGCATCCCACAGCGAAAGCAGCTAGACCTTCTATTGGAACATAGTTATTTCTACTTGTAGTCTCAGAAATATTTTATTTCAAGCAATTTGTCTTTCCCCTGCCATCTGATGTCCATGAAATGACTGTTTTTGCTGCGCTGTCATTACGTCTTCACAGGACACGATCAATCCATTCCCAGCGACTGCCTTACAGAGTAGTTTTATCCTCTGACTGACTTCACTGTCTAAGCAATTCTTCATTCGTCTAGGATCTTTGGCTACAAAACTAGGATAACTTTTCCGCAAGCATGTTTCATGACAAGATGTCGTCAATTTGATGGTAACAATATAGACATCGAGAGTTTGTTTCTGCGTGTATGCACGCTGTATATTGCTGTTAATATCATTTTTCTCAGTGACACCTGAACTCCAAATGTGACACCATTTCATCAATTGTCTATGCTTCTTCTAATCAGTTATGTTCACGTTGTGGCATAGTGAAGGTTATATGCGTGTCGAGTTGGCTAGTATATAACAGTCGTGTTTCTTTCAAGGGTAGAGTGATGTATTACTAGGACGTGTGATCTTGTCTCTCCACAGCCGTCTCACTCGCGCAAAGCCAATCATTTCTAATACTAAACCACTTATCCCATCCAACAATGTCATATTGCTTAGAATTCTCTCTCTCTCTCTCGCTCTCTCTCTCTCTCTCTCTCTCTCTCTCTCTCTCTCTCTCTCTCTCTCTCTCTCTCTCTCTCTCTCTCTCTCTGACCTTGCTGCTTGGTTTCACTGCTAACATTATGAACACTCAGAATTGTTGGTATTTTCTAATCGGTGGATGCGGACACCAGGCTGAACCATCTCATGACTTTAAAATTATTAACGAATACATAAATGGAAGTATAATATTAAAACACGACCTACACAATTAACATAAAAATGACTTTACCGTAACAATGTCAGACAGACAGACAGACAGACAGACAGACAGACAGACAGACAGACAGACAGACAGACAGACAGACAGACAGACAGACAGACAGACAGACAGACAGACAGACAGACAGACAGACAGACAGACAGACAGACAGACAGACAGACAGACAGACAGACAGACAGACAGACAGACAGACAGACAGACAGACAGACAGACAGACAGACAGACAGACAGACAGACAGACAGACAGACAGACAGACAGACAGACAGACAGACAGACAGACAGACAGACAGACAGACAGACAGACAGACAGACAGACAGACAGACAGACAGACAGACAGACAGACAGACAGACAGACAGACAGACAGACAGACAGACAGACAGACAGAAGGACGGACTGACGGACGGACGGACGGACGGACGGACGGACTTAGTGTAATGTTTAACTCGAACTTCCTTAAATGGAACATACTTATCGAATACACTTAGAAAGGTCTACAGCCAGTGGTCCAGCGCATCATCTGGGTCAGGAAGCTGGTAAACATAGTCCAGTGATGAGTTGAGCAAATCTTGTAAAATGACATCTTGATTGAAATTTTTATAATTTCCATATTTTATACTTATGTGTTTGTGTTTCGGAGTTTTGGTATCTCTTTTCGACCACGTGCAACATACTGGGTAGTGATCGCTCATTCCATTAATAGCTACAGTACATTATGTGATGTTGTCAGCACATAAAGTATAAATGTGATCTATAAGTGTTGCCGATGGTTTTATTATTCTAGTGGCTTGTTTGACTAACTGATGAAAGTTATATGACTCTTTTATGTTTTCCCAAGTTTTGTTTGATTTGTTAGTGTCTATGTTGAAGTCTCCTAGCAGTATGATTTCTCTCGCATTACTAAAGACTGCATCCATCCTAATAGTGACTTTTTCATACCAGATGTTTCCTGCACTGGTGTTTCGATAAAGATAACCAACTACTAAGGGTATGCGATTTTGAAGTTTAACCTCAAGCCATACACACTCAATCTCACAGGTTTCAAAATCTAGCCTGCGGTGGACGTTAAGCGAATTAGAAATATAAAGTGTAATACCCGTCTCTTGTTTCTGATAATCATCTCTTCTGATAACTTTAAAACCTTTGATGGCGATGTCATCATCTGAGATGTTAATATTTAATCGACTTTCACTAACGCCGAACATGTGAAAATTTTGATTAAATATAAGTGATAGTTCGGGCAACTTCCCTAATAGATGGCAGATATTAAGATGCCCGACTCTGAGCCCATCTTTACTGAGCCATTGTTCATACTTATTAGACATTTCAAAAATGCGTATTAATAAGTTTTAAAAAAAATGATTACAACTTATGTCCCTAAATAAAATACTCTAAAGTACAGAAAAACAGTATCTTTGTTATCTCTGTCAATAATAACAATACGTACACAGACCAGTAAGGAAGAGCAGCAAAGACCCCCTCACTCACAGTAAAAATTAAAAGTATTATGAAAGAAATACTGCTAAGTACTATCAATGAGTCAAAATAAGTCAATGTTTATAGTTACGTATAACCTAATACTTTACTAGATCAAGCAATAACCAAATATGCAGATAAACGTTCTAGGAGAGGCTCTTTCTTGTACTGAGATACAGTGTAGCTTTGTGCCAATTTGCTAGTAAGAACCAGGTTGTGTTGGTCTTTGGTACAGCGACATCATAAGAGCTTGACGAAGTGTAGCTGGGCTAAAACGTGTAAGGTTTAACCATTCGGTTTACATAGAAATAGGATACTGTTGATGTCCCATGGGTATGTAATGACTACCAACTATAGGCTCTGGTTCGTGGCTAACATGAGGATTGTAGTGGCACGTTGTTGTTGCTGAAAGTTGGTTCCTTGCTGTGGAGAATAAGAAACATATCTTCATAATTATTACCCTCCTGTGTGAAAGAGGACGTATTGTACGAACTTGGTGTGGTGGAAGTGTCCAGCCTGGCTTGGATTTCAGGTTCAGTAGTTTTGAGTGGTCTGTGCACGTCTAGCCTGTTGGTACTTGATGTGCCGGGAGTATGTCGTCTGGCTTGGGTTTCAGGCGGAGTAGCTAAATCTGTCCGACGCGATCCTATATTGATGTATGTTGTGTCAGTTCTGAGTATTTGATATTTTTGGCGAGCAAGCAATGTAGACAAATGCATTTGATCTTTATAAAGACTCGTTTTTGGTGCACCAGCCTGTGAACTGTAGAACGGATGTGTTGTTGATGAACTGTATCAAATTGGTCTCTAAATAACACAACAAAAACAAAAACTATTGATCTCACCAACGTCAGACGACACCAAATTAAAACAACATTTGTTCTGCAAAAAGTCAACCAGCTTCACATACCTAGAAGCAAACATGTCATCTACAAGGGGACTCAACACAGAAATATTATTAGAAATCGCACTGGCATTGGTGCCTGCAATAACTGTCAACACATCTGGAAGTCAAAGACGCTCAGCCAAATACGGAAACTTTAAAATCTTCAATTCTGGGTGATTCCAGGGAACGTATGATGTGAGAGTTGGAAGAAATCAACGGTAGCTTTAGATACTCTGCAGACTCTTATCCCCCCCCCCCCCCCCCCCCCCCCCACGATCCCGCTACTTTCGCACTGCACAAAATAACAATTCATGACATTTGCGAAAGGAATGCAATTTATTCAGAGCCGACATTTGAATGGCTCTACGAGCGTTAGGTTTCATCATCATTACACAATATGAATACATCAAAGTGATGATAGATGATGCTAGCATTACAGAATCTAAATGAACAGCCCTATGTTTGCCTATGGCCTAGAAAGCTATCGTATTGGTCAAGGATACGTCTGCTCTCTCTACCGTCCTCCAGTCAGTCTGTCCACCCTGCTACACACTTGCCTGGACAAGCACGGACACTTTACTCTCCGTGCAGTAGCCGTTATTGCGTGCCTGGTCCTTGCCAGCACGCCGGCTGGTGAGTTCGAGTAACCTGGCATATCACCGGTTACTCGCAAGGACCAGCAACCCCAATTGCTTGGGGAAAGCCCTCGCTTCATCTGTACTCGTCGACCTCTGGTCTGACACAAATGTGTCTCCTTGTGCGGCTATTAATAGTACTCGGTGTCTCTCCCTGTCTGGTGTCTTCTCTACTAGACTAGTGTTAACTCATTACTCCTGTAAGGCCTTATTGGGGATGCTGACAGGGTCCCCTCCTCTCCGAGAAGTGTTACTTCCCTTTTTCTCATGTTTGTAACACTTCTAGTCACAAAAGAAAAACTGGTTGTCCCACTTTTGTCAGATCTCCAATAAGTATAGAACTTTCTAGTTTGGGGATAGAACAATATCTTCTACCTTCATTCACAGTGTTCTATCTTTTCACTTGGCTAATTCAGTAGCCCATGTCTCAGTATAGTTGGCTCTCCTAGATATCTTAGGGATTGGTAGTGAACCGGAAACCGTTGTCTTATGACTTATGTCCTGGTTTCTGTCGTTTGACCCTATGTCTTTTGACTTCCACCTATTGACTTCCGTCTTGACCTGTTCCTCCTATTGCCCAAATGACAAACCCACACACTAGTTGACTCTATTATGAGTACAACACATGAGCACCAAGTGTTCATGTTCCCATTCAATATCCCCTCCAACTCTATACACGTAGCTCACTGTTCACCTTCTTGCTTCCGCATGTGAAAAGCTATATTCACTGTTACATTTAGGTTTCTGAATAGTTATTGTGTCCCCTGAACTTTAGAGTTATTGTTCTTTGAACTGATTGGTGTGTGCTAACTTTTATGTGTTCGTTTTCCTGTTGTTTGCGTGTTTTCTACTAAACTAAGTGTACTTAACTCTCTAACATATGTATGCGTTAGTGTACTAATATGTGTGTTCCTTCGAGCGCCGCAAATCGGTTTATTGTGGTTACAAACGTTTAGTTATTTTTATTTGTGACCACAACTCCGCTTTCTGAAGCTCAAAGTACGTTCTCTATATACTCTGTTACAGTGTGGCTGTAACACATATAAAAACTCGACAACACATTGGCAACACACATGACACAGACAAGTCAAATAAGACTTTTCCAGCGGTGGAAAAAAAACTTTCCGCTGTCTTTCTCTCTCGCTCTCTTTCTTTCAATGTTTACTAAGTTTTCGCATTCTCTCCTCGCATTTTCTCTTCTTTCATTCATCTTTCATTACCCTTTCATACTATTCTTTCACTCAATCATTCTCTCGTCATTAAAATATGCTTTACGTATCACATACATAAACATATAATATATATATATATATATATATTATCTATATATATATATATAATATATATGATATATATATATATATATATATATACTATATATATATATATATATATATATATATATTTAATTAATATATATATACTATATATATATATATATTATATATATATATATATTATATATATATATATATATATATATTTATACATATATATATATATATATATATATATATATATATATATATATATATTATATATATATATATATATATATATATATATATATATATATATATATATATATATATATATATATATATATATATATCTGTTTATGTATGTGATACTATGAAACATATTTTAATGACGAGAGAATGATTGAGTGAAAGAACAGTATGAAAAGGGAATGAAAGATGAATGAAGAAGAGAAAATGCGATGAGAGAATGCAAAAACTTAGTAAACATTGAAAGAAAGAGAGCGAGAGAGAAAGACAGCGGAAAATTTTTTTCCACCGCTGGAAAAGTCTTATTTGACTTGTCTGTGTCATCTGTGTTTCCAATGTGTTGTCGAGGTTTTTATGTGTGTTACAGCCACACTTTAACAGAGTATATAGAGAACGTACTTTGAGCTTCAGAAAGCGGAGTTGTGGTCACAAATAAAAATAACGAACGTTTGTAACCACAATAAACCGATTTGCGGCGCTCGAAGGAACACACACATTTAGTACACTAACGCATACACATGTTAGAGAGTTAAGTACACTTTAGTTTATTAGAAAACACGCAAACAAACAGGAAAACGAACACATAAAAGTTGCACACACCATTCAGTTCAAAGAACAATAACTCTAAATTCAGGGGACACAATAAATTATTAGAAACCTAAATGTAACAGTGAATATAGCTTTGTCACATGCGGAAGCAAGAAGGTGAACAGTAGAGCTGTGTGTATAGAGTTGGAGGGGATATTAATGGGAGCATGAACACTTGGTGCTCATGTGTTGTACTCATAATAGAGTCAACTAGTGTGTGGGTTGTCATTTCGGGCAATTGGAGGAACAGGTCAAGACAGAAGTCAATAGGTGAAAGTCAAAAGACATAGGGTCAAACGACAGAAGCCAGGACATAAGTCATAAGACAACGGTTTCCGGTTCACTACCAATCCCAAAGATATCTATGGAAGCCAACTATACTGAGACATGGGCTACTGAATTAGCCAAGTGAAAAGATAGAACACTGTGAATGAAGGTAGAAGATATTGTTCTATCCCCAAACTAGAAAGTTCTATACTTATTGGAGATCTGACAAAATTGGGACAACCAATTTTTCTTTTGTGACCAGAAGTGTTACAAACATGAGAAAAAGGGAAGTAACACTTCGCGGAGAGGAGGGGACCCTGTCAGCATCCCCAATAAGGCCTTAACAGAGGCAATGAGTTAATACTAGTCTAGTAGGGAGACACCAGACAGGAGAGACACCGAGTACTATTAATAGCCTCACAAGGAGACACATTTGTGTCAGACCAGAGGTCGACGAGTACAGATGAGCGAGGGCTTTCCCCAAGCAATTGGGTAGCTGGTCCTTGCGAGTAACCGTGATATGCCAGGTTACTCGAACTCACCAGCCGGCGTGCTGGCAAGACCAGGCACGCAATAATAGCTACTGCACGGAGAGTAAAGTGTCCGTGCTTGTCCACGCAATGTGTAGCGTGTGGGGAGACTGACTGGAGACGGTAGAGAGAGCAGACGTATCCTTGACCAATGCGATAGCTTTCTAGGCCATAGGCAAACATAGGGCTGTTCATTTAGATTGTGAAATGCTAGCATCATCTATCATCACGTTAATGCATTCATGTTGTGTAATGATGATGAAACATAACGCTCGTAGAGCCATTCACATGTCGGCTCTGAATAAATTGCATTCCTTTCGCAAATGTCATGAATTGTTATTTCGTGCAGTGCGAAAGTAGCGGAGTCGTGAGAGTCTGCAGAGTATCTAAAGCTACCGTTGATTTCCAACTCTCACATCCATACGTTAGCACTGGAATCACACAAGAATTGAAGATTTTAAGTTTCGTATGTTGGCTGAGCGTCTTTGACTTCCAGATGTTTGACAGTTTATTGACGGCACCAGATGCCAGTGCGATTCTAGATAATATTTCTGGTGTTGAGTCCCCTGTAGATGACATTTTGCTTCCTAGGTATGTGAAGCTGTTGACTTTTTCAAGAACATGGTTGTTTAATTTGGTGTCGTCTGAACTGTTGGTGAGATCAATAGTTTTTGTTTTTGTGGTGTTAATTTAGAGACCAATTTGTCCTGAAACATTTTGGAGATGGTTTATTTTCTCTTGGGCATCTGGGTGTGTTGAACTTAAAAACACTATGTCGTCGGCAAAGTCCAGGTCTTCTAGAATTTTGTCAACCCAATGGATACCCCTATTTGTGTTGTTTGTGCATTTGCGCATGACCCAATCGATAGCTATTTCAAAGAGCATCGGTGACAAGACACAACCCTGTTTCACTGCCGTCTCCACTGAGAACAGTCAGAGTTGCCTGATTCTGTTCTCACGCAGCAACGTGTCTCTTTGTAGAAAGATTTTATGATGTTGGTATATTTGGTAGGGAAACCATAGATGTTAAGTAGATTCCAAAGTGAAGGACGGTGGATACTGTCGAAGGCTTTTTGAAAGGTCGACAAAGTTGGTGATTAATTTCGACTGGAATTCTACGGAGTCTTCAATGATTATTCTAAGGGTGAAAATGTGGTCTATACATGACCGTTTTGGTCTGAAGCCAGCTTGTTCTTCTCTGAGCCTTTCATCTATAGACTTTTTCAATCTCTCAAGTAACATGCTACAAAAAAGTTTTCCTGGTACTGACAGTAGGGTGATACCACGCCAGTTATTGCAATCAGACATATCACCTTTTTTGGCAGTTTGAAAATTACACCATCCTTCCACTGTTGTGGTGGGGATTCGTCTTGCCATATTTCATTGATCAGCTGTAACAAACGTTGTAAGGTATTCTAATCTGCTGCTTTGAGCATTTCTCCTGAGATGTCGTCTTCACCAACAGATTTGTTGTTCTTCAATTTTTAATGGCTGCTTTAATCTCTTCCATGGTGAATGACTCGAAGGAGGCATCTAGTGGGGGAATGGTGGTTTCTCCATCCAGGTTGGGAACACAGTCAGGCTGCTGTATATTTAATATTTCTTTTAAATGTTCTGCCCATCGTTGCTTTTGGTGGTCATCGGATAACAATAGTTTACCTTGTTTGTCTTTGGTGGGTTTGTTTGGTGTAGGTGAGTGATTGCATAGTTGTTTCATGATGTGGAATACGCCATCTAAATATCTGCCGTCTATTAGGGAAGCTGCCCTAACTATAACTTATACTTAATCAAAATTTTCACATGTTCGGTGTTAGTAAAAGTCGAATAAATGGTAATATCTCAGATGATGACATCGCTATCAAAGGTTTTAAAATTATTAGAAGAGATCCTTATCAGAAACAAGTGTCAGGTGTGCAGATTATATTTCTATTTCGCTGAAACTCCACCGCAGGCTAGATTTTGAAACCCGTGAGATTGAGTGTGTATGGCTTGAGGTTAAACTTCAAAATCGCATACCCTTATTAGTTGGCTATCTTTATCGAAATCCCAGTGCAGGTAACATCTGGTATGAAATATTCATCACTATGATGGATGTAGTCTTTAGTCATGCGAGAGAAATCATACTGCTAAAAGACTTCAACATAGACACTATCAAATCAAAAACCAAGCATGGGAAAACATAACAGAGTCATTTAACTTTCAACAATTAGTCAAAGAAGCCACTAGAATAACAAAATCATCTGCAAACCTTATAGATCACATTTATACTACATGTGCAGACAACATCACAGAATGTACTGTACATATTAATTAAATGAGCGATCACTACCCAGTATGTTGCACGTGGTCGAAAAGAGGTACCAGAACTCCGAAACACAAACACATAAGTATAAAATATAGAAATTATAAACATTTCAATCAGGATGTCTTTTTACAAGACTTGCTCAACTCATCTCTGGACTATGTTTACCAGCTTCCTGACCCAGATGATGCTCTGGACCACTGGCTGAAGACCTTTCTAAGTGTATTTGATAAGCATGTTCCATTTAAGGAAGTTCGAGTTAAACATTACACTAAGCCCCGTGGATCACCCAGGAGGTAGTTGAAATTATGAGAGACCGGGACAGGGCACATAAAAATAGAGATCTAACCACGTACCGTAGTCTGAGAAACAAAGTTCAATATGTTATTCGAAAGGAAAAGAAAAACTATTTTAAGAACTTAATAATAGATAAAACCAACACTAAAGATATATGGAAAGCAATTAATACCTTGACAAACAAACACAAGTCATCACAATCATTACCATCAAATCAGGTTACATGTGATCAATTCAGTAGTTTCTTTCAATCCGACATAAACCAATTGAAGGCTGCAATACCAGATTCTCCTCATGACATATCTTTATTATCATCATTTTGTGAGAACAAATGCTATAGAGACATTCCCTCTAACATACCGCTAATGACGACCACTGAAGTATTTACTCATCTCAGTAACCTAAAAAACAATAACTCATCAGGACTAGATGGAATCAGTAATCGGATCCTTCGCTATGCTGCACCGGCGATCTGCGAGTCACTAACTTTTATATATAATCAATGTCTCACCAAAGGTCACTTCCCATCAGCCTTTAAAATCGCTAAAGTGTATCATATAAGTTCTCGTTCCCGTTACCGACTATCTGTCTGTCTGTCTGTCTGTCTGTCTGTCTGTCTGTCTGTCTGTCTGTCTGTCTGTCTGTCTGTCTGTCTGTCTGACCCGGCCCGTCTTCGCCCAGACTCTGATGGGGAGCATCTCATTTAATTCATATAAGTAGTCATATAAGTTCCCGTTCCGACTATCTATCTGTCTGTCTGTCTGACCCGGCCCGGCATCGCCCAACTCCTGGTGGGGAGCATCTCATTTAATTCATATAAGTAGTCATATAAGTTCCCGTTCCCGACTGTCTGTCTGTCTGTCTGTCTGTCTGTCTGTATGTCTGTCTGTCTGTCTGTCTGTCTGTCTGTCTGTCTGTCTGTCTGTCTGTCTGTCTGTCTATCTATCTATCTGTCTGTCTGTCTGTCTGTCTGACCCGGCCCAGCCCATGGTGGAGAGCATCTCATTTAATATTCATATAAGTAGTCATATAAGTTCTCGTTCCCGTTACCGACTATCTGTCTGTCTGTCTGTCTGTCTATCTGTCTGTCTGTCTCTGTCTGTCTGTCAGTCTGTCTGTCTGTCTGTCTGTCTGTCTGTCTGTCTGTCTGTCTGTCTGTCTGTCTGACCCGGCCCGTCTTCGCCCAGACCCTGATGGGGAGCATCTCATTTAATTCATATAAGTAGTCATATAAGTTCCCGTTCCGACTATCTATCTGTCTGTCTGTCTGACCCGGCCCGGCATCGCCCAACTCCTGGTGGGGAGCATCTCATTTAATTCATATAAGTAGTCATATAAGTTCCCGTTCCCGACTGTCTGTCTGTCTGTCTGTCTGTCTGTCTGTCTGTCTGTCTGTCTGTCTGTCTGTCTGTCTGTCTGTCTATCTATCTATCTGTCTGTCTGTCTGTCTGACCCGGCCCAGCCCATGGTGGAGAGCATCTCATTTAAATTATATAAGTAGTCATATAAGATCCCGTTCCCGACTATCTGTCTGACTGTCTGTCTGTCTTGGGTAAATGTAGGAGGGAGGAGGAAGAGGGAGGTGGAGGAGGGAAGAGGAGGGAGGAGGAGGGAGGAGACAGGAGGAGTAGGGAGGAATAGGAGGGAGGAGGAGGGATTAGGAGGAGGAGGGAGGAGTAGGGTGGAGGAGGAGGCGAGGAGGAGGGAGGAGGAAGAGGGAGGAGGAGGGAGAAGGAGGGAGGAGGAGAACGCAGGAGGAGAAGGGAGCAGGAGGAGGAGAGGGAGGAGGAGGAGAGGAGGAGGAGGAGGAGGAGGAGAGAGTAGGAGGAGGGAGGAGGCGGAGGGAGAAGGAAGAGGGAGGAGGAAGAGGGAGGAGAAGGAGGAGAAGGAGGAGGAGGAGAGGAGGAGGAGGAGGAGGAGGAGGAAGTGAGGAGGAGGAGGGAGGAGGTAGAGGAGGAGGAGGAGGAGGGAGGAGGAGAGGAGGAGGAGGAGGGAGGAGGAGGAAGAGGGAGGAGGAGGAATGTAGAAGGGAGGAGGGAGGAGGTAGAGGAGGAGGAGGAGGAGGAGGAGGAGGAGGGAGGAGGAGGAGGAGGAGGAGGAGAGGAGGAGGAGAGGAGGAGGAGGAGGAGGAGGAGGAGGGAGGAAGAGGAGGAGGGAGGAGGAGGAGGAGGAGGAGGAGGAGGCGAGGAGGAGGAGAAGGAGAGGAGGAGGAGGAGGAAGGGAGGAGGAGGAAGTGAAGGGAGGAGGAGGTAGAGGGAGGAGGAGGAGGAGGAGGAGATGAGGAGGAGGGAGGAGGAGGAAGAGGGAGGAGGAGGAATGTGAAGGGAGGAGGGAGGAGAGGAGGAGGAGGGAGGAGGAGGAGAGGAGGAGGAGGAGGAGGAGGAGGAGGAGGAGGAGGAGGGAGGAGAGGAGGAGGAGGGAGAAGGAGGGATGAGGAGGAGGAGGGAGGAGGAGGAAGAGGGAGGAGGAGGAATGTGAAGGGAGGAGGAGGGATAGGGAGGAGGGGGAGGGAAGAGGAAGAGGGTAGGAGGAAGAGTGGAGAGGAGGAGGGAGGAGGTAGAGGAGGAGGAGGAGGGAGGAAAGGAGGAGGGAGGAGGAGAGAGGAGGTAGGAGGAGGAGGAAGAGGGAGGAGGAGGAGGAGGAGAGGAGAAGGAAGGAGGAGGAAGAGGGAGGAGGATGGAGGAGGGAGAGGAGGAGGGAAGAGGGAGGAGGAGAAGGAGGAGGAGAGAGGGAGGAGGAGGGAGGAGGAAGAGGGAGGAGGAGGATCGAGGAGGGGAGGGAGAGAGGGAGAAGGAGGAAGAGGGTAGGAGGAGGAGGGAGAGGAGGAGAAGAAGGGAGAAGAGGAAGGAGGAGGAGGAGGAGGGAGAGGAAGGAGGGAGAATGAGGAGGGGAGGAAGGAAAGGGAGGTGGAAGAGGAGAGAGGAGGGAGGAGGAAAGAGTAGGGGGAGGAGGAGGTAGAGGAGGAGGAGGAGGAAGGAAGGGAGGAGGAAGAGGAGGAGAAGGGAGGAGGAGGGTGGAGGTAGGAGGAGGAGGTAGAGGGAGGAGGAGGGAGGAGGTAGGAGGAGGAAGAGGGAAGAGGGAGAAGAAGGGAGAAGGAGGAGGGAGGATGATGAGGGAGAAGGAGGCAGGAGGAGGAGGGAGGCAGGAGGAGGAGGAGGGATGAGGAGGGAGAGGGAGGAGGAGGGAAGATGAGGGAGGAGGCGGAGGGAGTAGGAGGGAGGAGGATGGAGGAGGAGGGGAGAGGAAGAGGGAGAAGGAAGAGGGAGAAGGAGGAGGAGGAGGGAGAGGGATGAGAGGGAGGAGGAAGAGGAGAAGGGTGGAGGGAGGAGGTAGAGGGAGGAGAAGAGAGGAGGAGAGAGTTCGCCATTCCGAATTCATACTCGTCTAGTTCTTCCCTTCTACACGACTGTAGATAACTTCCTTACACATAAAAAGATGAATTGTTATTGATATTGCCGTGGCATGGAGGAATATCAGCAGCAGAGTTGATCCAAAAAACCAAAGACTGAGATCTACGGAGAGCCATGAACGCCTACGCCAGCCGGCACGGCACTTGATGATGATGATTGCCGTGTGACGATTCTGTGTAGTCACGTCATTTTCTTCCCTTTCCCTAGCGTTTTGGTTCGGGGATTCTTTCATCATCATCATCATATATTTACGTACGTATTTTGGGAGGGGGAGGAGGGAGGAGGAGGAAGAAGAAAAAAAAACTATGACAGTTGACAGCTCTGGAATGAAAGGAAGGCGTGTAGAAAATTTCATCTCAATCGGATGGGCCGTTCGCGAACAAATAAAGGACATACATATTTACATACATATTACATACATACACTTTGTTTTATAGATATAGATAAGAAACGGTTGAGCATAATTATGTTTCTTGTTTCAAACTGTCTGTATTCATGTTATCATTTCTGGAGATAGTCAGTAGATTCCTTCGCCGGGCTTGAAATCTCTAAGTCAATAACGAGGCGTGGAGAAGAATCTGACAGGTTTCTTTGTCGTGGTGGTGTGTTAATATTATCACTGTCTATTCCGGTCATGGCGCTGGTCGTTATCTGTTCAGTATAATTACTTACACATTTCTTTTTGTTTGACCTGTGCGCTTCAGGCGGTGTAGGGTAGTCGTGGTTGTTGAGGGGCGGCAGCGTGGTAACAGGTGTTTGGCAGGCTGGAGGTGTCGAGCTCTCACCGTCAGACAGGCTCTTGGTTGAGCGTCCCCTTTTCCGACTGACCAGCTGGAAACCGTCTTCATCCTCCTTACTATGTTGATCTGTCTGGGAGTTCGAAGTGACTTTTTGTGCCAGTCTAGGTCCCTTCTTGATTTGTACTTTGGCCGGACATTTATTACTCCAGTGGGAGTCCTCCCCACAGACTGTACACGCCGTACGGCGCCCCGGAACTGTGATGAAGAGACGGTGTAGCTTGTCTTCTACCCCGTCCAACTCCATGTCCACGTAATGTGGCAGAGGTTCTTTCGGGTTGCACAGAAGTAACCACTTGTCCGTGCTGTTTTTAAGTTTATGCACTTCCGCATTTATATCTCCCGAAATATCCGCGGCTATTTGCTTCACTGTCTCAACCTTTGCGGTTGTAGGCATCCAGTGAATCATAGCCTTGGTCTTTTCCTTCTCTATGTTTTCAATTACAATAGTTACTTTAGGATCCTGCAGTTCATGCTTCGTCCCGTGAAGCCGTTCATAATGAGCCGCCTTTGCTTCCGGTGTCAGCGTAGCGTACCATCTTTTAGGGTCCTCAAAACGGTAGATGGATTTTATCCCTTCCCTACCGATCCCGCAAGGCCCCCTCAAGACGCTCGCCATCAGCGAGTAGTTGAACCGGAATACATGAGGTCCTGATATAGAAAACACAAGTGTGTTTGCTTGGTGGAACGCTCCTCCCTCGAAACCTTCACTCGTGTTGACTTTGACACGTTTTACAATTTGGTTTTCCATCTTATATAATCCGTGACAGAGGAAATCTTTAATACAGATTTACACGTGGTGAAAACAATCGAAAACACTTCCACAAAATTGAAATCACTGATATGTTTGAATAATCCGTGACAGAGGAAATTTTAATCCAGATCTACAAGTGGTGAAAACTATCGTAATCAATTCCACAAAATTAATATCACTGATATGTTTAAATAATCCGAGAATTAAGAAGTTTTCATGTAACAGTTTAGTGATGTGATGAAACACGGGCGGATTTAAAGGTGGTTAATTCATATACGTAATAAAGTAGGCGAAAAATGTATACTTTGTGAATATAAACTAGTAAAAGCAAATAAATATTGCCTCACCAAAAGTATTGTTTATGGAACTGTTTATACGTTGTTGTTTTTTTAACGTTTATTTCATACAAAGCAATGTATATTTACAAGGTGTAATGTGTGTTTCTTTTGTTTGTGTATATTACAGAGCGTTGCCGTTTGTTAGTGTTAGGTGTCACATGTGTGAATAAAACAAATACATACATATATACAGTTATGATAATATGACATTTATGGCATAGTGCATGTAAACACACATGCCTTGCATATGCTTCATTTCCACTTCCACAAGCGGAATGTATGTAACACCTGTCCATCTCTCCCTCTCCTCTCTCTCTCTCTCTCTCTCTCTCTCTCTCTCTCTCTCTCTCTCTCTCTCTCTCTCTCTCTCTCTCTCTCTCTCTCTCTCACACACACACACACACACTATTTTATCTTGATGTATCTCATGCTTTTTGGAGACAGCAGTACATTGAATGCCGTGAGCTTGGGCAATAAACTTTAAATTATCATTCCCATTAAAATGTGGCTTCTTTGTAATTTCTGGGTCACTTAGCTACCGAGGTGAAGGTTCACATTGTTGGTGTTGTTGGCCTGATGTCAAATTACAGGGATGACGCTCTAGTGCCCTGTAAATGTCCATGACCCCTTTTGTTTGGGGACAAGAATCAGGGATTTAAAACTAGCAATTAGAGTCCATGGCCTGTCCCCAGGGAGATAATTGGTTCAAAGCTGTGATAGTGTCTGGGAAGGACTTAAAATCTGACCACTACCGGCCACTTTAGCTTATTGGGTACTTAAAGAGCTCATTTAATTTGTTTATACATGGTGATGCATATTTTTTCCTTTTCAACCATATCATTACCATATAACATTTTAATACTTGAGATATCGACGTCCATTTTGTGTCCTTTCAGTCCCACGCTCGCGCGCGCGAGATAGATGGATAGGGAGGGGAGGGGAAAGTTGTTACCCGTAAAATAAATGGGCATAATATTTATTTAACTGTTAATAAGGGACATTACTCTTCGGAGTTTGTTTCGGATGATTTGATTGAAAATTTTGCTGTTGAATAACTCATACTGGAATCTGACACTTATATGCTATCATGATGGTTCTAATATGAAGATTATAAGTGGGTGATATATTTTGTTTCTTTATTACGTATATTTTAGATTAGGTATAATGCAGTGTAACAACAGTATAAAAAACCTGCACGACCTTGAGGGATATTTGCCATCTGATCGAGTACTGTGTTACTTTGGTTTCTCTTCACAACGTTTAAATCTTTCGCCACTGTAGAACTCTGTGGAACTTTAAGGTGAACTGTTAGCCATCAATGGTTCTCAGTCATAGGAAGAGTGGTCATCCAGAGAACGCTGAAGACAGGCTCAAATGTATCAAATAGGGGTAATGTTTTGCTACACAAGCAGGCCACATTTGACAGAGAACAGCTTGATGTCAGAATGTTCCAGCAAATATATATGTCAAATAAGAACTTCTTCTAAACTGTCCTTGACAACATCAAGCAAGAAATGAAGAAGAGCAAAGAAATGAAGGAAAGTATTGCAAAGTTCAAACAAGAAACACAAAAGCTGGAAGAATCAGAAGCATTGAAACAAGCCAGGAAAAAATTTGAAAACATAGAAGAGGAAACATTGAAGAGTTCAACAGCAATTAAGAGGAAGCTAGATGACATAAAGGAAAAAGTTTCTGAGACAGTTGAGGAGGCGCAGAAAACAGAAATTGTTAAAAAAAAGGCATTAAGACTGCTACAAGAGCTGCAGAAACCATTCAGAAGTCTTCCCAAGCCATTGGACAAAGTGATGCATTCAAACACATAAGTCAGGGTGTGCGGTCTGATGAGATCACCCTCTCAAGAGCTCGACATTATAAAACACCAGTGGTATTACAGAACAGATCTGAATTATCAGCTAAACCTAAAGACAACACAGATGTTGCAGCAGATGAGCATTCCACTGGTGTTGTCCTACATAAAGACTCGAGGTTTTATCAGAGTTGGCAGAATTTCATGGACAACAACCCGTATGTAAATAAGTTGTTTGATCTGAAAGTGAGATATGATGAAAGTGATAATGCAATGATCAGAGCAACCAGATTTTTTACAGACAAAGTGGGTCAGATATTTGGTGGCATGTTCACAAAAACAGAAATGTCAGAAGTGCTTACTGAAATTTGTGAAATTGACCCCAAGGAAGCATTTATACGTCTGTGTGAAAAAGAAATAATACCCAACATATTAGAGGCAATGGTTAAAGGTGACCTAGAAATATTAAAGGATTGGTGCTACGAAGCTCCATATAACACATTAGCTCACCCTATTGAGCAAGCAAAGAAGGCATGGTACTACTTTGACTCCAAAGTTCTTTTTTTTTCTTTATTATAAAAAAAAAACAAAAACGCACATAACATTTCGATGATGTCCTCTGTCGCCACTCCTATATGTACTGGTTTTAGAACCACTACTAGAAGCAATCAGACAAGACACCAACATCACAGGCACATTCATACCAGGCGGAGGAGAACGGAAGTTGCTTGCATATGCAGATGACACCGTTTTCTTCCCCGCCAACAAAACATCCATCACAAAGATACTCCATACATTTACACAATTTGGTAAAGGGAGTGGGGCAAAATTAAACATAAACAAATCACACATAATGGGTCTCGGAAAATGGAGGAATAAAGCCGATTTTCCTCCAGACCTAACAGCCACAGACAATATTAAGATATATGGCATCACATTTCACAGCAACTCCAGACAGATACACGCACAAACATGGCAAAACCTCACACACAAAAATCATAGACATGCTACACAGATACAAGTACAAGACATCTACAATTTTCGGCAGGAGCATCATTGTCAACACTTTCATTATCCCCAAAATTATATATTTAGTTACAGTACTAGACCCTCCAAGACAGACAATCACAGACATCAACAAGCATATCAGACGTTTCATCTTTGGCAACACAATTTACTGCATACAGCATAAGACACTCATACAGGACAAGAAACAAGGAGGAATAGCACTGCAAGACATACACACAAAGATTCAAGCGCTGAGAATCCAACATATAGGACACATCCTTAGTCACCCAGAACAACACCCACTAGCACTCTACTATATAGAAATGAGACTGCAACACCTTAGGAGAATACATCTTAATACACCACACTACTTTGGAACTCTACCAGCATTCTATAAGACATGTATACAAGCACTCCGAGGGAGTGAGCACTTACTACACCAGACAACACGCCAAATCTACAAATACCTGGTTAAACAACAAGCACCCCCACTACAAGTTAGAATTAAAAGAGGAAAAAAATACTACATACAAGACTACACATGTACATTTACTAATCTCCACAACCCAAACATAACTCCCAAGGCGAGGGAAATTACATATCGTTTGATCTTTAACATGACACCTACTACCGAAAAACAAGCACACAGGTCAAAACGAATATCACCATGTCAACTCTGTAGACAAAACATACAAGAAACAGAAGACCACATTTTTTTACATGCCCAACAGTACAGACTGCACTAGACACTTTAAGACAACTAATTGAGATATTCACCAAAAAGAAGACAGATATGTACAAGGCAATATTTTTAAACACAATACCAAAAACCACAGAAAATAATCACATAAGATTGTTGACTGCACTAGCAGAGTACAGGTATGTGGTATGGACCTGTAGAAATGCAGCAACATATAGGTTCAGAACATACAACACACATATAATACAGCACATGGTCCAAAACAAAATCACACAAATATTCAAAACCACTTAGACAAAAGGGAATATACACGTTTCAAATTTGTCTGTGGGATTTGGATAAGGTATACAAACATAGAGATACATCTAAATCTGTATTGGTTTGTGCATACATAGATATGTCTGTACATATACGTATAAGTAGGTGTGTGTGTGTGTGTGTGTGTGTGTGTGTGTGAGTGGAAATATACACATAAATGTGTATGTATAATTGGTATGTATATATCTCTGTCGGTAGTGTCTGTGTTGATGTATGTTTGACCCCTAGTCAGGCGTGGATAAACGTATAGTTTTCATAAATACGTGACGAAAAAAAAATTAGAATTTAATGGCGGATAGCAACAAAGATGGCAGCGTCAACTTTTACTTTGATTCAGACAAGTGATTATGTGTTCATGCTGCTGTTTTCATGTAGTATTATTATCATGTAATATTATTTAAAAGAAAAAAAGTTTGAATTTTATTTCTTCATCATCATCATCATCATCATCATCATCATCATCATCATCATCATCATCATCATCATCATCATCATCATCATCATCATCATCATCATCATCATCATCATCATCATCATCATCATCATCATCATCATCATCATCATCATCATCATCATCATCATCATCATCATCATCATCATCATCATCATCATCATCATCATCATCATCATCATCATCATCATCATCATCATCATCATCATCATCATCATCATCATCATCATCATCATCATCATCATCATCATCACCACCACCACCACCACCACCTACCACCACCACCACCACCACCACCACCACCACCACCACCACCACCACCACCACCACCACCACCACCCACCACCACCACCACCACCACCACCACCACCACCATCTATCATCATCATCATCATCATCATCATCATCATCATCATCATCATCATCATTTCGATGTGAAACCACTGTAGCATAATCTAGTTAGAACCTCTACATCTGAGGCATTTTATACTGAATGGCTGACAGCATAGCTACTGTTAGAACTAGGAAGTACATGACCTACAGGCTGCTTAGCAGGAAGCAGATGGTGGTTGATGTACTTCATCCAGGCAGAGTCACTCTTCCCAAAACAGAAATCAGAGAAAAGCTTGCCAAAATGTACAAAGTCCACACCTGATGTTGTCTTTTGCTTTGGGTTCAAGACAAACTTTGGCGGTGGTAAAACTACCGGATTTGCCTTGGTTTATGACATCTTGGATAATGCCAAGAAATTTGAGCCTAACTACAGGCTGGCACGTCATGGATTGCTAGAAATCAAGAGAACAGGCAGAAAGCAGAGGAAGGAAAGAAAGAACAGACAGAAGAAAGTGAGAGGTACTGCAAAGACCAAAGTTGGTTCCGGCAAGGAGAAGAAGTAATCTGCGGTTCTATTACATCAAGCTATGGTGTGTTATTTTTCATGTGAGGAATAAACTAATTGAATTGAAAAAAAAAAACAAATAACATTTCGATATCATTAGATATATATGAATGCTGGAATTGCAGGTGCTTGTGTCTTGCACCTATCATGCTGAACCGTGAACAAGTTTCTCTTCACTAATGAAAAAATCTTCGTGTTTTAGATTTACATTGTGGTGATATTTCCGGATTTCTTCACAGCAGCCATGGCACCAGTCAAGAGCATGGATTCAATCGACATCGATCATTTTCTGGAAGGAAGACCACTACATAACAAAGGTACGTTGATAATCACAGTTACCGGCCCTGGCGCTGCGGCCAAGGCCACGCCTTCGTTAATCTCCAGCACGCTGCTGGGCCCATGTGGTGTACCACATGGCGGTATTGCCGAACGTATACCGGTATGAAGTACCTACTCGGTGGTACGTTAACCTAACACAGGCGGTCCCATGTGGCAGTGTACAAAGGCCTGCATGGCAAAACAATAAATAAGCTGCCGGCGGAGGGATTTGAGCTATCGATACAGCACCTAGAAAGAGAAAGGGAAAGAGTGACAATTCATTGGCTCCCCAATACGATTTCTCCACAGGGAGTTAAGTTCATAGTCGAAAAGACAATTGGAGACGAAAACGCAGGAAGTCTTCAGAATCCAGTACGGTGGCGGCAAGTGGGGCGTGCTGTGCACCCCCACAAAACCGGTGCCGCACTACGCAAAGATAACGGCGCCAGGCAAAATAACAGGCGACCACCGCATAATGTTCTCTATGCCCGGTCGCCGGACCCAATGTCCATTTTGCAGCCTAGACGATCACTGGTCTAACAAATGCCCGACAAGGCGGCAGAAGAAAGACAATAATAAGAAAACCTCTGAACTAGCACAAGAGGAATTCCCGGCAATCATGGGTAAGGCCACACACAGCAAAACAACGCCGTCCAAGATGTCGTCGAGGTAGCTGGCAGACCGGTGACCACGGAGCAAGCCGTAGAAACTCAAACGCAATCAACTTCACAAGAAGCCAGCGACGACGGTTTCCAAATCGTCAACTACAGCAGAAAAAGACAGTGGGCAGAGAGAAGAAATTCCTCAAGCAACAAAGACATAAGAGAAGAGGAGGGAAGATCTTCCCCTTCCCCTTCCAAACCATGCAAGAAAGCTGCTACAAAATCAGAATGAAAACAGCGACAATGAAGGTGTCAAGGTCTTGGTCAGATGACCAAAGGCTCGTGTTCACTAACAGGCGTGAAACACTCACACACACATAATGAGTGTACAAACACACGGCGATATAACTCAAACACTTTAATCGCACTTCTCAAAACGCAGTCACATCAGGCATCGCTCAAAGTTAGCGATAATGCCATTGTCAGAAACATACAATGCAAGATATCAATTCATACATACAAATGAATATATCACTCACGCAATCGTCACTCTACTCAAACAAAGCATACAAGCTTTCTTCCATCAGTCTCGACTCCTACACAGCAACACTCTTTCATGTCCATCCGGTCGCTCTGTCCAAGGCTGTCTGAGCTACCAGCAGTGATTCCCTCGTAGGCCCTGCTTTCCGCTCTCGTGGTCTGCGTGCACCACGCTGACCTCTGGCCATCAGCCTGCGTAGTAGCTGTTAGTCTAGTTCACGGTCGTATCTGGTCGTTGCCAGGCGGGGGAGATGAAGCCGCCCGGAGATTCTGACAGAAGGACCACTTTTTATCAACACCGACGAAGATACCGACGAAGACCACGAGAAGAACGAAAACCACAAAAATATCACCACACCCGAATATACAGCCCAGATTTAAAGTACCACAGAAAAGATAAAGGTAATCACTTAAATTTAAGCACCATGTTGTTTTATTTTAATTTAATTTATGTTTAATTAGCTTAAATATTCGTGGTATGAGAATGAAATTAAAACACATAGTCACACTCATACACAAACACAAGCCAGATTTTCTGTTATTACAAGAAACAAATATCCGAACAGACTTTGAAGCAGCAGAATTGGTAACACGGCTAGGATTAAAAAATTCGTCATTCAGTTTGGCGGAAAACAACACAGGGTCAGGGACAGCGATCTTACAAATTTCCGACACATGGACTATTTGTAGGACACAGAGACCCACATGGTAGAATTTGTACAGTTGAGGTAAAAATACGAGGCACACACGTGCGCTATTGTTAACATACATGCACCACCAAACTACAATTATCAACCTATATTTTATGAACAGTTAGACGACTTATTAACACAGACATACAGGGGACAAATATATTGTTCTTGCCGGTGATTTCAACTGTGTTCTTGAAGGAATAGATGTGGTAGGAGGTGAAGTAAGAACACAGCTGACAAGATCCGGCAAGGACAGCATACATCAACTAGACACTACTAAACATCATCGATACACACAACCTCACAGACGCATTCAGGCAAACACACCCCGACAGCAGAGAAACGACATACACAAACAAAGCACACAACAGATCATCCAGATTAGACAGATTCTACACACCCGCAACACACCACATCATAAAAACCCAACACCTACGACAAACACTAGACTTCACAGACCACAAAGGTATACTAGTACACATTAGCCCAAACAGCACAGACACGCAGCCACACAAGCGGTCACCACACTGGAAGTTTAATTGCACACTTCTGAAAGACACAGGATATGTACAATATATGACACAGCTCATACACACTTACTGTCACAGCACTCCCTGGGGTGAGGGGAACCTGCTATCACACTTTAACAACGGGATACCTTTAGCCCTGGGACATAGGTGGACCTCAGTCCACAAAACCCCTTCAGCCCTTGGAATCCTATCTCCCTCACTCTCACCCAAGGGACGTTACCCCTTTCAAACCTCGTCCTGAACTCATGACGCAACTCTGGCAGCTAACTATGGTAACAATATGGTGTATTATACAAGATGAATTAGAATGATAATGATGATTCCGAGATAGGCCTTGCAGTATCTATGAGAGATAAGACGTGGCAAGGATCGAGTAGCCTCCTGGAGAAAGTGTCATCATCGTCAGGGCCTCAAGTCACACTATTGGGTAAGTCAGACACACTCACCAAGTATCTCAGGCCTCCCTCCAGGTATAGGTTTCTCAACTTGGATAGGATGGCTGGCGAGTCGACTCACTGGTACTTGGGACCTCCGGTGGATGACGTCCCTGAAGTCTGGATCACCTTAAGGTAGGGATAAAGACTGTCTCTCGGGAGCTGAGGAACTAGGACACTCCTCTGAGGCGTCTGGAAGTATCGATGGTACTGCGGGTATAGCAAGCGGGTGATCTCTCACTCAATGGTAGTAGCAGTCCCAACTGTCTATGCAACCCTCGCAGATCCTCCGACTCATAGCACAGATATCACAGCACAGATACCTCCTCGCTGAACCGTGGCACTGTAGATAGAGTTCAAACCAGACAAAAGTTCTTCCACAATATCAGGCACCACAGGGTACCAGGCACTTGGTAGCGGAGACATCCTAACTAGTTGGCATGAAGGCAGTCAGTCAGTCTCACAATTGGGACACTAACAACAACCAGATACTTGCCCAGCTGAAGTAACGAACAAGGCGATATAGTGCTGTCATGGCGAACAACCTGGGATATCAGACGTGGCGTGGGCGATGAGTTAGCTGGGAGCCCATCCTGAGACGTACTCTCGATTGTAAGTACTGCTCGCTGAGGTGGTGGACTTCCTAAGCTGTTCCCACCGGCTCTCGCCCTAGTCCGGATCACTGGACTCGTCCCCAGATCGTCCGCTCTGCTCTCAACAAGATAGAACCTGTGGAGGATAACACTCAGTGAGAGCACCATGAATCAGACTTACCCACAGCAGATACACTTAGGTCCCCCTTACTCAGACGTGTGGACCCTTCCCATAACGGCCGCACTCCTTTCACTTAGCCACTCGAACATTTCGAGGACAGACTGGACCTAGAACCAACGCTGGCAGCTGTCCACCTGCATCCTCTTTCCCAGATGAACGGAGGACTGGGACAAGGTTGGTGTCTGAGATATGGGTCTCTGCTGAAACATAGCTAGACAACACATACGGTTAGTTAGTTAGTTGTACTTGTAGATAGAAGGGCCCTGAAGGAGGACCGATGGCAGTACTTCCTAAACCCCCTTCCTGTTATCAGCCAAAGCTGACGTCGTACCATGCCGAAATCATCTTGCAATCGTCAGCCATTTAAGCCTTCACATTGCCGTGTGTAGCGTGATTCAAACAAGTGGACATTATTTTGTGCTTTTTTCCGAAGTAACCCATTTTTTTGTGGATTTTTGAGTTCTAAAATGGCCAGCTTTGAATCCGAAGACGTACTAGCATTGACTAGCTCTGATAGTAGCGATTTTGTCAGTTCAGGACTGTCAGATAATGACTTTAGTGATACAGAAAGTGCCCATGAGGATTTCAACCTCGTGTCCCCGTAGTTTTGTGTATTGGGAATAAAGAAGATCGTGTTATCTATATCCATTCATGGCGATGTCCGGACCAAAAAACATGTCACCAGTTGATAGCCAACCTATTACAAATGTCAATAGGGACTTCATAGTTGTTGTTTATTTAACCATAAGTGTTTAAAATTATTCTAAAGTGGTGTAGGTATTCAATGAGGAAATTTTAGGTGAGTACCATGTTTTTTTAAATATTTAGTACCAATTCATACATAGTGGTATGAAATATTTTATTTTTCACAAAATACAAATTAGGTCATCAAATTTGCATAAACATGAACAAAACAACTTCAATCATACACAGAAATAAATTTACTATATCCTCTTTAAGAATATATATACTTGTATATATCTATATAGGGTTCTAATATTTTTTTTTTATTTAATAAAATTGTCACTTCAGTCATTTCTGTACTCCCAAATAAATGGCTCCGTCTTCTTCAGAGGGAAACCTAAAATTTGGCCCAATGTTGTTCCGTCCTAACAGGGTTGTTAATAATTCCGGGAATTAAGAAGTTTTCATGTAACAGTTTAGTGATGAGATGAAACGCAAGCGGATTTAAAGGGGTTAATTCATAGAAGTAATAAAGTAGGCAAAAGATGTATACGTTGTGAATAGAAACTAGTGAAAGCAAATAAATATTGCCTCACTACAAGTATTGTTGATGAAACGGTTTATACGTTGTGAATTTTTTTTAAAACTTTCATTGAGTGTTAAGATCGTTGCAAAGTGTATTGTTTGTGTTTTTACAGAGCGTTGCATGTGGACGTGTAGGTGACATATGCGCAAAAAATACAAATATTTTATACATTTTAACATTTCTACATTGAATTTGTTGTAGGGTAAAACCTTACAAAAACAACAGCATGATGATAGTGCACCGATATTATTTCCCCTGCCGCCTCCCTCTCCTGTCGGCTCCAAAACCTCCAATACCATCACCACCACTCGGTAATGATGAAACTGGCAGTATAAAATGTTTGAACCAATCGGAGAGGGCGGCAGCAGCATCAACAAACAAACAGTATCAAGATGGTGGGAATGGGAGGTGTAAACAGTATCCGGGTTTACAAGGCAGAAAGGGTAGTGGTTGCATTTATAATGTTTGTGTTGTTACATGCGTTCTGTGTATTTAGTATTTGTGTAGGTGTGTTTACGGAGCGTTGCATGTGGGCGTGTATGTGACGTGTGCATATTTTATTCATTGGACATATTTACATGTGAAGGGGGGTAGATAGGGAGAAGGATAAAACTTTCCATTTTTGTTTCCCTTGTCACACTCTCACCTATTGGACCCACCACACCAATGCCCTCATCACCACTCTCTGGTAATGATGGTAAAGGCAGGATAATTATTGGAAACCAAACGGTGAGGGTATCAGCAAAGGCAACAACAAACCATGAGCAAGGGAAGGGGGGCACATGGGAGATGAGGTTATATATTAATAAAGGTAACTATAATAATAATGCAAATAAAACCAAATACATCAATAATAATGATGACAAAAATTACCTACTAAGGGTGATCAGTTATCAGTTATCAGTTATCAGTTGGGGTATCTTCGTTGCACTCCGGACATGTCCATAGGTGCTCAGATCCTCCCCCCAGCATATGCATCAGCGTCCGGTGGCTAATAGTGCCAGTTCTGTGTTGGTTGACGAGGCGCTTTGTTTTCCCGATGTACTTCTCGCGTCTGGCTGTGCCGATTCTTACTCCCAGGTCTTTCATCCTGGAAAGCGATGTGGAATCACTGGCGTCAAAATCCTCTGTTCTCGCCATATCTTTAAGGGCGTTAATGACATCGGCACGATCCATGGGCTGGCCATCTACAGGGGGTGCAGAGCCAGCCAATTTATCAGCTCGTTCATTTCCCTCGACTCCCGCATGTCCCGGGACGAAGATGAAGGTGACTTTGCGGACAACAGACTTCCGCAAGCGACTCAGTCCACTGTCTACGTACAGATCCAGCTTCGACCTTCTGAATCATGCTCATTGAATCACTTAGTACACACACGTTGGTATAATGCTGTGATTCCAGCCATATGAAAGCCTGTGTAACTGCCATCACCTCCATCGTCATGCTGCTCGTGGTCATAGAGTGGGCACCACTGGATTCTTGAACGGTTCGGCCCGCTGAACGGGCTGTAAATGCCCACGCACTTCTCTGCTGCTTTACAACAGATCCATCTGTATAGATGAGCACTTCGGGGCTATCTGAGTGATCATAGATGAGCGCGTTAACCTCTGCATTGACAGCGGCAGGGTTCTGCTCTCTGCACCGTCTGTCGAGTGTGATAATGCAGGAGAAGGTACACTTAAAAGCTGGAGGCACCGGCACCCATTCCTTGCCGGGGTTGATACTGGTAAGACTGCAGACCTGTCCGACGACATCTTCCGCCCGACCCATCCATGATTTGCCCCTCTTTAGCCTGTCACCCTTTTCTCTGAATACAGCGTCATGCAGAGGGTGCTGCTCATCTGCACTTATTTTTAAGTATGCACGAGCTCTCCAGATCTTGATCCTGTGTTCCATTGTCGGGAAGTCAAGGAGGTATCTCATTGCTACACAGCTGGTGTCTCTCGTGCAGCCCAAAATGATGCGCATGGCTTCGTTTTGTACCTTTTCAAGTCTTCCAATCTGTGTAGGGCTGACAGTGAGGATGGCCAGGGCATACTCGATGCGTGAAAGCACAAGTCCTTGGAACAGAAGTAATAGCAGTCTTTGCTCGATATTGGCAGTCGCCATGACTCTCATTGCTGCCAAACCTTTTCGAGCCTTCGTTATGACATAGTCGACATGATCTCTTGAAGGACAGGCTACGATCAAGCCTCACGCCAAGATATGTCATTGACTGGGTTCTACTCAGAATGCTCCCATCCATTCTAACTGCCGGCAGGTCTGTTTTCACAATATGGTTGTTTAGTGAGAACCATGTAACCGTTGCCTTTGCAGGGTGACAAGGGCATCGGCATCAGCACACCATGAGGAAATTCGATCTAGTTCGCCCTGCATATAGTTGGCAACCGCCTGTCTATCTCGACCCTGTCGATACACGAGGATGTCGTCAACGAATGATAGAGTCCTACCCCTCCCATCCAACTGTTGTTCAGTGATCGGCACCGTATACACGTTGAATAGTACTGGTGACAGTGGTGAACCCTGTGGCAATCCTGGACATATCGTTATCGGCCTCAGAAGACCAACTCCCGCATCTTAGCACCACCTTCCTTTGGAGTAGAACTGCAGCTATCCATCGTACAAGGTGAGGGTGCACTTTCAGTCTGAGGAGGGTTTGCATCAAGTGCTCGAAAGATACTCTGTTATATGCGTCCTCTAAGTCTATGGCGGCCGCACATGTCTCTTCTCTGACCTGAAATCCTTCGTAAACATCTTGAGCAAGACCGCCACATTCAGCCATGACTCTTTGTTGCGTCTGTATCCTCCAAGTGTGGGCGGGAAGCAGCCGAGCTGTTCCAAGTCCCAAGCAAGTCTGTGTGCTACACTTTTCTCCAGTAGCTTGCCAACAGTATTCTGCATCGTAATGATTCTGTAGCCGCTTATCTTGGAGTGGTCTTTGTTCGGTTTTGGCAGCGGCAAGCAAGTAGCTGTGTAGCCATTCTTCTTTGACCTGACCCCTCTGGATACTGGTGTTGAATTCTCTGGCCAGTTCTTCCATGTCATCATCTGATATCACCATTAGGTCACCATATCGGATGCCGTCTGGGCCTGGGGCGGTGTTAGGTGATTTCTTGAGCATTGCACGCAATATGTCAACTGTGATTGTCCATTCTTCGTCTGTCCCGACCCCCTCGCACAACTGAGAGAGTGTTGTTGTGGTCCTATGTCTGGCGGGCTCGTCTTTCTGGTCAGTCTGTTCTATGTAGCGTGCAAGAAGGGCCTTACCTTTATCCGCATCCGACTTTTTCCATGCGAGGTCTGTGCCTTGAAAGTCTGGTATACCCCTACGTTGTGCAGCACCGTTCATGCTCTTGTGGAGGCGCCAGAATGTCGTAAGAGATTGCTCGGAGCACACCTTCCTGCAGAACTCGTCCCATTTGTCGGCCTTGGCCTGTTTGGCGCAGGATTTGAATAAAGTCGTCGTCCTAACGACCTCAGTCTTCAGGTTCGCCAACTCAACCTGTGGCATAGGTGATAACAGTACTGATAGTAACAGCAATGCAATAATAGTTATGATAATGATCACATTGTCCAAAACTGTGATTTCATTTGCTAGAATGATTTTCCTAGGAAACCGTGTTTGCAAAGCAGGTACACACAATTGCAACATGCAATGTTCAATAGCCGGTCTCTCTGGCTGTGGGGTTACAACACTTTCTCTCTGTAATCCCGTTTATCACGCAGAGTCTCGTAGCGGAGCGAGAGCTGAGGCGATTGGCCCCCGCTCGTGACTTGCGGATACTGAGCCGGCCGCTCAGAAAGCAATGGCAAACTACTGAGCGTAATCTTGCCAAGAGATCAACATACAGCTGAAGATGCTGGTGTTGACAGCTAAGTCCTGTAAAGGATATGCTAAAAAAAATGTTCAATAATAGTAGAAGTAAAAGGAGTTGGTTATCTTTTTCTCCTTGCTTATTTTTTTCTTTGTCTCATTTGTAAGGTTCATTCATTTTTTTCCCTTTCCTCTTTGTTTTTTGTTTTTTTAAATAAAGTAAACAAGCATCTGTATTAGCACAAATTTTTACAATCTCATTGGTTTGGTAAACATATGTGGTTTTGTATTCATTCATTCAATATTCACTCATATCTTCTTGTTTCTTGCTCGCACTCATGTGTACTAAATTTTAAAATCAGAAAGAAGAGTACTTGTGTTTACTGTGGAGATATCTGTGATATTGTGTGTTTACAACATAGGAAATTTATCCATTAGCATATTCCATTCCTTGAACACATTTACATGTGAATGGGGGTTAAACAAGGAAAGGGGAAATCTTTATATTTTTGTTTCCCTTGCCATCCTCTCACCAATTTGTTCCATTCCACCAATGCCTTTATCACCACTATCTGGGCAATGATGGTAAAGGCAGGATAAATATTTGAACCAAACCGGTGTGGGTATCAGCAAAGGCAACAACAACCATGAGCGAGGGGGGGGGGGCACATGGGAAAGGGTTTTTGTTTTATTACTAATGATGACAATAATAATAATGACAAGAAGAGACCATACTGAGGGTAATAACAAGCAATATAAAAACCAGCCATGGTAATAATTAGTTATGAAAATGATAACATTTTTACAAGCATGTGATTCCATTTGCTAGGATGATTTTCTTTTGGAATGGTGTTAACATAGCATAGCAGGTACATACAATGCAAACTGCAGCTTTTAATAATACTTGGAGTAAAGGAGTGGGTTATATTTTCCTCCTTGTTTTTTTCCCCTAACTGTAGGGGTTCATTCATATTTTCCTCTTTGCTCTCTCTTTCTTTTGTTTTTTAATAAAAATGTACCAAGCATTTGTATTAACACAATGTTTTACAGTATCATTGGTTTGGTAACCATTTGTGATTTTGTATTCATTCATTCAACACTCACTCACATGATTCAAAGGGGGTGACAAAGAGAAAGGGAAATCTTTACATTTTTGTTTCCCTCGCTACACTCACACTAAATTGGCTTCCACTCCACCAATGCCCTCATGACCACTCTTAATGATGGTACAGGCAGGACAAATGTTTGAAACCAACCAGTGGGGGTAGTAGCAAAGGCAACAAACCATAAGCAAAAGGGGGGCACAAGGGAGATGAAGTTGTAAAATAATAATGATGATATCAATAATCTTATAACATTAATGATACAAAGAATAATAAGGTAGGATAATGATAGTAATAATAATAATGATAATAATAATAATAATAATAATAATAATAATAATAATAATAATAATAATAATAATAATAATAATAATAATAATATAATAGATATGTGATTCTATTTACTAAAATGATAATCTTAGTAATGGTGGTAGTATAGCATAGCAAGTGCATTTTAAAGCAAAGCATCCAATAATTAATACATTGGAATGGAAGGAGTTGATTTTCTTTTCTCCTTTTTTCCCCCTTATCTATAAGGGTTAAATCATCATTTGAAGCAAATAAACAAGCATTTATACTTCCACAAATCTTTACATGAGGGATTATTCATTGGTCTTGGTGACCATATGTGATATTTTATAATCATTCACTCACCATTCACTCACAGTTTCTTCTTTCTTTCTCGCACTCATGTATACCAAATTTGTAATACAATAAAGAAGAATACATATGATTTACTCTGGAAACAGTTGTGATATTTTGTGCGTGTACATAAATGATATTAAGTGTGTGTTATATGTGCGGTGTTTGTATCTGGCTGAGTTTCTACATGTCCATATGAGATATCTATAGTAAGAAAGAGCTGTCAGTAGTTTTGTATGTATGTCTTTTGCTGATTTTGGTATAGTGTTGAGAAAAATTGCTTTATATATGTCGGTTTGTTTGCCTGTGTGCGTTTGTATGAGGTGTTTGAGTGTTGCGCGTATGGCTGTAATTGTTGGACATGTATAATAAATGTGTTCCTCTGTCTCTGTTGTGTTATTTCTACATAGCTGACACTGTGATATTTGTTTGAATTTGTATGCTTCTGTCTGTGTTGTCGGTGTCATATTGTATAACAGTCTATATGTGATCTCCCTAGCTTTTGGTGTTATGTGTTTGTTGTGTAGGTTTGAAAAGGTGCATGTGAAGTCAGACATGAAGTATTTGTGTCCTCTTTTAATCCTAAATTTGAGTGATGGTGCTTGCTCTCTAACTAACTGTTTGTATATTGTGTGTGTTGTTTGCTGTATTAACTGTTCATGTCCTTGTATTGCCTGTATGCATGTCTGGTAGAATGTTGGCAGTGTTCCCTGGTAGTGTGCAGTTGCATTGTTAAGAGGTGTGAGGTGTTTTATGTTGTGTGCTATATAATATAAAGCTAATCTATGTTGTTCTGGATGTCTGATGATTTTACCTATGTGACTGATTCTAAGTGACAGTATTTTTGTGTGGATGTCCTGTAGTGCAATTTCCCCTTGTTTTTTGTCCTGTATGAGTGTTTTGTGTTTTATGCTGTGTATTGTGTTGGTGAAGATGAAGCGTCTGATTTGTATGTTTATGTTTGTGACGGTCTGTTTGGGAGGGTCTAGTACTGTCGCTAAGTATAATATTTTGGGTATTATGTATGTGTTGACTATTGTGCTTCTACCAAATATTGTGGATGTTTTGTACCTATACCTATGTAACATGTCTGTGATCTGTTCGGTCAGTGAGTGCCATGTCTGTCTGTGTGTTTTTGTGGGATCACATGGAAATGTGATCCCATACAGCTTCATGGTGTCTGTGTGTCTCAGGTCTGGAGGGAAATCAGACTTTTGTTTCCACTTTCCTAGACCCATTATTTGTGATTTCTGTATATTTACTTTGGCTCCACTGCCTTTTCCAAAATGGGTAAAGGTGTGGAGTATGTTCCTTATTGAGATGTTGCTAGTGGGAAAGAAGGCAGTGTCATCTGCATAAGCGACGAGCTTCTGCTCTCCTATCCCATGCAGGAAGGTTCCTTTAATACTAGTGTCCTGTCTTATCTTCTCTAGTAAAGGCTCTAAGGTGAGCACATACAGTAGTGGTGATAAGGGACATCCCTGTCTTACAGATCTCGTGAGCCTGAAGCTAGCTGTCAGTGAATGGTTCACCAACACTTTGCTCTCAGGATTTTTGTACAAGATCTGTATCCACTGCCTGTAGTACTCTCCTATGTTACAGTGTTCTAGTGTCCTATGCAGGTAAGTGTGGGAAATTCTGTCGAAAGCCTTCTCTTGATCCAAGGACAAGATGGAGGATGGACAGTCTTTCCCATGTGTGTAGTTGATTATGTCTCTAATGAGGTGGTTGTGGTTGTGTATATTTCTGTCTTTGACACTGCACTGTTGGTCGGGGTGTATGAGTGTTGGCATGAAAGGTTTGAGTTTGTTGGTGAGTGATTTGGCAAGTATCTTATAGTCTGTGTTGAGTAAGGAAATTGGTCTGTAGTTCTTCAGTTGTGTTTTGTCTGTGTTGTCTTTGCGTATGAGTGTGATGTAGGACATGTTACAGCTTTCAGGTAATTGTTGTTTGTCAAAGGCTTCCTGATAGACTTTGAGGAGAAGATTGCCTAGGATAGGAAAGAAATGTTGGTAGAATTCTACTGTCAAACCGTCTGGTCCTGGAGTTTTGTCTTTGTTTAGTGTGCTCAGTGCCTGTGTTATGTCTGTCAGTGTCAGTTCTGTGTCCAGTGTTTCTCTGTCTGTGTCAGGTAATTTCTTTGTGTACTGTAAGAAGTTGTCTTGTATCTGTGTGTCTACTGCCTCTGCTGTGAATAGATGTGTGTAGTGTTGCTGGAAAGCGGTCCCTATGTGTGGTGTTTCTGTCTGCATGTTTCCCTGCATGTCTGATATTTTGCTGATTTGTCTCCTATGCTGTATATTCTGCTCTATTGCAATGTACTGTGTACTGGCTGTCTCTTGTGTAATTGTGTTGAGCTTTGTTCTGAGAAGAGCACCCATATATCTGTGTTGTTGGTGTTCTTCTAGCTGTGCTTCAAGTGTGTGTAAATGAAGTGCATCTCTGTCTGTCTGTTATGTTAGTCGTATGGCTGTCTGTATAATACGCTCCTGTCTTAGTCTGTCTTTGTGGATCATGGTTGCTTATATGTTGTGTTCTGCTTCGTATCGTGGTTTTTAGCAAGTCCCAGTATTGTGATGTTCTCAGTCGGTATATTGTCTGTGTAAGTGTCGCAGAACTCAGTGAGTTCGCCTCGTGATGGTTCTTCTTGAGGAAGTGTTCGTTGAGACATCGGGCAGTCGGGTGAAGAAAATTTGATGGTGAAAGGGAATTAACCAGTAATTTGACTCAACCCGACCAGAATCGTTGCTCGCCCTTTAAGAATATTCCAGTACGTGGGTGACGGAACAGGGATTTCGGACAAGACGGACTGCGCATGTCCGACGCAAGCGAAGTCGATTGTCCCGGAACACAGGATCAGTGGGAGACGAAGGTTGCTGGCAGGCAGTCGACATTTTGGCCTAGTGCTAAGTGATAGAGAGCGGGACGCCGTATCTTGATGAGGGTTGAAGACCTTTGACATCATGTCCAGTTGCAGTGACAACGCTTCTCTTATCCACTGTCGTGCTGTTTGTGTGAAGGTATGTGTACAACCTTTTTCCTTAACTAGTGCGGTGTCGGTGATTCGAATTATGAGATTTCGTTAACGCGTGACCGGCGCGAGAAAGGAGGTCACGTGTGAACATTGGTACGGTTGTGTTTTCTGACTGTAAATTAAGCCTGTGGCAAACGCGTGTTTACCAGCATAGTATTGCTAAGCTATTTCGTAGGGTAGCAGCGCGCGGCTTATTTACAGACCCTGTAGATTGGGAAAATCGGGTTCAGGGAAGCGAGACCTGTAATTTGAGTTCACACATGGCCAACTTTGTAACCTCGAGCGTCGGCGTGGCCAGCGTGGCCGAACCATTACCCGCAGCGCTACCGGAAGTGGATTAAGGAGTCGCTTTGGATATATCGAGTGATATATCGATGAACTCGGGCGAGTGCAACGAATCGAATGCACCGGTCGGCCGGAGCCTCCGAGGTCGTTTCAAGGTCGTACCGGGAGTCGAGCTTCGGATCACATGGTGGGGCGACCACTGGCTTTCTTCTTGGCTTTCCTCACATCTGTCTTTTAATTAGTTCCCTCGATGGAATGCCAGCTTAATATATAGTGGATTCCTGAGAGGTTGATAGAGGGAGAAGGGACCATTGCGACAGAATTGTTCATATTGAACATGACACCGTTCTAAATGCCCCGACCTGGGACCAGGGAGGGGGGAACGGGGTGTGGATTTCTGCTACAGGGGGATCACCCTGTATATTTATTTGGATTTACTGGATTGTGCCTACGGCATGGTACGACATCATCTTTGGCGGATAACAGGAAGGGGGTTGAGGAAGTACTGCCATCGGCCCTCCTTCAGGGCCCTTCTATCTATAAGTACAACTAACTCACTAACCGTATGTGTTGTCTAGCTATGTTTCAGCAGAGACCCATATCTCAGACACCAACCTTGGCCCAGTCCTACGTTCATCTGGGAAAGAGGATGCAGGTGGACAGCTGCCGCGTTGGTTCTAGGTCCAGTCTGTCCTCGAATGTTCGAGTGGCTAATGAAAGAGTGCGGCCCTTATGGGAAGGGTCCACACGTCTGAGTAAGGGGGACCTAAGTGTATCTGCTGTGGGTAAGTCTGATTCATGGTGCTCTCACTGAGTGTTATCCTCCACAGGTTCTATCTTGTTGAGAGCAGAGCGACGATCTGGGGACGAGTCCAGTGATCCGGACTAGGGCGAGAGCCGGTGTGAACAGCTTGGAAGTCCACCACCTCAGCGAGCAGTACTTACAATCGAGAGTACGTCTCAGGATGGGCTCCAGCTAACTCATCGCCCACGCCACGTCTGATATCCCGGGTTGTTCGCCATGACAGCACCATATCGCCTTGTTCGTTACTTCAGCTGGGCAAGTATCTGGTTGTTGTTAGTGTCCCAATTGTGAGCCTGACTGACTGCCTTCATGCCAACTAGTTATGATGTCTCCGCTACCAAGTGCCTGGTACCCTGTGGTGCCTGATATTGTGCAAGAACTGTTGTCTGTTTTGAACTCTATCTACAGTGCCACGTTTCAGCGAGGGAGGTATCTGTGCTGTGATATCTTCGCTATGAGTCGGAGGATCTGCGCGGGTCGCATAGACAGTTGGGACTGCTACTACCATTGAGTGAGAGATCACCCTCTTGCTATACCCGCAGTACCATCGATACTTCCAGACGCTTCAGAGGAGTGTCCTAGTTCCTCAGCCACCCGAGAGACAGTCTTTATCCCTACCTAAGGTGATCCAGACTTCAGGGACGTCATCCACCGGAGGTCCCAAGTACCAGTGAGTCGACTCGCCAGCCATCCTATCCAAGTGGAGAAACCTATACCTGGAGGGAGGCCTGAGATACTTGGTGAGCGTGTCTGACTTACCCAATAGTGTGACTTGAGGCCCTGACGATGATGACACTTTCTCCAGGAGGCTACTCGATCCTTGCCACGTCTTATCTCTCAAAGATACTGCAAGGCCTATCTCGGAATCATCATTATCATTCTCATTCATCTTGTATAATACACCATATTGTTAACATAGTTAGCTGCCAGAGTTGCGTCATGAGTTCAGGACGAAGTTTGAAAGGGGTAACGTCCCTTGGTTGAGAGTGAGGGAGATAGGATTCCAAGGGCTGAAGGGGTTTTGTGGACTGAGGTCACCTATGTCCCAGGGCTAAAGGTATCCCGTTGTTAAAGTGTGATAGCAGGTTCCCCTCACCCCAGGGAGTGCTGTGACAGTAAGTGTGTATGAGCTGTGTCATATATTGTACATATCCTGTGTCTTTCAGAAGTGTGCAATTAAACTTCCAGTGTGGTGACCGCTTGTGTGGCTGCGTGTCTGTGCTGTTTGGGCTAATGTGTACTAGTATACCTTTGTGGTCTGTGAAGTCTAGTGTTTGTCGTAGGTGTTGGGTTTTAATGATGTGGTGTGTTGCGGGTGTGTAGAATCTGTCTAATCTGGATGATCTGTTGTGTGCTTTGTTTGTGTATGTCGTTTCTCTGCTGTCGGGGTGTGTTTGCCTGAATGCGTCTGTGAGGTTGTGTGTATCGATGATGTTTAGTAGTGTCTAGTTGATGTATGCTGTCCTTGCCGGATCTTGTCAGCTGTGTTCTTACTTCACCTCCTACCACATCTATTCCTTCAAGAACACAGTTGAAATCACCGGCAAGAACAATATATTGTCCCCTGTATGTCTGTGTTAATAAGTCGTCTAACTGTTCATAAAATAGAGGTTGATAATTGTAGTTTGGTGGTGCATGTATGTTAACAATAGCGTACGTGTGTGCCTCGTTTTTTACCTCAACTGTACAAATTCTACCATGTGGGTCTCTGTGTCCTACAAATAGTCCATGTGTCGGAAATTTGTAAGATCGCTGTCCCTGACCCTTTGTTGTTTTCCGCCAAACTGAATGACGAATTTTTTAATCCTAGCCGTGTTACCAATTCTGCTGCTTCAAAGTCTGTTCGGATATTTGTTTCTTGTAATAACAGAAAATCTGGCTTGTGTTTGTGTATGAGTGTGACTATGTGTTTTAATTTCATTCTCATACCACGAATATTTAAGCTAATTAAACATAAATTAAATTAAAATAAAACAACATGGTGGTTAAATTAAGTGATTACCTTTATCTTTTCTGTGGTACTTTAAATCTGGGCTGTATATTCGGGTGTGGTGATATTTTCGTGGTCTTCGTCGGTATCTTCGTCGGTGTTGATAAAAAGTGGTCCTTCTGTCAGAATCTCCGGGCGGCTTCATCTCCCCCGCCTGGCAACGACCAGATACGACCGTGAACTAGACTAACAGCTACTACGCAGGTGATGGCTAGAGGTCAGTGTGGTGCACGCAGACCACGAGAGCGGAAAGCAGGGCCTACGAGGGAATCACTGCTTGTAGCTCAGACAGCCTTGGACAGAGCGACCGGACGGATGAAAGAGTCTTGCTGTGTAGGAGTCGAGACTGATGGAAGAAAGCTTGTATGCTTTGTTTGAGTAGAGTGATGATTGCGTGAGTGATATATTCATTATTTGTATGTATGAATTGATATCGTGCATTGTATGTTTCCGACAATGGCATTATCGCTAACTTTGAGCGATGCCTGATGTGACTGCGTTTTGAGAAGTGCGATTAAAGTGTTTGAGTTTTATCGCCGTGTGTTTGTACACTCATTATATGTGTGTGTGAGTGTTTCATGCCTGTTAGTGAACACGAGCCTTTGGTCATCTGACCAAGACCCTGACACCTTCATTGTCGCTGTTTTCATTCTGTTTTGTAGCAGCTTTCTTGCATGGTTTGGAAGGGGAAGGGGAAAATCTTCCCTCCTCTTCTCTTATGTCTTTGTTGCTTGAGGGATTTCTTCTCTTTGCCCAGTCTTTTTCTGCCATAGATGACGGTTTGGAAACCGTCGTCGTTGGCTTCTTGTGGAGTTATTTTTGTTTGGGTTTCTACGGCTGTCTCCGTGGTCACCGGTCTGCCAGCTACCTCGACGTCATCTTGGACGGCGTTGTTTTGCTGTGTGTGGGCCTTCCCCATGATTGCCGGGAATTCCTCTTGTGCTAGTTCAGAGGTTTTCTTATTATTGTCTTTCTTCTGCCGCCTTGTCGGGCATTTGTTAGACCAGTGATCGTCTAGACTGCAAAATGGACATTGGGTCCGGCGACCGGGCATAGTAAACAGTATGCGGTGATCGCCTGTTATTTTTCCTGGCGCCGTGATATTTGCGTAGTGCGGCACCGGTTTTGAGGGGGTGCACAGCACGCCCCACTTGCCGCCACCGTACATGGATTCTGAATACTTCTGCATTCTCATCTCCAATTGTCTTTTCCACAATGAATTTCACTCCCTGTGATGAAATCGTATTGGGGAGCCAATGAATTAGTCACTCTTTCCTTTTCTCTTTCTAGGTGCTGTATCGATAGCTCAAATCCCTCGGCCGGCAGCTTATTTATTGTTTTGTCATGCAGGCCTTTGTACACTGCCACATTGGCCGCCTGTGTTAGGTTAACATACCACCGAGTAGGTGCTTCATACCGGTATACGTTGGCAATACCGCCATGTGGTACACCACATGGGCCCAGCAGCGTGCTGGAGATTAACGAAGGCGTGGCCTTGGCCGCAGCGACTGGGCCGGTAACTGTGATTATCAACGTACCTTTGTTATGTAGTGGTCTTCCTTCCAGAAAATGATCGATGTTGATTGAATCCATGCTCTTGACTGGTGATATGGCTGCTGTGAAGAAATCCGGAAATATCACCACAATGTAAATCTAAAACACGAAGATTTTTTCATTAGTGAAGAGAAACCAAATGAATAAACTTTTTCACGGTTCAGCCTGATAGGCGCAAGACACAAGCACCTGCAATTCCAGCATTCATATACATCTAATGATATCGAAATATTATTTTTTTTTTCAATTCAATTAGGTTATTCCTCACATGAAAAATAATACACCATAGCTTGATGTAATAGAACCGCAGATTACTTCTTCTCCTTGCCGGCACCGACTTTGGTCTTTGCAGTACCTCTCACTTTCTTCTGTCTGTTCTTTCTTTCCTTCCTCTGCTTTCTGCCTGTTCTCTTGATTTCTAGCAATCTATGTCGTGCCAGCCTGTATTTAGGCTCAAATTTCTTGGCCTTATCCAAGGTGTCATAAAATAAGGCAAATCCGGTAGTTTTACCACCGCCAAAGTTTGTCTTGAACCCAAAGCAAAAGACAACATCAGGTGTGACTTTGTTCATCTTGGCAAGCTTTTCTCTGATTTCTGTTTTGGGAAGAGTGGCTTTGCCTGTATGAAGTACATCAACCACCATCTGCTTCCTGCTAAGCAGCCTGTTGGTCATGTACTTCCTAGTTCTAACAGTAGCTACGCTGTCAGTCATTTCAGTATAAAACGACAGAACTGATCGATTGGCTAAGGAAGGAGCAAAAGAAGAACAATCTGATGTGCCTATTACATACCACCAAAAGAAAAGAATGATCAAATCAATCAGAAAGCCACCAAACCTTACTCAAGACGACTACCACGTTATGGACAGATCAGAACAGGTCAATCTTCTGCGCCTCAGAACAGGACACAATAGATTACGCAACCACTTGTATACAAAATTCAAGATTGGTGACTCAGCCATGTGCACATGTGGTTTGGCGTCGCAGACAGCAGAGCACATACTCCAGGATTGCCCAAACTACAACATATCCAGGCGAACCTTCTGGCCTAGAGAAACAACAGTGGAAGATAAACTCTATGGACCGCTGAATGAACTAAAAAAGACTGTTAGATTCATACAAGAGACGACATTGCAGTTGTAGACATGTTTCAAGCGAACGAAAGAAGAAGAAGAAGTATAAAATGCCTCAGATGTAGAGGTTCTAACTAGATTATGCTACATTGGTTTCACATCGAAATGTTTTGTGCGTTTTTTTTTTTTTTTGGCCTTTTACTGACGGGACAAAATTTATTACACGAAAACAGCTAACGACTTATGTACGTGGCGAAAGATTTAGTTAGTTAGTTAGTTATCAGTTGGGGTATCTTCGTTGCACTCCGGACATGTCCATAGGTGCTCAGATCCTCCCCCAAGCAT
The DNA here is from genome assembly GCA_014155875.1 of Cepaea nemoralis. Classification (NCBI taxonomy): domain Eukaryota; kingdom Metazoa; phylum Mollusca; class Gastropoda; order Stylommatophora; family Helicidae; genus Cepaea; species Cepaea nemoralis. The sequence continues at coordinate 283,889 of JACEFZ010010798.1, read as the reverse complement.
ATGCATCAGCGTCCGGTTGCTAATAGTGCCAGTTCTGTGTTGGTTGACGAGGCGCTTTGTTTTCCCGATGTACCTCTCGCGTCTGGCTGTGCCGATTCTTACTCCCAGGTCTTTCATCCTGGAAAGCGATGTGGAATCACTGGCGTCAAAATCCTCTGTTCTCGCCATATCTTTAAGGGCGTTAATAACATCGGCACGATCCATGGGCTGGCCATCTACAGGGGGTGCAGAGCCAGCCAATTCATCAGCTCGTTCATTTCCCTCGACTCCCGCATGTCCCGGGACGAAGATGAAGGTGACTTTGCGGACAACGGACTTCCGCAGCGACTCAGTCCACTGTCTACGTACAGATCCAGCTTCGACCTTCTGAATCATGCTCATTGAGTCACTTAGTACACACACGTTGGTATAATGCTGTGATTCCAGCCATATGAAAGCCTGTGTAACTGCCATCACCTCCATCGTCATGCTGCTCGTGGTCATAGAGTGGGCACCACTGGATTCTTGAACGGTTCGGCCCGCTGAAAGGGCTGTAAATGCCCACGCACTTCTCTGCTGCTTTACAACAGATCCATCTGTATAGATGAGCACTTCGGGGCTATCTGAGTGATCATAGATGAGCGCGTTAACCTCTGCATTGACAGCGGCAGGGTTCTGCTCTCTGCACCGTCTGTCGAGTGTGATAATGCAGGAGAAGGTACACTTAAAAGCTGGAGCCACCGGCACCCATTCCTTGCCGGGGTTGATACTGGTAAGACTGCAGACCTGTCCGACGACATCTTCCGCCCGACCCATCCATGATTTGCCCCTCTTTAGCCTGTCACCCTTTTCTCTGAATACAGCGTCATGCAGAGGGTGCTGCTCATCTGCACTTATTTTTAAGTATGCACGAGCTCTCCAGATCTTGATCCTGTGTTCCATTGTCGGGAAGTCAAGGAGGTATCTCATTGCTACACAGCTGGTGTCTCTCGTGCAGCCCAAAATGATGCGCATGGCTTCGTTTTGTACCTTTTCAAGTCTTCCAATCTGTGTAGGGCTGACAGTGAGGATGGCCAGGGCATACTCGATGCGTGAAAGCACAAGTCCTTGGAACAGAAGTAATAGCAGTCTTTGCTCGATATTGGCAGTCGCCATGACTCTCATTGCTGCCAAACCTTTTCGAGCCTTCGTTATGACATAATCGACATGATCTCTGAAGGACAGGCTCCATAGAACCAGGTCATCGGCGTACATTGCCGCTTTAATTCCATGCGGTAGATTAGCAACAAGATCATTGATGAAGATTAGAAAAAGTGTGGGGGACAAGACTCCGCCCTGGGGAACACCGTGACGCAGTAGTACTTTCTTGCTCTTGAGTCTGTCTATCTGTACGCGGACTCTTCTGTTGTGCAAGTATGCTTTCACCCATTTGTACATTCTTCCATTGACTTTACAGTTTCTCAGTTTCTTCATCAGACCTTCTTTCCAGACTTTGTCAAAGGCTTTCTTCAGATCTATCCATGCAGCAAGCACCAGCTTCTTCTCTTGGAATGCATCCTCAATTTCTTGAGAGAGGTAGGTTGTCTGATCTTCCGTAGAGTAGCACTGCCTAAAGCCAGCCTTGCTGTGGCACAAGGATGTTTTCATTTTCAATGTACCACTGCAGTCTGTGATTGATGATGCGCTCCATTGTTTTGCAGAGACAGCTGGTGAGGCTAATTGGTCTGTAGCTGGAGGCAATGGAACTATCTTTCCCTGATTTTAGGAGGGGTATCATGATTGCTTCTCTCCAGGCTTGTGGAACACTGCCTAAGGTCCAGCTGTTATTGAAGATCTGCAACAGCTTTGCTTTGGCCTCTGTTCCTAGGTTCCTGATCATTTCATTGGAGATACCATCAGCTCCTGGTGACTTTCTCATTTTCAGTTTTGATATGGCTAGCTCCAGTTCGCTGATTGTGATAGGTGCCTCCAGAACCTCATGTACTATTTCATTCTGTCCTGTATGTTGCCATTTCTCTCGAATCTCTTGTTGTTTCTCTGGACTAATTTCGATATTGTTATCTTGTGCGAATGAGTCCGCAAAATGGTCAGCTGCTTGCTTTCCTGTTAAGATGTTTCCGTCTTTATGTAGTGCAATTTTTGAGTTTCTCCCTGTGCCCTCATCGTTAAGTTGTTTTATTAGCTTCCACAATTTCCTTGTGTCTCTTTCAAAGTTCAGAGACTCTGTTTTCTCCTGCCAGCTTTTCCGTCTAGCCTGCAGCTTGGCCCTTTGAAATTTGGCTTTTGCGTGCTGGTATTTATTGTGGTGCTCTTGGCTGGGTTTGGCCTCTGCTTGCTTTCTACACACTTCCACATCATTATGCAACTGTTCCAGTTCACTACTCCAGTAGGGTTTATAATGTTTACGGGCTCCTCTTGGTACTGTTTCTCGTGCTGCCTGTAGTATGCATTTCCCAAACTCTTCAACTACTTTATTTATGTCTTTCTCAGTGTTCAGGTTTCTAACCAGTATGCTGGTGCGATGCTTGTACATTGCCCAGTCTGCTTTCTTGTAGTTCCACCTCGAGAGGGTGCTGCTTTCACTTACAAGCTCATTTTCTACAGTTAGAAAGACTGGCCGATGGTCACTGCCACCAAGTTGTTTCCCAACAATTCGTGTAATGTTCCACTCCAGGTCTGGTGAATGAAAAGCCAGGTCAGGTGTAGTTGTAGTGTGCCATGATCTCGAGTAGAAAGTATGTGGGTCAGACGGCTTGTTAATCAAGATGAATCTATTCTCATCCTGCCAGTCTTCCAGTCTCTCTCCTCTCTGGTCCATGTGATCATAGCCCCAGCTCTGCGAGTGGCTGTTGAAATCGCCACACACAATCATTTTTTTCTTTTAATGGTAGTGTGTCCAGTGCCTGTGGGCGGTCACTTGGACAGTAGTAATTGATCAGATGTAGGTCTGTATTGCCTGTCTTAAGTTTAAGTGTCTGATACTCAGCCCCTTCCATGTAGACTTCAATTTGGGAAGCAGTGATGTTATTTTTTACAAGGGTCAGTATCCCACCTTTCGCCTGTCCTTTCGGTCAGATCGGTAACACTGGTAGCCTCTGATTTTGAAGGCTATATTTTCGTTGAGGTGAGTTTCTTGCAAGCAACATACGCTTACTTTTTCTTGGTCCAAGATGTTTTCTAGTTCTATTTTTTTTGTTGCTGACTCCCTCCGCATTCCAGTGCATTATTTTTAGTCTTTGTTTGGTATGGCCAGACGCTCTATTCTCAGGTCCCCTGGCTCCACAGGACATCTGAGAAGGACCTCCAGTAGTTGTGGTTGGACCCTTTCGAGACATAGGGCCCGGCACTGCACCTGCCTGGGGGTCCAAAGCAGGGCGAGCACCATAACATTTAGCAGTAGTCGACATATTTCATTTTGCGTAATTGCGTGGCATCCTGATTTCTGTGGTGCGCCCCCTGGCTGGTTGCCTCCGTCTTCAGCACCTTTCCTTTGCTAGAGCAGACTGTGGTCTCACTCGAGTTTAGATGTGTACAGCACGCACACACGTGTCTGCGCATGCATGTACGTGCATACACATCTAGAGCATACTGGTTATTTTTCCGGCGCCAGAAACTCGCCGTCGCCCCTTCTCCTGTTAGTAAAAACAGTTCCGCCACGTGAAGGCCAGGAGTTGGACTTTTGCTGCATAGGTTATGTATTCACGAGCCATTGGGGTATTTAAGCAATGTTGGGCGCTCACCCCAACACTGCGCCCCGGCTACATACAGCAACATTTGGAACCAGCCTGGCAGACGTTCACAGCGGTTAGAGTTCAGACCTCACACGGCGGAGACGAATATGGGTTGGGCTAATAATAGTACCATAATCTAAGTAAGACAGTCGGCTTCTGGTCCCCAACATGGCGGATAGGCATTTAAACCGTTAAGGTCTCTGGAGTGTTTACGTTTGTGGCTACGGTTTGCATTCGCATTTTCCTCATGTTGGACTGGTAGTGCATGGTTCCGTCGAACTGCTACTGAGTGATTGCTTGGCGCGACACTGTGAGCTGTAATTTCGTGTGGAATGCTGTACAGCATTCCACACGAAATTACAGCTCACAGTGTCGCGCCAAGCAATCACTCAGTAGCAGTTCGACGGAACCATGCACTACCAGTCCAACATGAGGAAAATGCGAATGCAAACCGTAGCCACAAACGTAAACACTCCAGAGACCTTAACGGTTTAAATGCCTATCCGCCATGTTGGGGACCAGAAGCCGACTGTCTTACTTAGATTATGGTACTATTATTAGCCCAACCCATATTCGTCTCCGCCGTGTGAGGTCTGAACTCTAACCGCTGTGAACGTCTGCCAGGCTGGTTCCAAATGTTGCTGTATGTAGCCGGGGGGCAGTGTTGGGGTGAGCGCCCAACATTACTTAAATACCCCAATGGCTCGTGAATACATAACCTATGCAGCAAAAGTCCAACTCCTGGCCTTCACGTGGCGGAACTGTTTCTACTAACAGGAGAAGGGGCGACGGCAAGTTTCTGGCGCCGGAAAATAACCAGTGTGCTCTAGATGTGTATACACATACATGCATGTGCAGACACGTGTGTGCGTGTGTACACATCTAAACTCGAGTGAGACCACAGTCTGCTCTAGCAAAGGAAAGGTGCTGAAGACGGAGGCAACCAGCCAGGAGGCGCACCACAGAAATCAGGATGAAACGCAATTACGCAAAATGGAATATGTCGACTACTGCTAAATGTTATGGTGCTCGCCCTGCTTTGGACCCCCAGGCAGGTGCAGTGCCGGGCCCTATGTCTCGAAAGGGTCCAACCCCAACTACTGGAGGTCCTTCTCAGATGTCCTGTGGAGCCAGGGGACATGAGAATAGAACGGCTGGCCATACTAAACAAAGACTTAAAATAATGCACTGGAATGCGGAGGGAGTCAGCAACAAAAAAAAATAGAATTAGAAAACATCCTGGACCAAGAAAAAGTAAGCATATGTTGCTTGCAAGAAACTCACCTCAACGAAAATATAGCCTTCAAAATCAGAGGCTACCAGTGTTACCGATCTGACCGAAAGGACAGGCGAAAAGGTGGGATACTTACCCTTGTAAAAAATAACATCACTGCTTCCCAAATCGAAGTCTACATGGAAGGGGCTGAGTATCAGACACTTAAACTTAAGACAGGCAATACAGACCTACATCTGATCAATTACTACTGTCCAAGTGACCGCCCACAGGCACTGGACACACTACCATTAACAGAAAAAATGATTGTGTGTGGCGATTTCAACAGCCACTCGCAGAGTTGGGGCTATGGTCACATGGACCAGAGAGGAGAGAGACTGGAAGACTGGCAGGATGAGAATAGATTCATCTTGATTAACAAGCCGTCCGACCCACATACTTTCTACTCGAGATCATGGCACACTACAACTACACCTGACCTGGCTTTTCATTCACCAGACCTGGAGTGGAACATTACACGAATTGTTGGGAAACAACTTGGTGGCAGTGACCATCGGCCAGTCTTTCTAACTGTAGAAAATGAGCTTGTAAGTGAAAGCAGCACCCTCTCGAGGTGGAACTACAAGAAAGCAGACTGGGCAATGTACAAGAATCGCACCAGCATACTGGTTAGAAACCTGAACACTGAGAAAGACATAAATAAAGTAGTTGAAGAGTTTGGGAAATGCATACTACAGGCAGCGCGAGAAACAGTACCAAGAGGAGCCCGTAAACAATATAAACCCTACTGGAGTAGTGAACTGGAACAGTTGCATAATGATGTGGAAGTGTGTAGAAAGCAAGCAGAGGCCACACCCAGCCAAGAGCACCACAATAAATTCCAGCACGCAAAAGCCAAATTTCAAAGGGCCAAGCTGCAGGCTAGACGGAAAAGCTGGCAGGAGAAAACAGAGTCTCTGAACTTTGAAAGAGACACAAGGAAATTGTGGAAGCTAATAAAACAACTTAACGATGAGGGCACAGGGAGAAACTCAAAAATTGCACTACATAAAGATGGAAACATCTTAACAAGAAAGCAAGCAGCTGACCATTCTGCGGACTCATTCGCACAAGATAACAATATCAAAATTAGTCCAGAGAAACAACAAGAGATTCGAGAGAAACGGCAACATACAGGACAGAAGGAAATAGTACATGAGGTTCTGGAGGCACCCATCACAATCAGCGAACTGGAGCTAGCCATATCAAAACTGAAAATGAGAAAGTCACCAGGAGCTGATGGTATCTCCAATGAAATGATCAGGAACCTAGGAACAGAGGCCAAAGCAAAGCTGTTGCAGATCTTCAATAACAGTTGGACCTTAGGCAGTGTTCCACAAGCCTGGAGAGAAGCAATCATGATACCCCTCCTAAAATCAGGGAAAGATAGTTCCATTGCCTCTAGCTACAGACCAATTAGCCTCACCAGCTGTCTCTGCAAAACACTGGAGCGCATCATCAATCACAGACTGCAGTGGTACATTGAAAGTAAAAACATCCTTGTGCCACAGCAGGCTGGCTTTAGGCAGTGCTACTCTACGGAAGATCAGACAACCTACCTCTCTCAAGAAATTGAGGATGCATTCCAAGAGAAGAAGCTGGTGCTTGCGGCATGGATAGATCTGAAGAAAGCCTTTGACAAAGTCTGGAAAGAAGGTCTGATGAAGAAACTGAGAAACTGCAAAGTCAATGGAAGAATGTACAAATGGGTGAAAGCATACTTGCACAACAGAAGAGCCCGAGTACAGATAGACGGACTCAAGAGCAAGAAAGTACTACTGCGTCACGGTGTTCCCCAGGGCGGAGTCTTGTCCCCCACACTTTTTCTAATCTTCATCAATGATCTCGTTGCTAATCTACCGCATGGAATTAAAGCGGCAATGTACGCCGATGACCTGGTTCTATGGAGCACAAATGAACATGCATCAGTGGCCACCAGATTGCTACAAAGAGCTGTAGATACATTTGTTGCATGGGCAAATAGATGGTGTGTCAGCATAAACACTGACAAGTGCAGCACCACCCTATTTACCCTCTCTCCAAAACAAAAGGCAGGGATCATCCAGATAAATGGAACACCCCTAAGAGAAGATAAAGAACCAACATACCTTGGAGTAACATTTGATGGCAGGCTGACATGGAGAAAGCACATCAACAAAGCAGTAGCAAAAGCCAGAAGGAAAATAGCCATCCTGAGAAAGCTAAGTGGAACCACATGGGGAGCCAGTGGGAAAATACTTAGCAAAGTTTATCAACAGAGCATACGACCACACCTGGAATACGGGTCAACTGCGTGGTGTTCGGCATCAAAAACCACACTACAAGAGCTGGACAAAGGTGCAAAATCAAGCACTTAGAGTCACCACAGGAGGGATGAGATCAACCCCTATAGTGGAAATGGAGAAGATGGGGAGGACACAAGCACTGAGTGAGCGCAGAGATACGAAAACGCTAATACAAGCAGAAAAGTTCCTCAGCTTGCCAGGCCACCCTATGAAGAACAGATTTGAAAACCTAGCTATGGGGCGGTTGAAAAGAAGTAGTTTTATCCACCAGGCCAAACGACTCTGCAGAGAAACCACCGATCTGCCCACAGTTGGTATCCCCCTAACAACTATTCCAGAGCGAACTCCATGGAAAGATGAGCATAGACTATCATTACAAATCCAGACAAAAGTGAGAGGAATATTTGACAAGGAAGAACAGAACAGTGTGCAGCGCAGAACAGCCACTCTCAGCTTCCTTGATGAAGAATACCCACAGGACCTCTGGATCCGAGTCTACACAGATGGGTCAGCACAAAATGCTGTTCGAAATGGAGGAGCGGGAGTGTACATAGAATACCCAAATAATACTAGGGACACAGCTAGAGTACCGACAGGAAAGTACTGCCATAACTACTGATGCTGAAATTGAGGCAATCAAGATAGCAACAGAGAAATTACTAAATACCAGCAATGGTACACAACCTGTGGTGCTATTGACAGATGCAAAATCAGTACTCGAGGCGCTCCTGTCTGGGAAATTGCCAGTACTAAGGACACTACTTTCTGAACTTAGCAGTCAGCATAAGGTCACCATACAGTGGATACCATCCCACTGTGGAGTACCCGGAAACGACAGAGCTGATCAATTGGCTAAGGAAGGAGCCAAAGAAGAACAGCCTGATGTGCCCGTTACATACCACCAAAAGAAAAGAATGATCAAATCAGTCAGAAAGCCACCAAAACCTGCTCAAGATGACTACCACGTTATGGACAGACCAGAACAAGTCATTATTCTGCGCCTCAGAACAGGGCACAATAGATTAGGCAACCACATGTATACATACTTCAAGATTGGTGAAACAGCCATGTGCACATGTGGATTGGCGTCGCAGACAGCAGAGCACATACTCCAAGACTGCCCAAAATATAACATATCTAGGCAAACTTTCTGGCCTAGAGAGACGACAGTGGAAGATAAACTCTATGGACCGCTGTGTGAACTGAAAAAGACAGTTCAATTCATACAAGAGACAGCATTGCAGTTATAGACATATTTCAAGCGAACGAAAGAAGAAGAAGAAGAAGAAGAAGTATAAGATCCACGTGTCTTCTATATTCCCGACATCACGATAGCCAGTCTAGGGGTGCACCACGGGGACACAGACGGCGCTGCTGCTATTTGTCATCTGAGTTATAGATGCCATTCAGTAGTCCGGTTGAACAGGAAGTGACGGGTGCGTTCTCCTTCTGCGTTTCATTGGATAGATTCTGCTTCCGGTATGCCAGACGACTTCCGGAGTAGATTGTCGGCCATGATTACTTACGTCTGGTGTAGCTTCCGGTATGAACAATAATATTCAACTAGGATTGGATAGTCAACTATACATACTTGTTTTATTTTTCTATCACCGGTATACCTTTCCATTTCTTCCATTATATTTCTGTTTTAATTTATGCATATTTGCACTTCCGTCCTTGCTTGATTTGTCCTTTTCTGCATTCTTTCTTACTGCTTGATACTGTTTTTGTGTGTGCTTATTTGTTTTTATTATTTGGTTACTTATTCTCTTTTTGCTCGTCTGTGTTGCGTTATGTGTGATTATTGTTTTCCTAATGATACTTGACAGCATTTATCTGTCGGAGTTGGAACAAGAGTGCTAAAGTGATGTGTAGAGTCTGAACTCCTGCGTGTACGGGCCTCATCGGCCGATATTATTACAGATGATGCTCCTTGAGATGCAGAACTAAGATTTAGAATCTCAATAGCAGTAGCCAATAAAGAATTCCGGGAGAAACAAACATTTGAAACAATAATATTGAACTACTGAGAACAATAATAAAACCTGCATATTTGGCCCATTAGCACTATCTGGCTCTTAAACTATGACTAAGAAAAGATGAAAAGAACTTGACAGCTTTTGAGATGTGTTATTAAGTAATGCACACAGTGTGTTGAACAGGCAATAGATCAAAGGAACACATTGTTAAAGACGTAAGGGGGAAAACGTAGATATACACAGAAGAAATATAAGATGTTAGCTTCGCCACAGTGTGAGAGTATGTGGGATGACTTCAGGTGATTTGTGAGTTATGTTACGTCGAACAACGTCACTGCACATTGGGCATTCGCATGTGTGCTCCGTCCTCGATGCAGCAGCCATTCCAAAGTATTTCCGCTCACTGTTCCCATGTGGCGTTTATTACGGTATCTCCACTCATTGCCACGAAAGTGTGTCCATGCTACTTCCCGTTTGCGCGGGTGCATTATCTGCCAGCTGGCATGCGCGTTCGTCACCCCTTACTCTGGCGTGTCCGGGTGTGTACATCCAGGCGGGTAATGTGGGGGAGAGGAGGTCCTTGAAACAGCTACACCACGACACAGGCATGCGGTAGCATTGGGGTTTTACTTAAACTTGGCTGAGGACAATTGTCAGGACAGGGGGACAGTCGAGTGACGAGATAAGATGACTTAAGCTGAGGGATAATGGAGTGACATGATAAGATGACGTAAGCTTAGGAACAGTGGAGTGACATCATAAGATGATTTAAACCGAGGAACAGTGGAGTGACATCATAACATGATTTAAAGTGAGGAACATTGAAATGACATGATAAGATGACTTAAGCTTAGGGGCAGTGGAGTGACATCATAAGATGATTTAAACTGAGGGACAGTGGAGTGACATGATAAGATGACCTAATCCGAGGACAGTTGTCGAGGTCAGTGGCGATGTGCATTCACAAAAATACTCTATGACTGTGTGTTGACATTACCCACTCTATGACTGCGTGTTGACAGTACCCACTCTATGGCTGCGTGTTGTCAATACCCAATATATGGCTGTATATTCAGCATAATACCCACTCTATGGTCGTATATTCACAACAGTACCTATTCTTTGGCTGTGTGTTGTCAACACCCAATATATGGCTGTATATTCAGCGTGTTGAAAATTGCTAGAATGTGACTTGCGTTAAATAATGAAAGATCAACAACAATGCTCAAAGGTCCAGGGCTGCAGCAATCCAGAAGAATACAGAACCATAATGCCAACATTGATGAATGACTCGAAGGCCGGTGTTTAACATTCTAAGACACTATTTATTTGCCTGAGTCGAGCTTGTTGCATATTCAATAACATCAGTGACAATTTACAATTCGTTGATACCGTGCCTGTTATGGCCAGGCGGGACGGTATAAAAATATTAAATATGAACAATATATAGTTGAATATACTTGCAACGACCCTGTCACAGTCCTTCTGTGCTTCACTCAATTTGCCTATGAGTCACCTTGCTCTGGCTTTCTAAGTCTCATTCTGATCTGGGCACATCTGTCCATGATTTTCGGGCTGATATCCATCATGCATTAATATTCTCGTGCTCCTTTCCAATAGTTGTTGGCCATCATAATAGTGTCCTGCCAGTCAGTATATAATATATCTCGTTCCAGAGAATCGAATCATGCTGCCTCATTCGTCAAGCTCTAAGATCTGACTGTTTGTTGTTGTTGACAATTTCCCTGACGTTTTCTCCTGTTTACGTCAGCCTCTTAGTTTCTCGTACAATTTGGTTCGCGATTTTCTCACTAACTCTATTTTGCGTCATTTCATCTGCGCTGCTACTTGGCAACAATATTGCTGTGTGTTGACAATACCCACTTTATGGATGTGTGTTGTTAACACCCAATATATGGCTGTATATTCAGCACAACACCCACTCTGTGGCCGTATATTCACCACAATACCCACTCTATGACTGCATGTTGACAATACCCACTCTATGGCTGTGTGTTGTCAAAACCCAATATATGGCTGTATATTCAGCACCATACCCACCCTGTGGCCGTGTATTCACCACCATACCCACCCTGTGGCCGTGTATTCACCACCATACCCACTCTGCGGCTGTGTATTCACCAGAACGTCACCTACTACTCCTACCGAGGCAGATTCTCAGAGTCCACCACACTGGTCACCGTCCACAAGGGCCGCATCGGGCCGCGAGGCAAGCAGACCTGGAACCGGGAGTTGCTCAGCGTGCCCACAGTCCCGCCCTCGCACCTGCGGGGCTGCAAGATCATCGACGTCCAATACAGTATAGAGGTGGGTGCTGTCTGAGACACTTTCCCTGGTTGTGTGCTGCCGTTGTTGGTTCGTTCACCCACCTCTGGCAGTTGTGACGTGTTCATGACTTCTTGTCATATTTATGATTTCTCATATGCATTCATGTGTCATAATTATGACCTTCTCATATCCATTCATATTTTATGTTTATGTCTTCTCATATGCATTACTCTGCCATGTTTTCATTGAGCCATATTTATTGCTTTGTCATGTTTTCATTGAGCCATATTTATTACTTTGTCATGTTTTTATTAAGTAATAGTTATTACTTTGTCATGTTTTTACTAAGTCATATTTATTACTCTGTTATATTGTAATTGTCATATTTATTGCTCTGTCATATTTTCATTTGATCATATTTATTACTGTCGTATTTTCATTGGGTCGTGTTTATTAATTTGTCATACTTTCAAGGGACATATTTATTAATCCTTCATATTTTTATTTAGTCATATTTATTAATCTGTCATGTTTATTACGCTGCCATATTTATTAATCCATCATAATTATTACTGTGTCATATTTATCATATCTTTTTTTTCCCCCTTTATAGTGAAAATATTTTCAGAAATGTACAAGATATGAAAGTAATCATCATTCGAGGAAGAAACATTAATAACCTTAGATGCGCAGATACAGTATTGATTGCAGACAATGAGCAGGATCTGCAACATTTAGTGGATGCAGTTGTTGCATACAGTGAACAACTAGGGTTAGAATTACATTGTAAGAGGACACAGATTATGGTCTTCACTAGGACGAACGAAATACCACAGTGTAATATACAAGTAAATGGGAATATTCTTAAACAAGTGAATCGGTACAATTATCTCGGAACAGTCATAACATCTGATGCCTTAAAGAGATAGAACGAGAATCGTCATGGCGAAGGTAGCTTTTTGGAAGATGAAAAACACACTGACCAATAAAAAGATGTCAATTGCTACGAGAAAAAGAGTGTTGAGGTGCTACATAGACCCTGTACTTTTGTATGGATGTGAAGCGTGGACAATGAGCAGTCAAGCAGAAAAACATCTGATGGCTGTGGAAATGTGGTTTCTGAGGAGAATGCAAAGAATACCATGGACAGACAGAAAAACCAACGACCAAGTCCTACAAGAAACAAATGAAAATCATAAACTGATTTGAGAAATTAGACGTAGATGGTCACATTTTTTTGGACATGTAATGAGAAGAAATAAATTGGAGAACTTGGTGACAACTGGCAAGATCGAGAGGAAGAGAACAAGGGGAAGACAGAGACGTAAATACCTATATGGCTTGGCCATGTGGTATGGTCGAGACAAGAACACAGAGCTGATACATATGACCGCCCACGTTTATCGGCATGGCACATAATGGATGGATATTTGTCGGGTAGCCGATGTCTCACAGTGGCCAGCAAGCTTGCCCAGCGGTGCGGAGGTCTTGATGGAATTTTTCTCATTTCAATTGATATGGCTTTTGAAACCTCATCATCATCATCATCATCATCATCATCATAGATGTCGCATTGTCGAAAGGTTAAGAGCACACGCTCTTAAACTTCCATAAATTACAAGTGCCTCAGAAGTTGGAGAGGGTTCGCCTGATGGCGGACGACGCTGGTCCGCACGCAGAAATAAGTCCAATGTAGAGTTCAAAGCGAGGGAACGAAAAAAAAAATCATGATATCGTCATCATGGTAACTGTTTCCATCATTATCATCGAAACTGTTTTAATCATTATTATCGTCACTGTTTTAATCATGATCGTCGTCACTGCCACCATCATTGTTCTCAAGAGATCAATTTGGGAACCAGTTGAGGCCACTGAAACAGTTACATAAATAAACACACGTAGTATTGTTTGGCGCTCACAGAAGGAGAGGGAAGGAGTAAAGGACGCACTAGACAACATAAAATTTGAAAGCAATAGTTACCGACCGGGATTCGAACCTGTCACCTCCAAATGGCTGCAGGAACAAGTGTACTTCGACGCATGATCAGTGTCTAGTTGGTCATGCGTCGAAGTACACTTGTTCCTGCAGCGAGGTGTTGTCGCCATTTGGAGGTGACAGGTTTGAATCCCGGTCGGTTACTATAGCTTTCAAATTTTATGTTGTCTAGTGCATCCTCTAGTCCAGTGGTTCTCAACCTTTTTTGGCCCATGCCCTCTTTACCATATGTCCAGAACGTCATTCCCCTCCTTTCCAATTTCCTCCCTATAAATCCCCCCCCCCCCCCACCCTTACACAAGTATACATAAAAATGGAAGCTAAATATAATAACATATACTAGAACAAGTCTATACATCTACATAAAACGTGATATGCGGTCTACTTACGTTATAAAACGAATTTTATTAGGGCGAGAAGTAAAGAACCGTAAAATTTAGAGGAAAAAAAAACAATTTCAAGTAACTGGTTCTTGTATTGATGTGATCTTGAGATAATCTTAATATCCCCCCTCCCCCTGGAAACGGAGGGGGGGGGGGGGGGGGGGTTGAGAACTACTGCTCTAGTCTTTACTTCTTTCCTCTCCTTCTGTGAGCGCCAAATAATACTACGTGTGTTTATTTATGTAACTGTTTCATTATTCTCAAGACCGTTATCGCCATAATTATCATTGCACCATGGTTGTTAGTACTATAATCATCATCATCATCATCCACAGCTGTGTATCAAGCCAAGCGGAATCGCCCGTAAAGTGAAACTGCCCGTGGACATAGTGATAGGCACGGTGGCCTTGAAGGACCAGGAGCACAAGGTCACCTGCCACCCGCTTATGTCACCTGAGGATGCCAACTTCCCGTTCCCGTTCTTCTCGCCCAGCGACGATAGCCAGGTGTTCCTGACCGACCTGTCCCTGCACAACATGCTGCCCACCGCCCCGCCCTGGGAGGAGAACGATGACATACCCTGACGGCGGCTCCCGCCCGCTAGTTATTTTGTGAGTACAGGCTTGCGTGTGAGTGTGTGCATGTGTGTCTATATAAGGGCAGCCTTTGTGTGTGTGTGTGTGTGTGTGTGTGTGTATATAAGGGCAGCTTTTGTATGTGTGAGTACATGTGGCTGATTGTACAAGGGCAGTCTTTGTGTGTGTGTGTGAGTACGTGTTGCTGATTGTACAATGGTTGTGTGTATGTGTGATAGCATTATGTTGTGTATCTATTTATATAAGGGCACTCTTAGTGTGTGTGTGTGTGCGTGCGCGTGTGTGTTCATACAAGGTGTCTTTAATAATGGACAGTCCCTATATGCAGGGGTGTACACGCTTGGTCTTTATGCTTGTGTTTACAGGGACATTTGTTATGTGAGTGCGTGTACAGGGACTGTCGTTATTGTGAGTGTACACATGAACAAACCTGTATCTGGGGTAGTGTTTTAGAGAGAGTGAGAGAGAGAGAGAGATGCTCACACAAAAGACAACGAATCGCTTCATTGAGGAAATAACCCTGGATCTCTACGTTAGCAGACGAGTATACTACCAGTCATATACATTAACGGAATTATCTTCTAAATGGGCATACAGTGTATGACAGCTGTGTTTTTTTAAAATCTGTTTTGTGTGAAGACAGTACATGACGAATGTGTTTATTATCTATTCTGTATGAAGACCGTATATGTTGGTTGTGTTTATTATCTGTTTTGTGTGAAGACAATATATGACGGATATGTTTATTGTCTGTTTTGTATGAAGACCGTATATGACAGCTGTGTTTATTATCTGTTCTGTATTAAGACAGTTATCCTGGTGTGAGGAAATGCAACCTAAAGACTAAATGTCATGGCAGAGCAGACCAGGCCCTACACCTTGGTCGGCAACTGGTCTAGGATCGAAGCTCCGACAGGCAGACAGTTAGAGCATTGCTTTGCTGATCTGGCAGCTTCTGAAGCTTGTCTTGTTCCATACGTATTGGTGTCACCTTTCCTCTGGAGTAAACTAGACAGGCCGAGAGAGGGATCATGCTGCATGGGCATCACATGGTCTCTAAATACACCCAGGCTTTGTGTTACGGAGAGATAACCCCAATTTACAAACTATCGTCTGGCAAGACGGCAAGGTGCCAGTCAATTAAGACAGTATATGTTGACAGTGTTGATCATCTGTTTTGTATGTTAGACAAAGACCCTGTTCTTAACCCCGACCGCAGAAAAAGCACCACAAGAAATACGGAAAGGTAGAGGACATAACAAACGACAGAAATACGGCCAGGTACGAGACAGCCAGAAAAAATGAATGAAATACAGACTCGGAATAGAACATAAGTGCCACCAGCCCACCAATCACACCAGTATCACGTGATAGATCTATATCCAGAGTACAGCACATCAACGGTGCTGACGTCAGCTGCAATTTTTAGAGAAAATAGAAATTGTAATCTGGATTTGTCTTTCTATAAATAATGTTTTCTCGTTTATCTTCAATTTGACATCTGCAAATAGCATTTCATTAACGTTTTCTCAACAATGGTGGGCGGGGAATAAGTTACTGCTCTAGCGGACATTGATTCTGAAGCAGTAACGTTATTTATATTTGTCATTCTTTAAGCGAAAATGTGCAAATACTACACATTATATATTTAAGTACAGGTAGAGGATCTCTACAATTAATGTGCAGTTACAGTACAGGACGTTATTTTGGGGCAAATGCAGAAATTCAGATATCTAGGCACATGGATAACATCAGATGGAAGATGGCTCGCTGAGATAAAGAGCAGAATATGACAAGTAAAAACTGCATTCTATCAAATGAAGAACATTTTATGCAATGCCACTTTCCTTGAAGGTCAGGAAAAGAGTTCTTGCGTGTTACAGAGAACCCGTGTTAACATATGTCTGCGAGTCCTGGACAATTGGTACACAGGCGAAAAAAAATCCCTGGAAGCCTTGGAGATGTGGTTTTATAGAAGAATGCTGAAAATTAGTCGGACAGCCAAAAAGAGTAATCAGGATGTTTTAAGGGAAGCTGAGTCGCAAAGACAACTTATCACAAACATCAAAAAGAGGCAGTCCTCGTTTTATGGCCACGTTATGAGAAGACAAAAACTGGAACATGTTGTGACAACCGGTAAGATTTGCAGAAAGAGAGATAGAGGAAGACAGCTTGAAAAGATTATTGAAAAGAGAGATAGAGGAAGACAGCTTGAAAAGATTATTGACAGTCTTATGTCATGGCACGGAAGGGAGTCAACACACGAATTGATCCATGACTTCGGAGATCGTCATTTGTGCAGAGGCATGATTGTCCAGGCCAGCCGGCAAGGCACAGGGTGAAGAGAGGGCCTCTTCTATCTAGCGGAGTGCGAAAGACCTAGTTGCACATCTCAAAGATCAGTGTGTCTGACTTCACATTCACATTCACATGTTTTAAGGTTTGCTTCCCATAGACAGATTCTATCCCGGGTAACGGCTTATCCTACGAAGAGGCGTTTGGATATATGGTGCTAGCCTCATATCTTCAGATCAAACGACACTTGGTGGATTAACAGGGCCAAGGCAAGACCCAAGACTTCATTGCACCGGCGTTTCTCCCAACTAGCGCCGTTTATCTTCGCAGAGCAGCTAATGGCCAGGCGAAAGTGTCGCACAGAGCACACACTCTGTAGCCCCAGCTAGGATCGCAGGACCCTCCCAAACAAATTGCAATCATGAACAAATGAGAGTCCGAAAACTAACCCACATCCTGCTTAGCACCTGGCAGACGATGGCGTAGCCATTTCCCCACGTAGGCCGTCACTCGGTGGGTGATGTTGTCAATGTCTCTGGCCACCTTTACTTTCAAGATGATTGCCTGGTACCCATTTGAAGCAGGGCACCTGTGACAGAGTGGGCAAGCCGCCTGACTGGCAATTAGAAGGTTATGTGTTCAGTGTCGCAGAGCGTCATTCGGTGGACATTTGCAGTTTTTTCGGAGACTCCTGGAGTGTAGTCGGTGAAGGTTCGGAGTTGGTGCTCTGTGAGATGCTTCGGCAGGCCGCACTGCGGAAGGAAGACCGGGCCATATGGGATTGAATCCGGCGCAATGAAATCGATGCTTATGTCGTTAAGCAGTGTAGGGTGGGTCGCCCTATTCGCCATAATTAATTCGACTTCTTCTACACAAAGCCTGGGGTTTTCCAGGTTATGTCTCTTCAGAATATCGGCTCTGTGGTTTAAGTGCGCGAACGAGTTTCACAATGCTCCGAAATACCGGGTCGAGGGTTCGAAACCAGCTGCGGGCGATATGGAGGCAGAACGCTTTTGTGTTGAGTTAGATGGTATGTGAATCAGCCGTTCAGAAATCAGTGGCAGACTACTGAGCGTAAAAATTGCCTAGTAAATAACAAACAGCCCAAAAATGCTGGGGTTTATTGCAATGTCGTGTAAACGATACGGGACTTTCACCACAAAACATACCTATAAGTTTGGATGACCCTTGGGCTCCCCAAGAATTGTGACATGTTCGAAGTCAGCCCAGCCGCCTGCAGGCCGTCACGAAATAGGTCTGTGGCAGCTGCCGGTTGCCTCCCTCCCGTGTCGACTCTTGCACGTGTCACGGGCAGAGACGACCACTCAGCCTGGCTACGCCGTTTGTAATGAAATGTACGCTAGACGGGAATGTAGGTTTCTGGGTCAAGGCTTGGCGACGGCTCTGTCAGACCGAGGCTTACGTCAGATTGAACTGCGGCTGGAGATAATATTCTCAATACATGTCCGCCTGCACACCCGCCTGTCTACTTTCCTGTCGTCTCCGCTTACTTACCTGTCCATATATACACGTGCCTACCCACTCACATACCTGGCTACCTACTTTCCTGTCCGGTTCATCTACATACCTGCCTACTTTCGCGTCCTGTCTGCTTTCATACCTGCTCACTTTCATGTCCTGTCCGCCTACATACTTGCCTGCCTACTTTCATGTAGTGTCCGTCCAATACCTGTCTGCTTATATTACCTGTCCGCCTACATTACCAGTCTACTTTCATGTCCTGTCCGCTGACATGTCTGCCTACTTTCATGCCATGTTCGCCTACATTACTCGCCTGCCTACTTTCATGTCCTGCCCGCCTACACACCTGTCGGCTTTCATCACCTTTCGACACACCCAATGCCGCCTTAACGCTTTCAGCCCCAGGTAACCCGGGAAGGTTAACCCGGTCACCAAATGCCCACAGAAATCAGATGTATCGGCCTAAAGGCGCAAATATCGCAGATCTGCTGTAAACAGGCACAATGCACTCACGTCCGAAAAAACACTCCGGATGAACGCAGAAGAAGAAGAAGAAGTCCGAGGTAGTTTGATACTCTAGCACTTGGGCAAGTCTGGTTGCAGTGTTCGCCTCACACTCATAGTAAGATGAGAAACCTAGTCTTATTTGATAAGGGTGGAAAATCCAGAGATCCGCGTGCAGGATGCAGACTTGAAAAATGCCACGACAGTTGGACATCGCAAAAAGTATGTCTGAAGGCGACCGCTCTGGCAAAGTTATTAGAACAGGAAAGCCAACTCACGGGAAATTGAGCCCGATACCCTGGATAGTTTAGGTCTACACAAATGCACGGCGGAGTGGGACACACTGCCCTCTGAGTTGACCAACAGGGTGTGATGCTCCCCACGGCAGGAGAACGAAGTAAAGATACTCCAAACAATTTGCGCGTCAAAGGGAATCGACGTGTGGACCTGAAGGAGTTAAGAAAACAACAATATCGAACAACATAATGTTGCCTCTATGATTCGTGCAAAATCTAAGTCCCGTTGATACTAACCTATACGTCAACCTGAATGTATTTAAAGACAACATCAGTCAACTGGAGCTTGTTGACACTTCCATAGAGTGTTTCCACACATGGAGCCGGTGTAGGCCAACATAATGTTCTCTGTTCTTTTCTATTTGCTGAGCTTCATTGTCATATTTTGTGTTTTTATTTGTATCTCGGTCAAAGCCCGGCCGCACCCAACCCCATCTTGTTCCATAGAGAGCATGTGGTGGATCTTTTCACCAGGACATGCTGGTGTGTTGGAAGACGACCAGGTGGGCCGACTCTGGGTAGGGTATTAGTTCACGATCAGGCAGATGAAGCCAGAACCCTTTGGGAACACGTGAATTGTTTGGAAGAACAGATACATCATCATTGCCTCGAGAGAATGGTGCTGCAAGAGTGACCAGGGGATCTAGCTCATTGCCTAGAGAGAATGGTGCTGGACCAGGGGATCTACCCAACACTTAGTTCTCAGAGGAAAGGCCAGACTGACACATAATCAGACGGCTAAGGGCATCATTAGTATTAGGACTCTTCACCGGTTGTTGACGACGAGGCACAGAGCACGTATTGACATGTCCATAGTGCTGTGATGTTTGTTCTGACTCAACTCAACCACTGTTTAGATATATTTCACAAAGCTGTTTCATTTGTTTAATAACAAGAGCCAGAAATGCCAGTGTTAACCAGAACCTCTCTGTCCTTACAGGTAATTGTATTCCAAGTGTCATTCCATCTGGGCGACAGCGACGTCACTTAACAAGGTCACGACATGGGTCGTCACATGGTGTCTTCAAGCCCAGGAGTTATAGGTGTGGGACAGTGACCAGAAGAGGTTTAGGGTGGGATTATGGGTGAGTGGTGTTAGCTGAAGGGGTTTAGGGTAGATTCAGCCAAGGGGAAGTTATTTGAAGAGGTTTCGGGTAGATTCAAGGTTGGGATGTTACATAAAAGATATTAGAGAAGTTCTGGGATGTTGCACAAAGAGGTTTGGGCAGGTTTTGGGATGTTACATGAAGATGTTTAGGATAGATTCAGTGTTGGGATGTTACATGAGGTTTGGGTAGGTTCAGGGATGTTGCATTCAGAGCATTGGAGAGGTTTATTGATGTTACATGAAAGGGCTGAACAAGTTACAGGTTCAGGACTGGGGATGCTACCTGTCTAGGATTTGTGTATGTATGTGTGTGTGTATGTGTGGACAGGTTCAGAAATGATACATGAAGATGCTTAGGGCAGGTTCAGGGATGTTACATCGAGTTGTTTAAACAAGTTATGGGTTCAGGATTAGGGAATGTTACATGAAAATGTTTAAAGGTCGAAAAGTTACAATACTGTAGAAACATTGTTGCACAATTACAGTGTACTGCTGTGTGTACCTTGGCATCTTTTGCCATTGTACGCTTGACTGACAACGACACAACAGCCAGTGACATCTGACAGCCGGTGTCAGACAGTGTACATGTGTCAGGGGAAATTAGGCCGCCTTATTGTTGGATACTGTCATAACACAATGGATGTGAGCAGTCAGGACCCTGCTCAGCTGCTTGCAGAATTTTGAAACCAAGGTTTGTAGAAGACAGTGTCAAAACATCTGTCAGAGTCGGTCGTATCCAAGAATGGGAAAGAGTTGTGATAAAACTCATGAAAATGTAATAGCTTTGGCAGTGACCAGTGTTATGAAATCCCATTATTAACGATGATGGTTGGTGTGTTGAAGGAATGGATGCAGAGTCGAAATGGGCATGGCATATACAAGGTGTAAGACTAAGAATGAGTGAAATGATGAAGATGGAGGAAGCATGTAAAGATAGACTAGACATTAGTGAATGCCTTCAGAGTGCTACAGAAATTAAAAGGAAAGTTGGCCAAGAATTGTAAACAGGAAGATCAATCCTACATGGTGCCCTAATGTATCTCAATAGATAATTATTAGAAATTCTATGTAGTGGATGCATACTTTTACGTAATGATAAGAGTAAATAATAGTTACTAAGTGACTAAGTTGTGAGAATGGTTATAGTTTTAAGTAATGATAGGAGAAGAGTTATAGTTCTAGATAATGATAGACATAAGAGAACAGAATATAATTTTAGGTAATGATAGACTATAAGAGAACAGAATGGTTATAATTCTAGGTAGTGACAGACTATAAGAGAATAGAATGGTTATAATTCTAGGTAATGACAGACTATAAGAGAATAGAATGGTTATAGTTCTAGGTAATGACAGGCTATAAGAGAATAGAATGGTTATAATTCTAGGTAATGACAGACTATAAGAGAATCAATCAATCATGTGCCATGCCGGAAAGCGTGGGCGGTCATGACTCGCCATTTCACTCGATCACCAGTGTCGTGGATCAGCTCAGTGTTCCTGTCTCGTCCATGCCATGTGGCCAAGCCATCCAGGTATTTTCCTCTCGGTCTTCCTCTTGGTCTGTTCCCTTCAATCTTGCCAGTTGTCACTAAGTTCTCCAATCCATTTCTTCTCATAACATGTCCAAAAAATTTTGACTGTCTACGTCTAATTTCTCTAATCAGTTTACGTTGTTCATTTGTCTCCTGTAGTACTTGGTCATTGGTTTTTCTGTCTGTCCATGGTATTCTTTGCATTCTCCTCAGAAACCACATTTCTGCAGTCATCAGATGCTTTTCAGCTTGACTGTTCATTGTCCAAGTTTCACATCCATACAAAAGAACCATGGCGATTCTTGTTCTAATCTCTTCAAGGCATCTCCCATCAGATGTTATAACTGTTCCAAGATAATTGTACCTATTCACTTGTTGAAGAATATTTCCATTTACTTGTATATTACTTTGAGGCACTTCTTCCTTCCTACTGACGACCATAACCTGAGTCTTTTTACAATTTAATTCTAACCCCAGCTGCTCACTGTGTACAACAACCGCATCTACTAATTGTTGCAGGTCCTGCGGATTGTCTGCAATTAATACTGTATCATCTGCATATCTAATGTTATTGATGTTTCGTCCTCCAATGCTGATTCCATTTATATCCTCTACATTTCTGAAAATATTTTCACTGTACAGGGAAAAAAGATCTGGAGACATTACACATCCCTGCCTAACACCTCTCTTAATTGGCTGATACTGTCCCACTTCATTATCAATCCTTATTGCAGCTTGTTGTTTCCAATATATGTTTTTTATAAGTCTAATGTCTTTCCCATCAATTTGTAGATCTGCTAGCATATCCACCATGCTGACATGTCTAACGCTATCAAAAGCCTTTGTATAGTCGATAAAGCAAAGATGTATATCCTTGTTTACTTCTATAGCACGTTCAATAACTGTTCGCAGCATATACACAGCATTTACTGTTCCCTTTCCTTCTACAAACCCGCATTGTTCTTCCCCTATTTCAGGTTGTATCTTCTTCCTCATTCTTTGCATGATAATTCTTAGCAAAATCTTTGTGATGTGACTCATTATACTAATTGTTCTGTGTTGATCACATTCCAAGGTTCCTGATTTCTTTGGGATTGCAATAAATATAGAGTTAACCATAATATATATATAAGTTATAAGTTATATAAGAGAATAGAATGGTTATAATTCTAGGTAATGACAGACTATAAGAGAATAGAATGGTTATAATTCTAGGTAATGACAGACTATAAGAGAACAGGATGGTTATAATTCTAGGTAATGACAGACTATAAGAGAACAGGATGGTTATAATTCTAGGTAATGACAGACTATAAGAGAATAGAATGGTTATAATTCTAGGTAATGCCAGACTATAAGAGAATAGAATGGTTATAATTCTAGGTAATGACAGACTATAAGAGAATAGAATGGTTATAATTCTAGGTAATGACAGACTATAAGAGAACAGGATGGTTATAATTCTAGGTAATGACAGACTATAAGAGAATAGAATGGTTATAATTCTAGGTAATGACAGACTATAAGAGAATAGAATGGTTATAATTCTAGGTAATGACAGACTATAAGAGAACAGAATGGTTATAATTCTAGGTAATGACAGACTATAAGAGAATAGAATGGTTATAATGCTAGGTAATGACAGACTATAAGAGAATAGAATGGTTATAATTCTAGGTAATGACAGACTATAAGAGAATAGAATGGTTATAATTCTAGGTAATGACAGACTATAAGAGAATAGAATGGTTATAATTCTAGGTAATGACAGACTATAAGAGAATAGAATGGTTATAATTCTAGGTAATGACAGACTATAAGAGAATAGAATGGTTATAGATAATGACAGACTATAAGAGAATAGAATGGTTATAGTTCTAGGTAATGATAGTCTATAGGAGAAAAGAATGGTTATAGTTCTAGGTAATGATAATTGATGAATAGAGTGGTTATAGTTTAGGTAATGATAGGCTATAATAGAAAAGAATAGTTAGTGTTTAGGGAGAGATGATAAGATAAGAGAATGGTAATAGTCCTAGGTAATGATAATTGATAAGAGAATAGAATGGATATAGTTCTTTTGCATATCCTTTACAGGACATCGTTGTCAACATCAGCATCTTTCAGCTGATTTCTTGGCAAGATTACGCTCAGTAATTTGCCATTGCTTTCTGAATGATCGACTCACATACCACTAAGTTACCAATGCGGAGAGAACTGCTACCGATTCTCGCGCAACGTCACGTTACTTATGAGAGTATACAAGATTACGGAGAAAGTCATGTAACCTCTAGACCTGGGCCAGGGAAACCGGCGGATATAGTTCTAGGTAATGATAATTGATAAGAGAATAGAATGGTTATAGTTCTAGGTAATGATAGGCTATGAGAGAAAAAAGAATAGTTCATCTAGGGATAGACGATAAAATAAGAGAATGGTTATAATTCTAGGTAATGATATATGATAAGAGAATGGTTATAGTTCTGGGAAATGATATATGATAAGAGAATAGTTATATGCAATAATGAATGGTTATATATTAATAATAAACAATAAGATATGAGAATTGTTATTGTTCTAGGTAATGATAAACAAAAAGAGAAGAGAGTGGTTATAGTTCTAGGTAATGGTAAAAGAGAAGAGAAGAGTGTTTGGGCCAATAACAGTCAGCACAAGGAGACAGTGGTTATATTTATGGAACTGTTAGTTTCGATCAGAAGTTCCCAAACCACGACCTGCGCGCCACTTGTGGCCCGCCGGCTGTCAGAAAGTGGCACGCGAGGCCTCATTATTTAATATTATGTATTTTAATAATTTAAAAAATGTACTTGGAGCACCCCGTCAGTGTGCGATAATTTACTCGATAATTTACTCTGCTCGTGGTTGTTATGCTCAGATATTATTGAATGCGCCTGTTCAGTTCGCAACGAAACGTTATGAAGTTCCCGTATCCCAGAGTTGTCGACCAATCAGAGTGCACAAGGCATCATGTTGTCATCTGTATTTCCTGATACCACAGCAAAACCTTCAGCACGAAGTAATTGATTTCAAATGCAATTCTGCACTGAGATGTAAATTTCTGGAGCTGCCTGCTTCATCTTCAGCTGATCATATGATTTCATTATGGCGATTATTGCCTGTTGAACAATTTGAACACTTGCGTTCATTCGCCCAGAGATACATTTGTCGTTTTGGTTTGACTTACAGATGCGAGCAGTCATTTTTCCGCAGTGACCGTTATAAAAAAAAAAAACGTTCCAAACTCACCGACAACAACCTAGCTGCGCTTATGACTTTTGGATTTGTGCCCAGACATTGATTAACTGGCATATGAACTTAAGTAACTGGTTATGAAGAACAGTTACAATTGTAAATTAATTACATTAATAGCATTTTCGAAACTGATTTAAAATTTATTGTTAAATGAACTTTTGATTTAAACCAAAAATGACCACAGTGTAGTACTGACACTGACTGCCTTTAAAGTTTTAGAATTTTGTTGACGAATGTTAATGAAGGTAAGAAAGAATGATATTGCACAACTTTTATAATCTTATAACATTGTGGCCCGCTTAACTACCAAAAATAGTAGATATGGCCCTCTGCTTGAAAAGCTTGGGAATTACTGGTTTAGGTATTTGTTAAGTGTGAAACCGGTATGTGTATTACTGACGCCCTAATCGATAGACATGATAGGAATAGATGAGAGGAAATACTGTTGATTATAGCATTAAATGAGAGAAAATGGTTGCTGTTGATTATAGTAATAAATGAGAGAAGTTGGTGTTGATTATAGTAATAAATGAGAGAAGTTGGTGTTGATTATAGTAATAAATGAGAGGAGTTATTGATTATAATAATAAATGAGAGGAAATGGTCGCCATTATATAGCCATCAAACAATATTTTGTTGAATTATGTAGAGGAAAGAAGTGGTATACTTTGTGGTAAATCTTTGAACACATAAATAAATATTTGTTGGATTATGGTGAGAGAAAGGTGTAATTTTTGAACACATATAACTCAATATTTTATTGGATTACATCGAGGAGAGAAAGGATGTAATTTTTGAACACAGATATTTTGTTGGATTAAAAATAGAACATGGGTGCAATTTGTGATGTAAGTGTTTGAGAAAGTGAGGAGTGGAGGCATGTTCAGGCGGTCATGTCAGTTTTCTATATGATGTATTTGCTCTGAAATGTGACATGTCAGTATTCTATATGATATATTTGCTCTGAAATGTGACATGTCAGTATTCTGTGTGATGTATTTGCTCTAAAATGTGACGTCAGTATTCTATGTGATGTATTTGCTCTAAAATGTGACATGTCATTTGCTGGACATTGGAATCAACCCCAGGTTGATTTTCTAGGCAATTTTACCTGCAGAAGTTTGAAAAGAAGATTTCCAGACGATTGTTATGGGAGCAAAGTTCTGCAAAGGACATGCTACTGAATGAATGAATGAAGTTTGAAATTGCTTTCTGAACGAGAAGATAAGTCCATCTGACTTGAGTCGGAAACAAACCCACTAGCCCATAATCAGCACACAGGAAGTTTAAGAGCAAGCAGTCTTACCTTTCGACCACAGTGACTTTTTTTTTTTTTTGTGTTCTATAAGTTTCATGATCTGATACACGAAGCGGATGTATTAGTATATGGGCATTGTATTTTATTTTGTTTTGGGCATGTATTAAATTCATGTTCATGAATTTGTTTGTACATGGAAACAGCAGCAGACATCTTACAAATACTAGGCAACTTATTCCTGTATTTTCAACGTTGGTTCATCATTCACTGACTCAATCCATGACATGAAATATTTGTATGACAAATCCCAACACTGCTGATCCTGTTTGTTTTTTTTGGTTCAGACTTCTCTCAATCACTGTTCCCATCCTGTCTGTATATAAAGTTTTTCAAAAGACCATTTTAAAATTAGTGTTTATTAAGCTGCAAAATGTGCGCCTTTGTGACTAATGACTGATCCAGCACATTACCTTTTAAGATCACATTTTTGGCCCCTATTCAGCGCATATCATACATAGAAGATTGGATATCCCGTATGATTGATTTTCTCAACTTCTGGTTTCTGTCTTGACAAACCTGCTTCCCTGAACAGTTTTAAAATGATAAACTGATATACCTGAATAGTTTACAATAATAAACTGATATCTCGGAACAGTGTTACAATGATAAACTGATATCCTTGAACAGTTTTACAATGATAAACTGATATCCCTGAATAGTTTTACAAACTGATATACCTGAACAGTTTAACAATGATAGACTGATAACCCTGAAGAATGCAGTTGATTTACATGTCACTGGTTGAGCAGAGCATAATTGAAGAATACAGTTATTGTTTTACATGACAAAATGATATCCTTGAACAAAGCTTTTACAAGACAAACTGATAACCCTGAAGAATACAGTTTATGACAAACCTGTAGAATAGAGCATATTAGTAACTGTCTTTTAAACTGAACAAATCATATTCCAGAATTTAATTATGCAAACTGAAAAAGTCATAATCCAGCATTTAGTTATGCAAACTGAAAAAATCATCTTCCAGAATTAAGTTATGCAAACTGAAAAAGTCATATTCCAGAATTTAGTCACACCTGAGAAGGGAATGATGCCACAAAAATATCGGAATTCACACCCAGTCATTTATAATGTCTACCTGAACGAGCCCTTAATGGGGAAAATGGACAGAATTCACACCCATTTATACTGTCAATCTTCCACCTGAACGAGCCCTTAATGGGAAAAATGGACAGAATTCACTGCCCAGTTGTCTACAAAGGTCCAATAGGTTTTTGTGTTTGTTATTTGACATATGCTTTGTTAATATACATGTCTAAGACCCATAGTGCTATAAAAATGGGTAGCTATAACCTTGTCACACGTGTCTTCTGATTTCTACAACTCTCCTGCGAATGCCAATCATGACCTGTAAATGTATGTGTCATTTTATGCTTTGCTGGCTTGTGTTTCATATTTGACACAGCTGACATTGTTTTGAAGCTGTATCCAAATTGTGTTAATTGTTCAATTTCAGACGTAGCGGACTATCCCACTTGGATTTTCTTGTATGCATTCATTCTCATGGATTCATGAATGTTCATGTATTCATTGACTATATTGTAATCATTAATTCTCATGTGTGTTATGATTCTGTTGCATTCATTCATTATATATTGATTCTCGTGTATTCTCATTTCTGGCATCAATATCGTGTGCATGACCACAGAGACAGTCTTTTATTACTTCATTTGTTCTGTGTTGTGTAGCTGTACTTTTGTCATCGCTGTATGTTTACCGTGGTCTTGAATGGGTATATTTTGTCTGATCATGTAGTTAGAATATGGCAAGATAGACAACCCGATCACCATACTTCAAGATAGACAATCCGATCACCCCACTTCAAGAGAGGGAATCATATTCCTGTTTGGGAAGCAGTGTGAGCAAAAATGGGGAAAAAAAAAAAAAAAAGGCAGTTGCATATCCTTTACAGGACGTTGCGGTTAACCCCAGCATTGTTTGGCTGTTTGTGATTTCTTGGCATGTTTACGTTCATAGTTTGCCATTGCTTTCTGAATGACCAGCACTCATATCATTTTATAAAAACCAACGCAAGATGGCCTACTGCTAAATCGCCCGCAAGCTGTGTTTTGAACGCTGCATGAGGGATTACGAACTGTGTCCGTAAATCCTTCACCACAGAATCGGCGGGGGAGCAGACAGAGATACTAAAATAGGAATACAAAATGCAAGGTAAGCTTTCATAGCACTGAGACATTTGTGGAAATTAAAGGTAATGAAACTTAGCACCAAACTTTCAAAGTTTAACTCCAGTGTTAGATCAGTACTGCTGTATGGGACAAATACACGGAGAACAACTACAAGAATGACAGATAAACTACAAATACATGGAGAACAACTGCAAGAATTACAGATAAACTACAAGCATTCACTAATTAGTGCCTGCCCAGAATTGTGGAAATAAAATATGACAATCACCAACCTAGAGCTCATGGAGAACATTGGCACCTAGCTGTCTTCACAGACAATAGTTTGTTACATTGTGCTTCAAAAAGGCATAATAACTACAACCCATGGCGGTAGCGAATGTGACCTGATCAGGCCAATTTCGTGCTGTAAATGTTCAGTCCACAGTGGATGCATGTGAACACATGGTCATTTCCACCATCATGCACCATCTTACGTCTCGCACGCTCTGTGTGTGACTTATCTGCAATCATTTTCTCCTTTGTCTTTATTCCATTTCTGATATTTGCCCTCCATGCAACACGATCACTGGCGACTTGCTCCCAAGGTGCATTATCAATGCCTGTAGTCAATCATGTCCCACTTACACACATCTTTGTATCGTAGTAGAGGCCAACCCTGAGATCTCTTACCCATCTGTAATTCACCAAAAAAGATGACCTTTGATATTTTACCATCATCTATCCTCCTAAGATGTCCTATCCATCTAAGTCTACGAAGATTGAGCATGAAACAAATCGTCACACAACCTGATCTTTCCAATACTTCAGTATTTGTGATTTTGTCTTGCCACTTAATATCAAGTATTTTACACAGACACCGCATATGAAAGAATTGTGGAAATGGAAATTGCTGGCTCTGGATAGGACACACACTGAGATAACCTGAGGACAATGTAACTAGGCACTGTCTTGTCTGGAACCCACAAGATAGGACACACACTGAGATAACCTGAGGACAATGTAACTAGGCACTGTCTTGTCTGGAGTCCACAAGGCGAACAAAATAGCGGGAGACATTAACAACACATAAAGAAGAGAATTACAGACAGAGATCAATAATACTGGAAGGACATGGAGGAAGCTGCAGGTGATAGCAAGAGATAGGACGGCTTCTAGTTGTTTGGTTGAGGGTCAATGTCCAAGTGGAGGAATAAAAGAAGGAAGGAGAATACAGTTAGAGGATGGCAAGATGAACAGAGAGTTAGAAACAATTCACTAAGCAGATTCAGTGATCGAGCAACTGTTACTTCTGTTAACACAAACATACATCTCAATAGAGAGAAAAAGATAGTTGACCAACAGAACGTTATGTCAACTCCCTGTTACCAGTGCCAAATATGACCCCTTACCAAGGAAGGCCATATAGTTGCATGCAACATTCGTTATTAATCCTGAATATAATTCTCACAAGACACAATATAGCTAAGTTTATGACAGCTGTTGTGTCAGTAATTTCTGACAGCTGTTGTGTCAGTACTGAGTTGTTGAACTAATCTTGAGCTTACAACTAAATATTTGTGTTATAACATGTACTCATGAATATAAAGATATTGTAAAGTTCATGGATCTATCTTTACACAATATATCTATTATGGCATTTTATCATGACAGTATGGTGTTCTCTGTATCAAATACTTATCATAACATTATTAACGATAATAAGGTATTTTCTGTATCAAATGCCTATCATAACATTATTCACAATAGAAAGGCATTTTCTGTATTACATACTTACAATGACAGCATGGTGTTCTCTGTATTGAAAGTGTATCATAACATTCACCATGACAGTATGGTGTTCTCTGTATTGAAAGTGTATAACATTCACCATGTCAGTATGGTGTTCTCTGTATTGAAAGTGTATTATAACATTCACCATGACAGTATGGTGTTTTCTGTATTGAAAGTGTATCATAACATTCACCATGACAGTATGGTGTTCTCTGTATTGAAAGTGTATCATAACATTCACCATGACAGTATGGTGTTCTCTGTATTGAAAGTGTATCATAACATTCACCATGACAGTATGGTGTTCTCTGTATTGAAAGTGTATCATAACATTCACCATGACAGTATGGTGTTCTCTGTAGTGAATACTTTTAACATTATTCATGACAGTAAGGCATTCTCTGTATTGAACGCAACATCATAATATTAGGTTATGACAGTAGTTTTATCTCTACCAACTGGTTCGTATAACTAGCCATGACATAATAGGTTGTATCTGCCCCAGGTTAATCAAAACATTTGCATATGTCAGTTTCTGTGAAATATTGATCACTGTGATTGTATGGTATTAATATTTGTGACATCTAGTGAAATCTCTATGGCAGACGCTGTCAGTGTCTCACCATAGACCCCCATGGAAGTGGTAGCCTGATATGTGTGAACACAGACCCCATAGCAAGTAGGAAACCCATCAGAATAAGTGGTGTAACATGTGTGAACAAAGGCTCCACACATCAAGTGCAGGCTCCATAGGTCTGGTAGTGCAGCATGTGTGAACATCAGACTCCACACATCAAGTGCAGGCTCCATAGAGCGGGTAGTGTAACATGTGTGAACATAGGCTCCACACATCAAGTGCAGACTCCATAGGTCTGGTAGTGCAGCATGTGTGAACATCAGACTCCACACATCAAGTGCAGGCTCCATAGAGCTGGTAGTGTAACATGTGTGAACATAGGCTCTACACATCAAGTGCAGGCTCCATAGAGCTGGCAGTGTTAACATGTGTGAACATCAGACTCCACACATCAAGTGCAGGCTCCATAGAGCTGGTAGTGTTAACATGTGTGAACATCAGACTCCACACATCAAGTGCAGGCTCCATAGAGCTGGCAGTGTTAACATGTGTGAACATAGGCTCCACACATCAAGTGCAGGCTCCATAGAGCTGGCAGTGTTAACATGTGTGAACATCAGACTCCACACATCAAGTGCAGGCTCCATAGAGCTGGCAGTGTTAACATGTGTGAACATCAGACTCCACACATCAAGTGCAGACCCCATAGAGCTGGCAGTGTTAACATGTGTGAACATCAGACTCCACACATCAAGTGCAGGCTCCATAGAGCTGGCAGTGTTAACATGTGTGAACATCAGACTCGACATAGGCTCCACACATCAAGTGCAGGCTCCATAGAGCTGGTAGTGCAGCATGTGTGATCATCAGACTCTGCATATGGTAAAGGAGTGACAGTCTCAAAGAGATTATCACAGAGTATTGACATAGTCTCATAGAGGAGTTAGTCTCATAGAGGATGACAGAGTCTCATAGAGGATGACGTCTCATAGAGGAGTTAGTCTCATAGAGGATGACATAGTCTCATAGAGGAGTCATAGAGTAGTGACTCATGTCACTATGCATGTGTGACCATAGACAGAAAATAGTCCCAAGATGTGTGTGTGGTCATGTAGTTAGTTACTTTTGGGTAGATGAGAAAGCCTAAGGTACCTCTACCCAAAGGTAGATGATAACATACTAAAAAGACTAAGGTACATTTACAAGTTAGGGTGGAAGAGGCAAGAGTAGACAAAACTATGTTCATTTCAAAGAACAAGAAAGATAAGAACACAAAAAGGTGACTCTATGCTCTAATGTAGAAGAGGAACATTAGCTGCCTTTAAACTGGGAAGTTTGTTCATTCACCCTTTGACTGTATCAACGGGATGTCATAATTTCTTGTTCTTTTTTTTTCAGTTTATTAATTAAAATATTGAGATTTGCCTTTGTATTGAAAAAAAAAAACTGTTGTGATAAATGTCTATCTCAAGGATATTAGCTGTTGTCTGTTGTGATCAATGTCTCTCTCATGGATATTAGCTGTTGTCTGTTGTGATCAGTGTTTACTGGGACAGACTTGATGTACAGACACTGTTTTGTAGCTCCATGGATGTCTCTTCTAGTCATTGAAATAAAATATATTGTATATTTGTGACACTGTGTGGACCTCACTTGTTTTTTAATGACCCTTCCCTTTTAGCCTTGATTATGGAGACATCCTGGGGGAATTCATGCGTGCCCTCCTCTTCTAGCAGCTTTCCCCAGGACATTGGGCTTGACAAAGAAACACCCGGAACCCGTGGAGAAAACATGGCCAACCTGGCTCTAATTCTTGCCAGTTTGTACGTGCCATGGCCAGGTTTGATCTTAATGTGCCTCTCCACAGATGTGAAGTTCCAGTACTGATATTGCACACCCTTTTGGTTTCAGGGCTCTGACATCCTGCACGCAGATATATCCTACTTAAAAGTTCAAAGTTAGTCTTCCAGAGGAGTGACATAGTCTTATAGAGGATTGTCAGTCTTATTTAGAACTGACAGTCTTCCAGAGGATTGTCACAGAGGAGTTAAATAGTCTCATAGAGGACTGTCACAGAGTAGTGACATAGTATCATAGAGGACTGTCACAGAGTAGTGACATAGTCTCATAGAGGATTGTCACAGGGGAGTTAAATAGTCTCAGAGGATTGTCACAAAGGAGTTAAATAGTCTCATAGAGGACTGTCACAGAGTAGTGACATAATCTCATAGAATCTAGCATGTGTTATTAAATTTAGCTTCCATTTTTATGTATAATGTGTAAGGGTGGGGGGGGGGGGGATTTATAGGGAGGAAATTTGAAAGGGGGGGGGGATGACAATCTGAACATATGGTAAAGGGGGGCATGGGCCAAAAAAAGGTTGAGAACCACTGTCATCGAGGATTGTCACAGAGGAGAGAAATAATCTCATAGAGGATTATCACAGAGGAGTGAAATAGTATCACAGAGGACTATCACAGAGTTGTGACATAGTCTCATAGAGGACTATCACAGAAGAGTGACATAGTCTCATAGAGGACTGTCACAGAGTTGTGACATAGTCTTATAGAGGACTGTCACAGAGTTGTGACATAGTCTCATAGAGGACTGTCACAGAGTTGTGACATAGTCTCATAGAGGACTGTCACAGAGGAGTGACATAGTCTCATAGATGATTGTCACAGAGCAATGAAATCATCAACAAAGCAGTAGCAAAAACCAGAAGGAAAATAGCCATCCTGAAAAAACTAAGTGGAGCCACATGGAGAGCCAGTGGGAAAATAGCAAAGTTTATCAACAGAGCATAGGGCCACACCTGGAATATGGGTCAACTATGTGGTGTTCAGCATCAAAAACCACACTACAAGAGCTGAACAAGGTGCAAAATCAAGCAGAGTCACCACAGGAGGGATGAGATCAACCTCTATAATGGAGATGGAGAAGATGGGGAGGACACAAGCACTGAGTGAGCGCAGAGATACGAAAACGCTGATACAAGTAGAAAAGTTCCTCAACTTGCCAGGCCACCCTATGAAGAACAGATTTGAAAACTTAGCTATGGGGCGGTTGAAAAGAAGCAGTTTTATCCACCAGGCCAAACGACTCTGCAGAGAAACCACCGATCTGCTCACAGTTGGTATCCCCCTGACAACTATTCCAGAGCGAACTCCATGGAAAGATGAACATAGACTATCACTACAAATCCAGACAAAAGTGAGAGGAATATTTGACAAGGAAGAACAGAACAGTGTACAGCGCAGAACAGCCACTCTCAGCTTCCTTGATGAAGAATACCCACATGACATCTGGATCCGAGTCTACACAGATGGGTCAGCACAAAATGCTGTTCGAAATGGAGGAGCGGGAGTGTACATAGAATACCCAAATAATACTAGGGACACGGCCAGAGTACCAACAGGAAAGTACTGCCATAACTATGATGCTGAAATTGAGGCAATCAAGATAGCAACAGAGAAATTACTAAATACCAGCCATGGTACACAACCTGTGGTGCTATTGACAGATGCAAAATCAGTACTCGAGGCGCTCCTGTCTGGGAAATTGCCAGTACTAAGGACACTACTTTCTGAACTTAGCAGTCAGCATAAGGTCACCATACAGTGGATACCATCCCACTGTGGAGTACCTGGAAACGACAGAGCTGATCGATTGGCTAAGGAAGGAGCAAAAGAAGAACAGCCTGATGTGCCCGTTACATACCACCAAAAGAAAAGAATGATCAAATCAGTCAGAAAGCCACCAAAACCTGCTCAAGATCGACTACCACATTATGGACAGACCAGAACAAGTCATTATTCTGCGCCTCAGAACAGGACACAATAGATTACACAACCACATGTATACAAAATTCAAGATTGGTGAATCAGCCATGTGCACATGTGGATTGGCGTCGCAGACAGCAGAGCACATACTCCAAGACTGCCCAAAATACAACATATCTAGGCAAACCTTCTGGCCTAGAGAGACGACAGTGGAAGATAAACTCTATGGACCGCTGAGTGAACTAAAAAAGACAGTTAAATTCATACAAGAGACAACATTGCAGTTACAGACATATTTCAAGCGAATGAATGAAGAAGCAGAGGAGTGAAATAGTCTCATAGAGGATTGTCACAGAAGAGTGAAATAGTCTCATAGAGGATTGTCACAGAAGAGTGAAATAGTCTCATAGAGGATTGTCACAGAAGAGTGAAATAGTCTCATAGAGGATTGTCACAGAAGAGTGAAATAGTCTCATAGAGGATTGTCACAGAAGAGTGAAATAGTCTCATAGAGGATTGTCACAGAATAGTGAAATAGTCTCATAGAGGATTGTCACAGAAGAGTGACATAGTCTTCCAGGGTAATGACAAAGAAAAACAGCTCTTCTAGCCAGGGTTTGGAAGCATGAAGCATCTCCATCGGTTCCCCCAACTTGAACCATGTCACACCATGTTGTATTGAAGGCTGGCTTGCACTATCTGTACTGGCTCAATTTTGGACAGTACAACAAAAACTATAGCATGCTGACTGAATGCTTGAGACACTAAATGTAGCAAGCTGACTGAATGCTTGAGACACTAAATATAGCATGCTCACTGAATGCTTGAGACACTAAACGCAGAGTCAGTTGCAAGAGGGCTTATACCCCAATGGGGGATACACTGTGAAAGGCAGAGAAGCGGAACTGAATACTAGACAGGCTATTATACTTCAATGGCGCAGAGCAATGAGAGTACTGTGGGAACTGTGAATACCAGACAGCACCCCCATAAATATTAAATATGAAAACTGTGAATATATGCAATTTGACCACACACTAACTGGCACCCCCATAAATATTAAATTTGAACTGAATACCAGACAACATTCCCATAAATATTAAATATGAAAACTGAATACCAGACATCCCCATAAATATTAAATATGAAAACTGAATACCCTGTGGATACCAGACAGCATCCCCATAAATAATATATATGAAAACTGAATACCAGACAACATCCCCATAAATATTAAATATGAAAACTGAATACCAGACAGAATTCCCATAACATGAAAACTGCGAATACCAGACAGTATCCCCATAAATATTAAACATAGTTAGTTAATTACTTAGTCGTGGTTTCAACTTCACAGCAATGGTCGTCTCCATTTTGCTCCGTTCCTGTGCCAGTGAATATTACACAAAATGCTCCTCACTGCCCTATGTGAACAATGGAATAGGCAGGAGTATCGGCAAGCCATTTATGATTTTCTAGGCAATTTTATATTAAGTAGTCTGTCACTGTGTTCAGAACGGCGACTCTCATACTATTGTGAAAACCAACACTAGGCAGTCTGCTTCCAAAGCGCAGGCGGCTGACTCCCAACCCAGTACGCGGGGTTGAGAAACTACGTTCACGGCTGCTGAGACATGGAGGCCGGCGAGTAGAGGACATCGGGCCCATCAACAGTCACAATTAGAACAGCATGCCCATAGACAGAAATAAACACACAATTCACAGCTTAAACTGCAGGCAGTACACCCACTAACAGAAGTATCTGCCTTATTTACAGGCTCAAATTGATAAAATACAGTATATAATGTTATGTCAGTATAACCAGAAGATGACTAAATACTGGCACATATACACACAACCAGTTCAACTAAGTTTGTCAAACCACAGCAATAATAAATTGTAACAAATCAACAAAATAAAGCATTATATTTAAACACAGAAGCCACAAACAATATGTTGCACAGTTTACTGCCTGCTATATTTCGCTGCATCTTGTCAGGAGCATACTACAGAATTATTCATCATATGAAGTGAATAGATGAATGAGACTGACTGAAACATGAAACTGAGCAACGTGTTGTTCGTGGTTTCTGTGTTTACATTCACTCAGAGAATACTGTTTTGACATCAATACAAGGCTATCTTCCACAGAAACAAATACAATTTACATGCCAGGGTTTGGCAGGTATACATAAATATCATAGGTAGCCAGCCCACTTGGAGTGGGTGGGTGAGAATTGGTACTATGTGTGGCCAAATTGCACGAACTCGTGCCACAGGTTGTGGCTGGCAGTGCAGGTTGCAGGGTACAGTGGCTACATACCTATAGGCATGCAAGTTTTGGTTGATGAGAGGACAGGTATCTGGTGATTGTGTTCTATCTAGTGAGAGAGAGAGTATGAGAGGACAGGTATCTGGTGATTGTGTTCTATCAAGTGAGAGAGAGGTTCAGTGTATGTATGAGAGGACAGGTATCTGGTGATTCTGTTCTATCAAGCGAGAGAGAGAGAAGTGTGTGTATGAGAGGACAGGTATCTGGTGATTCTGTTCTATCAAGTGAGAGAGAGAGAGACAGTGTATGTATGAGAGGACAGGTATCTGGTGATTGTGTTCTATCAAGTGAGAGAGAGAGAGAGACAGTGTGTGTATGAGAGGACAGGTATCTGGTGATTGTGTTCTATCAAGTGAGAGAGAGAGAGAGAGAGAGACAGTGTGTGTATGAGAGGACAGTGTGTGTATGAGAGGACAGGTATCTGGTGATTGTGTTCTATCAAGTGAGAGAGAGAGAGAGAGACAGTGTGTGTATGAGAGGACAGGTATCTGGTGATTGTGTTCTATCAAGTGAGAGAGAGAGAGAGACAGTGTGTGTATGAGAGGACAGTGTGTGTATGAGAGGACAGTGTGTGTATGAGAGGACAGTGTGTGTATGAGAGGACAGTGTGTGTATGAGAGGACAGTGTGTGTATGAGAGGACAGTGTGTGTATGAGAGGACAGTGTGTGTATGAGAGGACAGTGTGTGTATGAGAGGACAGTGTGTGTATGAGAGGACAGTGTGTGTATGAGAGGACAGTGTGTGTATGAGAGGACAGGTATCTGGTGATTCTGGTCTATCTAGTTAGAGAGAGAGAAATGTGTGTATGAGAGGACAGGTATCTGGTGATTCTGTTCTATCAAGTGAGAGAGAGAGAGACAGTGTGTGTATGAGAGGACAGGTATCTGGTGATTCTGTTCTATCAAGTGAGAGAGAGAGAGACAGTGTGTGTATGAGAGGACAGGTATCTGGTGATTCTGTCCTATCAGAGAGAGAGAGAGACAGTGTGTGTATGAGAGGACAGGTATCTGGTGATTCTGTTCTATCAAGTGAGAGAGAGAGAGAGAGACAGTGTGTGTATGAGAGAATGGGTATCTGGTGATTCTGTTCTATCAAGTAAGAGAGAAAGACAGAGACCGAGTGTGTATGAGAGGATGGGTGAGAGAGAGAAGACAAGAGGAGAGGAAAAGAGAGAGGGAGGAAAGGAGGGTGACTTAAAGCATTCAAGAGAGGGGGTATGAGATTATGCGATAGACTCAGCATGAAAGAGTGCAACTAAGGATAAGTGGATGTGAGAAAGTGAAAGAGAAAGAGTATGTTTGAGAGAATTTTAGTTGTTGAGTGAGAGTATGAGAGAAAGTCAGTGCCTCGGTTTGCACATGAATGTTTGTGTGTGTTTATGTGTGAGAGAGATAGTCCTAGCCACATATTTTAACAATATGTTTATATATGTGTGTGTGTGTGTGTGTGTGTGTGTGTGTGTGTGTGTGTGAGAGGGCAAGAGACAGAGAGTTTGAGTGATATATAGTAACAATAAATACGTGTGTGCGTGTGTGTATGTGTAAATTAATTACAGTGACAGTCAATGAAATAGTGATATTGTGTTAATGAAATAGTGTGACAGTGTGTGTGAACAAACTATAACATTGTGTGAGGTGTGACAGAGTGTCTAGGAACCAATATCTCCAGATTTAACAAATGTCCTACCCGTTCATCCACCCACTCCTCAATACACACTCTAGACTTTATAATAACCACACGGAACATAATATGCATGATGAACAATGTATCATATCCTACGTAATCAACAATTTACCACCATCATATGTGCTACAACATACAGTACATTATGAACATTGCACCACCATCATATGTCATTTTTTTTTTTTGCGCTCGCTCGCTTTGAACTCAAGCGTAGTCCACACCCACTACTTCTAGTAGGGCTGGACTGAATTTTTGCATGTGGATTGGCTTTCCCTATTAACATCAAGCCAACCCACTCCAACTTCAAAGGTTCTTGTAATTTACATCCCCAAGTCAAGGACGAGAGGTCAACATTTTAGTCCAACTGTCTGATGTAGGGGTTGAACCCCTTACCTCAACATCGTCACAGCAAATGTTTAAGAACATGCGTTCTTAGCGACTGAATGTCACACGAGACTGCATGCCCAGTTGATGACCCTTTGAAAATAAAGTTCATTCATTGGTTCTTAGACAATTCCAAAACTGATCTGGTTGCCGTATGTGTGAAGCTGGGTCCATCCCAGAGCCCTACTGACCAGAATAACATTGTCCTGACTATGCCGGGGACTCAACCCAGATCACTGCCTAACCAGGCAGTGTACTAGCCATTCTGCTACCATGTCTTCATAACAATCCATCTCTAAAATATATAGTGAGTCTGTGACGACCCACACATTACAACACTAACCACCACACATGTGACATGACAGAGCCATGGTGGCTCAGTGGCTTGCATGCTTGCCTGCCAGCCTGGAGGTCATGTGTTCAAATCCCCCCTGAGATAGTTTTCTTTGACCTGGGCCCCTGGGTCACCCCAGACTACCTTACACACCAGAAAATTACCTGGCCAGAAAAAGTGGCCAGAATGATATTATCCATACCACCCACTGAGTGCAGTCTAGTCCAGAAATATGGGAACAGCACCATATACCCAATATGACCCTGTGGCATAAAAAGTGATACATTACTTTATTTATT
Organism: Cepaea nemoralis; assembly: GCA_014155875.1. NCBI lineage: Eukaryota > Metazoa > Mollusca > Gastropoda > Stylommatophora > Helicidae > Cepaea > Cepaea nemoralis. The sequence continues at coordinate 244,238 of JACEFZ010010798.1, read as the reverse complement.
ATTACTTATATGTGATGTGCCGGTCTCTCTGGCCGAGGGGTTACACCACTTTCTCCGTAATCCCGTTTATCACGCAGAGTCTCGTAGCGGGCGAGAACTGGGAGCGGTTCGTCCCCCGCTGGTGACTTGCGGGATAACTGAGCCGGCCGCTCAGAAAGCAATGGCAAACTACTGAGCGTAATCTTGCCAAGAAATCAACAGACAGCTGAAAGATGCTGCTGTTGACAGCGATGTCCTGTAAAAGGATATGCAAATTTAAAAAAAAATATTTGATGTATCACATAATAATTTATCACTATCATAATTTAACAATAAAAGCTGTACTATAAATAGTTCTGTCTATTCCCCACACCTGAAAAACTGCAAAAATTATGTATCTAGAAAGGAAAACAAGCTAGAAGCTGATTTATAGCGCAATGCGCTTAAAACCTGATCTATAAATGACCCTTGCAGTTACAAATCAACCCACATATGGTACTATACATAACTACAACAATGTAACAACGCAAAAATCTCCACAGGCAAATGTCCTCAGAAACATGTGGGTAACAATAGCCGGATATCACAAGAATACAGTCTAGGATCCCTCATGGGGTTCGCACACGAGGCCAGGAAACACTGCACAGATCCTTTCAACTCAATGCCCTCCTTAACATGAGCCAGATACACACAAGAACACAGTCTAGGATCCCTCACAGGGTTCACATGAGGCGAGGAGACACTGCACAGATCTTCTCAACTCAATGCCCTCCCTAACATGAACCAGATACACACATGGTCAAGGTCCAGGATCCCTCACAGAGGTCCACATTTGAGGTTAAGAGACACTCCACAGATCCCCTGAAGTGAAGATCCTCCCTGACAGATGGGCACCATGAGCTAGATATACACATGGACACAGTCCAGGATCCCATACAGGGAATTCCGATATCCGATATAAGGAACAAATACATAATGTCCAACTCGTTTAACATGCTTTCTCAGCCTTGGTTATTACTGAGGTTCACACATGAGGAGTTCACACACGAGGACTTCACACATGAAGACTTCACACATGAGTGGTTCACCATGAGGAGTTTATACATGAGGAGTTCACACACGAGGAGTTCACACATGAGGAGTTCATACATGAGGAGTTCACACACAATGAGTTCATACATGAGGAGTTCACACATGGGGAGTTGACACGATGAGTTCACACATGAGGAGTTCACACACGATGAGTTCATACATGAGGAGTTCACACATAAGTTCACACATGGGGAGTTCACACATGAGAAGTAGTTTACACACATGAGGAGTTCACACATGAGGAGTTTACACACGAGGATTTCACACATAAGGAGTTCACACATGAGTTCACACACGAGGAGTTCACACATGAGGAGTTGACACGATGAGTTCACACATGATTAGTTCATACATGAGCAGAACACACGCAAGCATATCACAGATGAGCAGATCACACATGAGGAATTTACACACGAGGCTAAGCGACACGACACAGATCTCAGCTGACTGTTCTCTGAAACATGTGGCTACACATGAGCCAGATATACAAATGAACAAAATTCAAGAACCCTCACAGGAGTTCACACATGAGATTAGGAGACTCAGTTCTCCTGAGGCGAATATCCTCAAACACATCAGGGCAACCTGGGCCGGATACACACATGAACACAGTCCAGGATGCCCCACAGGGATTCCCACACTAGGTTAAGAGATACTACACAGATCTCAACTAAATGCTCTCCCTATTTGTGGGTATCAGCTGATAAACACATGAACACAGTCAAGGATGCCACACATGATGCTAGCAGTGACAGTCAGTTTTATGTGGTCATCCACACCTGAACTATGACACCTACAAAGACAGCAGCTGATGTCCCAGAGACATGGGAACAGACATTGTTTCTGAGAAAGGTTCAGGTCTAGATGGCTCTGTAAAACAAAGACAACTCCCATGTCTTTCTAAGATACCATGCCAAAATGCCATTCCAAGACACCATCTCTAGAAATCATTTCAAAATATATCCCAATTATACAATTCAAAGATTTCCATCTCAAGAAATCATTCCAAAATACCACCCCATTTTACCATTCCAAGATACCATCTCAAGAAATCATTCCAAAATACCACCCCATTTTACCATCTCAAGAAATCATTCCAAAATACCACCCCATTTTACATTCTAAGATACCATCTCAAGAAATCATTCCAAATACCACCCCATTTTAACCATTCCAAGATACCATCTCAAGAAATCATTCCAAAATACCACCCATTTTACCATTCCAAGATACCATCTCAAGAAATCATTCCAAAATACCACCCCATTTACCATTCCAAGATACCATCTCAAGAAATCATTCCAAAATACCACCCCATTTTACCATTCCAAGATACCATCTCAAGAAATCATTCCAAAATACCACCCCATTTGACCATTCCAAGATACCATCTCAAGAAATCATTCCAGAGTACCACCCCATTTTACCGTTTCAAGATACCATCTCAAGAAGTCATTCCAAAATATCATGGCTTTATACCATTCCCAGATACCATTCCATGATACCGTCACATGGTACCATTCTAAAACAACATCCCAAGATACCATTCCATGATACCGACACAAAGTCCATGATACCGTCACATGGTACAATTCCAAAACAACATCCCAAGATGCCATTCCATGATACTATCCTAAGATGTCATCCCAAAATGCCACCTCAAGATGTTATCCAAAGATACCAACCCAAAAGTCCATCCCAAGGTACCACAACACCAATGATCATCACAGTTCTACAATTGGCCCCTGTCACAGGCAGTAGTAGTCATCAGGAGCAGACATCCAACAGGCAGTAGTAGTCATCAGGAGCAGACATCCAACAGGTAGCGCTTCACAACCGCAGGCAGTAGTAGTCATCAGGAGCAGACATCCAACAGGTAGCGCTTCACAACCGCAGGCAGTAGTAGTCATCAGGAGCAGACATCCAACAGGTAGCGCTTCACAACCGCAGGCAGTATAGTCATCAGGAGCAGACACCAACAGTAGCGCTTCACAACCGCAGGCAGTAGTAGTCATCAGGAGCAGACATCCAACAGGTAGCGCTTCACAACCGCAGGCAGTAGTAGTCATCAGGAGCAGACATCCAACAGGTAGCGCTTCACAACCGCAGGCAGGGTAAACTGTATACCTTCTTCGCCAACTGCCGGTTGAGGGATTTGTAAATGACCACCCTGGAGATTTCCTTCAGCGAGCGAGGATTCTCGCTTATGGCACCAACCAGCACCAGAAAGCTGACGCTGCCGTCACACAGCCCGGTGACGGAGGAGGAACCGGCACTGCTGGGCTGCAGGTGGATGAAGCTCTTTGTGGAGTTGAGACTTTCGTGGAGACTGGAGTGGTTCATACTGTTGTAGAACAACATGAGGACCCGTTGGACAGCTGGATCATTCTTCAGGTCCTCCTTGTCTTTCACCTGTAGGGGCAGACATCAACATAACATGACAGATGTCTTGTAAAAATCAATATACACAGTGGAGTCTTCTCAATGCATGGAGATGACCACTTTAGACAAGGATTCACAAATAAGAGTCTTTACACAAAATATAATACCCTCAATTATTTAATACTCACATATGTACAGATGGACTAAACTGACAGATGTACAGACATACAGACAGCCTCTTTTCACAAATGTACAGATAGCCTCAACTCACAGATGTGCAGACGGCCTCAACTCACAGACGTACAGCCTAAACTGACAGATGTACAGACAGCCTCAATTCACAGATATACAGCCTCAATTCACAGATTTACAGCCTCAATTCACAGATGTACAGATGGCCTCAACTCACAGATATACAGCCTCAACTCACAAATGTACAGCCTCAACTCACAGAGGTACAGCCTCAACTCACAGATGTACAGCCTCAATTCACAGATGTACAGCCTCAATTCACAGATCTACAGCCTCAACTCACAGATGTACAGACAGCCTCAACTCAGACATACAGACAGCCTCAATTCACAGATCTACAGCCTTAACTCACAGATGTACAGACAGCCTCAACTCACAGATGTACAGACAGCCTCAACTCACAGATGTACAGACAGCCTTACTCACAGATGTACAGACAGCCTCAACTCACAGATGTACAGACAGCCTCAACTCACAGATGTACAGACAGCCTTAACTCACAGATGTACAGACAGCCTCAACTCACAGATGTACAGACAGCCTTAACTCACAGATGTACAGACAGCCTCAACTCACAGATGTACAGACAGCCTCAACTCACAGATGTACAGACAGCCTCAACTCACAGATGTACAGACAGCCTTAACTCACAGATGTACAGACAGCCTCAACCCACAGACACCCTCAACCCACAGACACCCTCAACCCACAGACACCCTCAACCCACAGACACCCTCAACCCACAGACACCCTCAACCCACAGACAGCCTTATCTCACAGGCATACAGACAACCTCAACTCACAGACACCCTCAACTCACAGGCATACAGACAACCTCAACTCACAGATGTACAGACAGCCTCAACTCACAGATGTACAGACAGCCTCAACTCACAGATGTACAGACAGCCTCAACTCACAGATGTACAGACAGCCTTAACTCACAGATGTACAGACAGCCTCAACTCACAGATGTACAGACAGCCTCAACTCACAGATGTACAGACAGCCTCAACTCACAGATGTACAGACAGCCTCAACTCACAGATGTACAGACAGCCTCAACTCACAGATGTACAGACAGCCTTAACTCACAGATGTACAGACAGCCTCAACTCACAGATGTACAGACAGCCTCAACTCACAGATGTACAGACAGCCTCAACTCACAGATGTACAGACAGCCTCAACTCAGACATACAGACAGCCTCAACCCACAGACACCCTCAACCCACAGACACCCTCAACCCACAGACACCCTCAACCCACAGACAGCCTTAACTCACAGGCATACAGACAACCTCAACTCACAGACACCCTCAACTCACAGGCATACAGACAACCTCAACTTACAGACACCCTCAACCCACAGACACCCTCAACCCACAGACAGCCTTAACTCACAGACAACCTCAACTTACAGACACCCTCAACTCACAGGCATACAGACAGCCTCAACTTACAGACACCCTCAACTCACAGGCATACAGACAACCTCAACTTACAGACACCCTCAACTCACAGGCATACAGACAACCTCAACTTACAGACACCCTCAACCCACAGACACCTCAACTCACAGGACAGCCTTAACTCACAGACAACCTCAACTTACAGACACCCTCAACTCACAGGCATACAGACAGCCTCAACTTACAGACACCCTCAACTCACAGGCATACAGACAACCTCAACTCACAGACACCCTCAACCCACAGACACCCTCAACTCACAGACAGCCTTAAACTCACAGACAACCTCAACTTACAGACACCCTCAACTCACAGGCATACAGACAGCCTCAACTTACAGACACCCCTCAACTCACAGGCATACAGACAACCTCACCTTTACAGACACCCTCAACTCACAAGCATACAGACAACCTCAACTCACAGACACCCTCAACCCACAGACACCCTCAACTCACAGACAGCCTTAACTCACAGACAACCTCAACTTACAGACACCCTCAACTCACAGGCATACAGACAACCTCAACTTACAGGCACCCTCAACCCACAGGCATACAGACAACCTCAACTTTACAGACACCCTCAACCCACAGACACCCTCAACTCACAGACAGCCCTTAACTCACAGACAACCTCAACTTACAGACACCCTCAACTCACAGGCATACAGACAGCCTCAACTTACAGACACCCTCAACTCACAGGCATACAGACAACCTCAACTCACAGACACCCTCAACCCACAGACACCCCTCAACTCACAGACAGCCTTAACTCACAGACACCTCAACTACAGACACCCTCCAACTCACAGGCATACAGACAGCCTCAACTTACAGACACCCTCAACTCACAGGCATACAGACAACCTCACCTTACAGACACCCTCAACTCACAGGCATACTACAGACAACCTCAACTTACAGACACCCTCAACCCACAGACACCCTCAAACTCACAGACAGCCTTAACTCACAGACAACCTCAACTTACAGACACCCTCAACTCACAGGCATACAGACAGCCTCAACTTACAGAACACCCTCAACTCACAGGCATACAGACAACCCTCAACTCACAGACACCCTCAACCCACAGACACCCTCAACTCACAGACAGCCCTTAACTCACAGACAACCCTCAACTTACAGACACCCTCAACTCACAGGCATACAGACAGCCTCAAACTTACAGACACCCTCACATCACAGGCATACAGACAAACCTCACCTTACAGACACCCTCACTCACAAGCATACAGACAACCTCAACTCACAGACACCCTCAACCCACAGACACCCTCAACTCACAGACAGCCTTAACTCCACAGACAACCTCAACTTACAGACACCCTCACTCACAGGCATACAGACAGCCTCAACTTACAGACACCCTCAAACTCACAGGCATACAGACCACCTCAACTCACAGACACCCTCAACCCACAGACACCCTCAACTCACAGACAGCCTTAACTCACAGACAACCTCAACTTACAGACACCCTCAACTCACAGGCATACAGACAGCCTCAACTTACAGACACCCTCAACTCACAGGCATACAGACAACCTCACCTTACAGACACCCTCAACTCACAAGCATACAGACAACCTCAACTCACAGACACCCTCAACCCACAGACACCCTCAACTCACAGACAGCCTTAACTCACAGACAACCTCAACTTACAGACACCCTCAACTCACAGGCATACAGACAACCTCAACTTACAGGCACCCTCAACCCACAGGCATACAGACAACCTCAACTTACAGACACCCTCAACTCACAGGCATACAGACAACCTCAACTTACAGACACCCTCAACTCACAGGCATACAGACAACCTCAACTTACAGACACCCCTCAACCCACAGACACCCTCAACTCACAGACAGCCTTAACTCACAGACAACCTCAACTTACAGACACCTCAACTCACAGCATACAGACAGCCTCAACTTACAGACACCCTCAACTCACAGGCATACAGACAACCTCAACTCACAGACACCCTCAACCCACAGACACCCTCAACTCACAGACAGCCTTAACTCACAGACAACCTCAAACTTACAGACAACCCTCAACTCACAGGCAATACCGAGACAGTCCTCAACTTACCGACACCCTCAACTCACAGGCATACAGACAAGCCTCACCTTACAGACACCCTCAACTCACAGCATACAGACAACCCTCAACTCACAGACACCCTCAAACCACAGACACCCTAAACTCACAGACAGCCTTAAACTCACAGACAACCTCAACTTACAGACAACCCTCAACTCACAGGCATACAGACAGACCTCAACTTACAGGCACCCTCAACCCACAGGCATTACAGACAACCTCAACTTACAGGCACCCTCAACCCACAGGCATACAGACAACTCAACTTACAGACACCCTCAACTCACAGGCATACAGACAGCCTCACACTTACAGACACCTCCTCAACTCACAGCATACAACAGCCTCAACTTAGCAGACACCCTCAAACCACAGACAACCCTCAACTCACAGACAGCCTTAACTCAAGACAAAACCTCAATACAGACAACCCTCAACTCACAGGACATACAGACAAGCCTCAACTTACAGACACCCTCAACTCACAGGCATACAGACAACCTCAACTTACAGACACCCTCAACTCACAGGCATACAGACAGCCTCAACTTACAGGACACCCTCAACTCACAGGCATACAGACAACCTCAACTCACAGACACCCTCAACCCACAGACACCCTCAACTCACAGACAGCCTTAACTCACAGACAACCTCAACTTACAGACACCCTCAACTCACAGGCATACAGACAGCCTCAACTTACAGACACCCTCAACTCACAGGCATACAGACAACCTCACCTTACAGACACCCTCAACTCACAAGCATACAGACAACCTCAACTCACAGACACCCTCAACCCACAGACACCCTCAACTCACAGACAGCCTTAACTCACAGACAACCTCAACTTACAGACACCCTCAACTCACAGGCATACAGACAACCTCAACTTACAGGCACCCTCAACCCACAGGCATACAGACAACCTCAACTTACAGACACCCTCAACTCACAGGCATACAGACAACCTCAACTTACAGACACCCTCAACTCACAGGCATACAGACAGCCTCAACTTACAGACACCCTCAACTCACAGGCATACAGACAGCCTCAACTTACAGACACCCTCAACCCACAGACACCCTCAACTCACAGACAGCCTTAACTCACAGACAACCTCAACTTACAGACACCCTCAACTCACAGGCATACAGACAGCCTCAACTTACAGACACCCTCAACTCACAGGCATACAGACAACCTCAACTTACAGACACCCTCAACTCACAGGCATACAGACAACCTCAACTTACAGACACCCTCAACCCACAGACACCCTCAACTCACAGACAGCCTTAACTCACAGACAACCTCAACTTACAGACACCCTCAACTCACAGGCATACAGACAGCCTCAACTTACAGACACCCTCAACTCACAGGCATACAGACAACCTCAACTCACAGACACCCTCAACCCACAGACACCCTCAACTCACAGACAGCCTTAACTCACAGACAACCTCAACTTACAGACACCCTCAACTCACAGGCATACAGACAGCCTCAACTTACAGGACACCCTCAACTCACAGGCATACAGACAACCTCACCTACAGACACCCTCAACTCACAAGCATACAGGACAACCTCAAACTCACAGACACCCTCAACCCACAGACACCCCTCAACTCACAGGACAAGCCTTAACTCACAGACAACCTCAACTTACAGACACCCTCAACTCACAGGCATACAGACAACCTCAACTTACAGGCACCCTCAACCCACAGGCATACAGACAACCTCAACTTACAGACACCCTCAACTCACAGGCATACAGACAACCTCTAACTTACAGACACCCTCAACTCACCGGCATTACAGACAGCCTCAACTTACAGACACCCTCAACTCACAGGCATACAGACAGCCTCAACTTACAGACACCCTCAACCCACAGACACCCTCAACTCACAGACAGCCTTAACTCAACAGACAACCTCAACTTACAGACACCCTCAACTCACAGGCATACAGACAAGCCTCAACTTACAGACACCCTCAACTCACAGGCATACAGACAACCTCAACTTACAGACACCCTCAACTCACAGGCATACAGACAACCTCAACTTACAGACACCCTCAACCCACAGACACCCTCAACTCACAGACAGCCTTAACTCACAGACAACCTCAACTTACAGACACCCTCAACTCACAGGCATACAGACAGCCTCAAACTTACAGACACCCTCAACTCACAGGCATACAGACAACCTCAACTCACAGGACACCCTCAACCCACAGACACCCTCAAACTCACAGACAGCCTTAACTCACAGACAACCTCAACTTACAGACACCCTCAACTCACAGGCATACAGACCAGCCTCAACTTACAGACACCCTCAACTCACAGGCATACAGACAACCTCACCTTACAGACACCCTCAACTCACAAGCATAAGACAACCTCAACTCACAGACCACCCCTCAACCACAGACACCCTCAACTCACAAGACAGCCTTAACTCACAGACAACCTCAACTTACAGACACCCTCAACTCACAGGCATACAGACAACCTCAACTTACAGGCACCCTCAACCACCAGGCATACAGACAACCTCAACTTACAGACACCCTCAACTCACAGGCATACAGACAACCTCAACTTACAGACACCCTCAACTCAGACATACAGACAACCTCAACTCAGACATACAGACACCCTCAACTCAGAGGCATACAGACAACCTCAACTCAGACATACAGACACCCTCAACTCAGACATACAGACAACCTCAACTTACAGACACCCCTCAACTCACAGGCATACAGACAACCTCAACTACAGACACCCTCAACCCACAGACACCCTCAACTCACAGGCATACAGACAACACCTCAACTTACAGGACACCCTCAACCCACAGACACCCTCAACTCAAGGCATACAGACAACCTCAACTTACAGGCACCCTCAACTCACAGGCATACAGACAGCCTCAACTCGCAGACATACTGACAGCCTAAATCCACAGACAGTCTCAACTCACAGACATACTGACAGCCTCAACTCACAGACACCCTCAACACAGACATCCTCAACTCACAAACACCCTCAACTCACAGACACCCTCAACTCAAAGATACCCTCAACCCACAGATGCCCTCAACTCACAGACATCCTCAACTCACAGACACCCTCAACTCAAAGACACCCTCAACCCACAGATGCCCTCAACTCACAGACACCCTCAACTCACAGACATCCTCAACTCACAGACACCCGTCACTCAAAGACACCCTCAACCCACAGATGCCCTCAACTCACAGACATCCTCAACTCACAGACACCCTCAACCCACAGACACCCTCAACTCAAGACACCCTCAACTCAAAGACACCCCTCAACCCACAGACACCCTCAACTCACAGACACCCTCAACTCAAAGACACCCTCAACCCACAGACACCCTCAACTCACAGACACCCTCAACTCAAGACACCCTCAAACCCACAGACACCCTCAACCCACAGACACCCCTCAACTCACAGGACACCCTCAACTCACAGACACCCTCAACTCAAGACACCCTCAACCCACAGACACCCTCAACTCACAGACACCCTCAACTCAAAGACACCCTCAACCCACAGACACCCTCAACTCAAAGACACCCTCAACCCACAGACACCCTCAACTCAAAGACATCCTCAACCCACAGACACCCTCAACTCACAGACACCCTCAACTCACAGACACCCTCAACTCACAGACACCCTCAACTCATAGACACCCTCAACTCACAGACATACAGACAGCCTCAACTCAGACATACAGACACCCTCAATTCACAGATGTACAGATAGCCTCAAATCGCAGACATACTGACAGTCTCAGCCCACAGACAGCTTTATCTCACAGACATACTGACAGCCTCAACTTACAAACATCCTCAACTCACAGACAGCCTCAACTCACAGATTTACAGCCTTAATTCACAGATCTACAGACAGCCTCAACTAGCAGACATACTGACAGCCTCAACTCATAGACACATTCAACTTACAGTCATACAGACAGCCTCAACTCACAGACACCCTCAACTCACAGACACACAGACACCCTCAACTCACAGACACACAGACAGCCTCAACCTACAGAATGCCCTCAACTCACAGACATACTGACACCCTCAACCCATAAACAGCCTCAACTCACAGACACCCTCAACTCACAGACACCCTCAACTCACAGACACCCTCAACTCACAGACACCCTCAACTCACAGACACCCTCAACTCACAGACACCCTCAACTCACAGACACCCTCAACTCACAGACACCCTCAACTCACAGACACCCTCAACTCACAGACAACCTCAACTCAGACATACAGACAACCTCAACTCAGACATACAGACAGCCTCAACTCACAGACACCCTCAACTCAAAGATGTACAGCCTCAATTCACAGATGCACAGGACATCCTCAACTCGCAGACATACTGACATCCTCAACCCACAGACAGTCTTAACTCACAGACAGCCTCAACTCACAGAAACCCTCATCTCACAGACATACAGACAGCCTCAACTCACAGATTTACAGCCTCAATTCACAGATCTACAGACAGCCTCAACTAGCAGACTTACTGAGAGCCACAACTCATAGACACCCTCAACTTACAGACAGCCTCAACTCACAGACATACAGACAGCCTCAACTCACAGACACCCTCAACCCACAGACACCCTCAACTCACAGACACCCTCAACTCACATACATACTGACAGCCTCAACCCACTGACAGCCTCAACTCACAGACACTCTCAACTCACAGACACACTCAACTCACAGACAGCCTCAACTCACAGACATACAGACAGCCTCAACTCACAGACACTCTCAACTCACAGACACACTCAACTCACAGACAGCCTCAACTCAGACATACAGACAGCCTCAACTCAGACATACAGACAGCCTCAACTCACAGACAACCTCAACTCACAGACACCCTCAACTCACAGACATACAGACAGCCTCAACTCAGACATACAGACAGCCTCAACTCACAGACACCCTCAACCCACAGACAGCCTCAACTCACAGACACTCTCAACTCACAGACACCCTCAACTCACATACATACTGACAGCCTCAACTCACAGACACTCTCAACTCACAGACATACAGACAGCCTCAACTCACAGACATACAGACAGCCTCAACCCACAGACAGCCTCAACTCACAGACATACAAACACTCTCAACTCACAGACACCCTCAACTCACAGACATACAGACAGCCTCAACTCACAGACTTACAGACACCCTCAACTCACAGACATACACAGACAGCCTCAACTCACAGACATACAAACACCCTCAACTTACAGACACCCTCAACTCACAGACATACAGACAGCCTCAACTCACAGACACCCTCAACTCACAGACACCCTCAACTCATAGACACCCTCAATTCACAGACACCCCTTAACTCACAAACACCCTCAACTCACAGACACCCTCAACTCACAGACACCCTCAACTCACAAACACCCTCAACTCACAAACACCCTCAACTAACAAACACCCTCAACTCATAGACACCCTCAACTCACATACACCTTCAACTCACAAACACCCTCAACTCACAAACACCCTAAACTCACAGAGATACAGATAGCCTCAACTCACAGACAAACAGATAGCCTCAACTCACAGAGATACAGATTGCCTCAACTCACATACACTCTCAACTCACAAACACCCTCAACTCACATACACCTTCAACTCACAGACACCCTCAACTCACATACACCTTCAACTCACAAACACCCTCAACTCACAGAGATACGGATAGCCTCAATTCACAGAGATACAGATAGCCTCAACTCACAGACAGACAGATAGCCTCAACTTACAGACAGATAGCCTCAACTCACAGAGATACAGATAGCCTCAACTCACAAACAGATAGCCTCAACTCACAGAGATACAGATAGCCTCAACTCACAGACATACAGATAGCCTCAACTCACAGACAAACAGATAGCCTCAACTCACAGACAGACAGCCTCAACTCACAGACATACATATAGCCTCAATTCACAGACAAACAGCCTCAACTCATAGATGTTCAGACATACCAACCTCAACTCACAGACATACAGATAGTCTCTGGCAGACAGACAGCCTCAACAGACAAAAAGCAGACGTGTCTTGAATTAACAGACATTCCACGGACATACAGACAGATCTCACCTCATGGATATACAGGCCAATTGGCTGTGTACCGAGCTTCTTGAGAAAGATTGAACTCTGGCAGTGACAGATGATTGGCTCAGATGGGTAGGGCTCAAGATCTGGATCAGCACCCCACTGCAGGAGAGTTCGAATCCACTTCTCAATGAGCTCAAATTCAAATGATGATACTGCAATACCAGCTAGCTTCACCATCTCTGGACAATTAAACAAACATGTGTTAGGGACCAGTAAACTTACCTCTGTTTCTGGATCTATGAACAAACTTTATGTTATTGGATCAATGAACAAACTTTCTTTTACCTGATCAATGGACACATTTTCATTAACTGGATCAATGAGCACACTTTCTTTTACTGCATCAATGAACAAACTTGTATTCTTCTTCTTCTGCTGCTGTGTGTTATCTCCCAATGAAGCTCAGAACCACAGCCAACTCATGAAAGAATTCAGATTACGTGGAAAGTCTGAATCAAAAGCCCACTGTGTGGGCTTCATAAAAGGTGGAAAAGTGTCCTAGTGGCACGAAATGGAATATTGCTTGGCTAGCAAATCCATTACATGGAAAGTCCGAATCGAAAGCTCACTGTGTGGATGTCATCTGCAGACTGCATACTTCTGGTTTCCGGAAGAACAGCCTATGGTGAACGGAAGGCCCAATATACGGAAGTGAGGCTAAGCAGCCAAGTGCAGGACGTGACGATTCCTTGGGTGAGCCCAGTACCAGAGCGCTATGTATCTGCTCTGCAAGTATGGAAGCCTCCTTGGATGGCGGGGAATGCCCATGGTCTGCCCCTGCCTTCCCTTGAGGGCTGACCAGGATCTTTGGCTGTTCTATATGGACCAGCTAGGATGGGGGATAACACCACAACAGTGAGAGTCAAACGTCCTAAGAAACCCCCGGGAAGGTTAACCCGGTCAACAAATGCCCGCAGAAGTCGGATATGTCGGCCTAACGGCGCAAGAACGCAGCTCTGCTGTAAACAGGCACAACGCAATCACATCCGAAAAAAAACCTCCGGATGAACGAAGAAGAAGAAGAAGAAAGAATTCTTATCTTTTGCCATTTCCCCCAATGTCGTCCCCATATTATTCATCTCTGCATGTCTTATTTGTGATCCCTTAAAAATAAAGTTCATTAATTTGTTGTCTATAATTCTCTTTTACTGTGTGTTTAGTGAAAATATTTTCAGAAATGTAGAAGATATGAGAGTAATCACCATTGGGAGAATCTAACATCAATAACATTAGATATGCGGATGATACAGTATTGATTGTAGACAATGAGCAGGATCTGCAGCAGTTAGTAGATGCGATTGTTGCACACAATGAACAACTTGGGTTAGAATTAAATTGTAAGAAGACACAGATTATGATCGTCACTAGGAAGAAGGAAATACCACAGTGTAATATGGTAATATGGGTAAATGGGAATATTCTTAAACAAGTGAATCGGTACAATTATCTTGAAACAGTCATAACAACTGATGGGCGATGCCTTGAAGAGATTATTACAAGAAACACGATAGGTGGCCTTTAACAAGATAGAAAACATACTGACCAATAAAAAGATGCCATTTGCATTGAGAAAAAGAGTACTGAAGTGCTACACTGAACCTGTACTTTTGTATGGATGTGAAGTGTGAACAGGTCTTAGTCAGATATAACTGAGCTACCGTAATGACAGTAGACGGTACTACCTGCTTTCTGTTAGCGCCGAATGTTGGGCGGCGCTTACCAAACCCGACACCCCACATTGTGCCAACGGCTTCGGGCGGAAGAGCGCAATTGGGAGGGTACAAGCCTTATCCTGGTGCGAGGAAATGCAACCTAAAGACAAAATGTCATGGCAGGGCAGACCAGGCCCTAAGCCTTGGTTGGCAGCTGGTCTAGGATCGAAGCTCCGACAGGCGGACAGTTAGAGCATTGCTTTGCTGATCCGGCAGCTTCTGCAGCTTGTCTTGTTCCAGATGTATTGGTGTTACCTTTCCTCTGGAGTGAACTAGGCAGGCCGAGAGAGGGATCATGCTGCATGGGCAACACATGGTCTCTATATTTTAGCCCAGGCTTTGTGCTATGGAGAGGTAATAACTCCATCCCTGGTCTTAACCGGTCTCGGAATCAAAGCGAAAGGTAGCAGTTACGGGTTATAAGTCCTTGTCAATTGGCGTAGACATGGGGCGCCACGGGTTGCCTCTGACGGTGGGAGACACCTACAGGTGTCACTGATCAGCTACCGCCCGCCTCAAGCTGGGCAGCCCCCGGCCAATTGGGTGCTGATCCGCCACAGCCTGCCTGCTTCAATGGGTGCTTGGGGCTAGGACAAAATCTGAATCGCAGGCTGTAAAACCAATGCACCAGGTATTACTAAAAAGAAAAATAGAAACCTCAAGCTACGGCTTGCAACCTGGAACGTAAGAACCATGTGTCCAGGATTTTCCACTGACCTGACGAATATTGACGATGTGAGAAAAACGGCTGTGATTGATGCCGAACTCAATCGTCTTAACATTGATATTGCTGGCCTGCAGGAGACTCGCCTCGCTGAGGAAGGGTCACTCAGGGAAAACAATTACACCTTTTTTTGGAAGGGTAGAGGGCAGGCAGAAAAAAGGCAACATGGTGTGGGCTTTGCAGTGAAGAATTCGCTACTGGGAATGATTGAAATTCCAGCTGGAGGTAATGAAAGACTATTATCTCTGCGCTTGGCAACCTCTTGTGGTTTTGCCACCATTATCACTGCATATGCACCGATACACACTTCCTCTAATGATATGACGGATTCGTTCTATGAGGAGTTAGACTCTGTGATCAAGGCAGTTAAAAAATCCGACTACATTATATGCTCGGTGATTTCAATGCTCGTATGGGCAAGGACTCGAGTTCATGGCCAGTGTGCCTTGGAAAATACAACATCGGTCACATGAATGAAAAGGGCAGAGGCTGTTGGAGCATTGCATCAGAAATGACCTATGTATTTAAAACTCAATTTTTTAAAACTAAAGAGCTACACAAGGCCACATGGAAACATCCAAGATCCGGCAATTGGCAATCAGCTGGACTTCATCATCACACGGAGACAAAATATCTGAACCAAACATCATTAACTCGAAGTCACCACCCACGATCCTAATATGTGCTTTGAGTTCCAACAGCAACTTGAAGACGCTTTCACTGATGCATCAGAAAATTGTACAGCAAGTGAAAAGTGGGATAAACTTACGAAAACTCTTTATAAAGCAGCGGTAGGGGTTTACGGCACTGTGGATCATAAGAGGCAGGACTGGTTTGTGGCAAACAGCCAGACGCTGAAGCCCTTGATAGATAAAAAGAAGATAGCTCTCTTAAAAAAACAAGGAAAGAACATCGCGTAACACTCAGTGAGATGAAGCAAGCTAGGAAAGATGTGCAAAAGGCTGCCAGGCAATGTGCAAATGACTATTGGATCAAGTTATGTGAGGCCATTAAAAATGCAAGTGATAAGTGAAACATCAGAAGCATGTATGAAGGGATAAAGAAAGCCTGTGGTCCAATGATCAAAAGAAGTGCACCACTGAAAACCTTGACTGGAGAAATCATCACTGATAAGAAACAGCAGATGGATAGATGGGTAGAGCACTATTTGAAGCTTTACTCAAGTGAGACCAAACTAGCGGATGATGCCCTCAACGCCATAGAGGCCCTGCCAACTCTTGACCACCTGGACACACTTCCCACCACAACAAAAGTTAAGTGTGCTATAAATGAGCTTGCATCTGGCAAGTCTCCAGGTAAGGATGGGATTCCAATAGAGGTTATCAGGAGTGGGCAAGACACACTCACTCTACAGATCCACCAGCTAATAGAGCTATGCTGGCGAGAAGGACAAGTCCCACAGGATTTCAAAGATTCAAGCATCATAACACTGTACAAGAACAAGGGCGATCGGAGCGACTGTAACAACTATAGGGGTATCTCACTTCTGTGTATTGTTGGGAAAGTATTTGCCAGAATTGTTCTGCGCAGACTTCAAGTCCTAGGAGATCAAGTCTACCCCGAATCACAGTGTGGCTTCCGACAGAACCGGTCTACCATTGATATGATATTCTCATTGCGACAAATGCAAGAAAAATGCCTGTGAACAGAATCAACCACTGTTTATTGCCTTCATCGACCTCACAAAGGCATTTGATTTGGTCAGTCGTGAGGGTCTGTTCAAGGCACTAAAGAAGATTGGCTGCCCACCAACTCTTCTGTCCATTGTGGAATCGTTCCACACAGGCATGGGGATAAAATCAAGTTTGATGATGCAACTTCAGAAGAGTTTGAAATCAAGAGTGGAGTTAAGCAAGGTTGTGTACTAGCTCCCACCCTCTTTGGAATATACTTTTCACTTCTACTGAAATATGCCTTTCGTGATCAGGATGGTGGTATATACATTCACTCACGCTCAGATGGCGGCCTCTACAATGCTCAGAGATTGAAGGCCAAGACCAAAATTAGGAGGGTACTGATCAGAGAGTTGCTTTTTGCAGATGATGCTGCAATTACGACCCACTCTGAGGAAGAATTACAACGTCTACTATCTGCATTCTCCAATGCTTGTTCTGAATTTGGTTTAACCATTAGCAAAAGAAGACGAAGATTATGTCACAAGGTGCACATGGGGTACCATCAATCTTTATTGACGACGCCGAACTAGAGATAGTAGACCATTTTACATATCTAGGATCAGAGGTAAATAGCAAATTATCCCTAGATCAGAAAATCAACATCAGGATTGGTAAGGCAGCAACAACAATTAACAGGTTAACAAAAAGAATCGGAGAACAGGAAGCTTACTGCCAAAACAAAAGTCCTTGTCTATCAAGCCTGTCTCCTTAGTACTCTTCTTTATGGCAGTGAAGCCTGGACAACTTACTCACACCAAGAGAAACGTTTAAACAGCTTTCATATGCGGTGTCTGCGAAGAATACTTGGTATTAAGTGGCAAGACAAAATCACAAATACTGAAGTATTGGAAAGATCAGGTTGTGTGACGGTTTGTTCCATGCTCAGTCTTCGTAGACTTAGATGGATAGGACACGTTAGGAGGATGGATGATGGTAGAATACCAAAGGACATCTTTTTGGTGAATTACAGATGGGTAAGAGATCTCAGGGTCGGCCTTTACTACGATACAAAGATGTGTGTAAGCGGGACATGATTGATACAGGCATTGATAATGCACATTGGGAGCATGTCGCCGCTGAATGTGTTGCATGGAGGGCAAATATCAGAAATGGAATAAAGACAAAGGAGAAAATGATTGCAGATAAGTCACACACTGAGCGTGTGAGACGTAAGATGGTGCATGATGGTGGAAATGACCATGTGTTCACATGCATCCACTGTGGACGAACATTTACAGCGCGAATTGGCCTTATCAGTCACATTCGCCACTGCCATGGGTTGTAGTTATTATGCCTTTTTGAAGCACAATGTAACAAACTATCGTCTGTCAAGACTGCAAGGTACCAATGAATTAAATGAAGTGTGGACAATGAGCAGACAAGCTGAAAAACATCTAATGGCAGTGGAAATGTGGTTTCTGAGGAAAATGCAAAGAATACCATGGACAGATAGAAAAACCAATGAGCAAGTCCTACAAGAAACAAATGAAAACCATGAACTAATTAGAGAAATTAGATGTACACAGTCACAATTTTTTGACATGTTATGAGAAGAAATAAATTGGAGAACTTGGTGACAACTGGTAAGATTAAGAGGAAAAGATCAAGAGGAAGGCAGAGAAGTAAATACCTGGATGACGTGGCTACATGATATGGTCGAGACAGGAACACAGAGCTGATCCATGACTCTGGTGATCGTGTGAGATAGCGAAACATCGATGGACTGAGAATAGAGGAATTAAGAGAGAACAGAAAAAATATAAGGAGGAGACAAACAGAAATGATGCTAGATGAGCTGAGAATAGGGGGAAAAAGAGAGGCAAGGAATGGCAACCTACTCATCCATACATTCAGGCCTACAACAACTGAGACCCTACCACATCACAGATACACAGCAGATTCCTGCTTTGGGATTTCTTGTGGTAAAATGTGCTGTATTTAATATTCTATATATAAAAATTGTACCTATCAGACCATTTCCAGCGCCCCCACTGAAGTGATGTGCCAGTTTGGTAGTAATGTAGTTCGGCTCCAGCCCATGATGCAATAGCAGAGCCATGACATCGTTGATGACATCGGCAAACTGCCTCCGCAGCGGCTGGCTGGGGCTGGTGGGGCTTTCCTCCTGGTACCTGGCTTGAAAACATCGCTGGCACATTGCTGAAACTGAAATGTTTTAGGGATAGAAAATATCACAAAAACTTATATGTTTTAGGGATAGAAAACATTTCTGGCACATTGTAGAAACTGTTATGTTTTAGGGATAGGAAATATCACTGGCACATTGCAGAAACTGAAATGTTTTAGGGAGAAAAACATCAAACATATGCATTTAAGAATAACAGAAGAATATTTATAGTCTGTTTTTGTGTACCCTCATTTGCATGTGATTCTTAAGTAAAGAAACAAAAACAGAAAGAGAAAACAATATCAAACTCTATGGGACATGCTCTCTCTCAATGGGACAATATCTCACTCCACGGGACATGCTCTCTCTCAATGGGACAATATCTCACTGCATGGGACATGCTTTCTATGGGACAATATATCACTCTATGGGACATGCTTTCTATGGGACATGCTCTCTATAGGACAATATCTTACTGCATGGGACATGCTTTCTATGGGACAATATCTCACTCTATGGGACATGCTTTCTATGGGACAATATATCACTCTATGGGACATGCTTTCTATGGGACATGCTTTCTATGGACAATATATCACTCTATGGGACAATATATCACTCTATGGGACAATATATCACTCTATGGGACAATATATCACTCTATGGGACAATATATCACTCTATGGGACATGCTCTTTCTCAATGGGACAATATCTCACTCCATGGGGCATGCTCTCTATAGGACAATATCTTACTGCATGGGACATGCTTTCTATGGGACAATATATCACTCTATGGGACATGCTTTCTATGGACAATATCACACTCTATGGGATATGCTCTCTCTATGGGGCATCCTCTCTCTTCATGGGACAATATCTCACTCAATGGAATATATTCTCTATGGGACAATATCTCACTCCATGGGACATGCATTCTATGGGACATGTTCTCTCTCTATGGGACAATATTACACTCTATGGAACATGCTTTCTATGGACAATATCACACACTATGGGACAATATCTCACTCTATGGAAAAATATCACCTCCATGGCACATGCTCTCCCTATGGGACAATATCACACTCTATGGAAAAACATCACACTCTATGGCACATGCTCTCCCTATGGGACAATATCTAACACTCTATGGGTCATTATCTCACTCTATGGAAAAATATCACCTCCATGGCACATGCTCTCCCTATGGATAATATCTCTCTCTCTAGGCAATACTCTCTCTATGAGACATGCTCTCCCTATGGGACAATATCATACTCTATGGAAAAACATCACACTCTATGGCACATGCTCTCCCTATGGGACAATATCTCACTTTATGGAAAAACATCACACTCTATGGCACATGCTCTCCCTATGGGACAATATCTCACTTTATGGAAAAACATCACACTCTATGGCACATGCTCTCCCTATGGGATAATATCACACTCTATGGAAAAACATCACACTCTATGGGACATGCTCTCCCTATGGGACAATATCTCACACTCTATGGGACATGCTTTCTATGGACAATATCACACACTATGGGACAATATCTCACTCTATGGAAAAATATCACACTCTATGGCATATGCTCTCCCTTTGGGACAATATCTCACTCTATGGAAAAATATCACACTCTATGGAAAAATATCACACTCTATGAGACATGCTGTCTATGGACAATATCACACTCTATGGGACAATATCTCACTCTATGGAAAAATATCACACTCTATGGAAAAATATCACACTCTATGGGACTTTCTTTCTATGGACAATATCACACTCTTTGGAAAAATATCACACTCTATGGGACATGCTCTCCCTATGGGACAATATCTCACTCTATGGAAAAATATCACCTCCATGGCACATGCTCTCCCTATGGGACAATATCTCACTTTATGGAAAAACATCACACTCTATGGCACATGCTCTCCCTATGGGACAATATCTCACTTTATGGAAAAACATCACACTCTATGGCACATGCTCTCCCTATGGGACAATATCTCACTTTATGGAAAAACATCACACTCTATGGCACATGCTCTCCCTATGGGACAATATCTCACACTCTATGGGTCATTATCTCACTCTATGGAAAAATATCACCTCCATGGCACATGCTCTCCCTATGGGACAATATCTCACTCTCTAGGCAATACTCTCTCTATGAGACATGCTCTCCCTATGGGACAATATCACACTCTATGGCACATGCTCTCCCTATGGGATAATATCACACTCTATGGAAAAACATCACACTCTATGGCACATGCTCTCCCTATGGGACAATATCTCACACTCTATGGGTCATTATCTCACTCTATGGAAAAATATCACCTCCATGGCACATGCTCTCCCTATGGGACAATATCTCACTCTCTAGGCAATACTCTCTCTATGAGACATGCTCTCCCTATGGGACAATATCACACTCTATGGAAAGACATCACACTCTATGGCACATGCTCTCCCTATGGGACAATATCTCACTTTATGGAAAAACATCACACTCTATGGCACATGCTCTCCCTATGGGACAATATCTCACACTCTATGGGTCATTATCTCACTCTATGGAAAAATATCACCTCCATGGCACATGCTCTCCCTATGGGACAATATCTCACTCTCTAGGCAATACTCTCTCTATGAGACATGCTCTCCCTACGGGACAATATCACACTCTATGGAAAAACATCACACTCTATGGCACATGCTCTCCCTATGGGATAATATCACACTCTATGGAAAAACATCACACTCTATGAGACATGCTCTACCTATGGGACAATATCTCACACTCTATGGGTCATTATCTCACTCTATGGAAAAATATCACCTCCATGGCACATGCTCTCCCTATGGGACAATATCTCACTCTCTAGGGAATGCTCTCTCTATGAGACATGCTCTCCCTATGGGACAATATCTCACTCTATGGAAAAACATCACACTCTATGGCACATGCTCTCCCTATGGGATAATATCACACTCTATGGAAAAACACCACACTCTATGGCACATGCTCTCCCTATGGGACAATATCTCATTCCCTAGAGAATGTTCTCTCTATGGGATATGTTACCACTCTATCATAGATGCAACTAAAATACAAACAGTCCACAAACATAAAATAGATGGTATCATCAACAAAAACACCTGACAGACATATAAACAGCAGCTGATTCAATACAAGGTATTGCTGTAGATGTGTTCTCTTCCCCTCCCCCTCCCTCAAGGGCTTCACACATCATGACTACACTGGGATGGGTGAGCATAGCTTCCATGCATGCTGGAGTATATAGGGTGATAATAGCTTCCATGCATGCTGGATTATATAGGGTGATCATAGCTTCCATGCCTGCTGGATTATATAGGGTGATAATAGAATCCATGCCTGCTGGAGTATATAGGGTGATAATAGCTTCCATGCCTGCTGGATTATATAGGGTGATAATAGAATCCATGCTTGCTGGAGTATATAGGGTGATAATAGCTTCCATGCCTGCTGGAGTATATAGGGTGATAATAGCTTCCATGCCTGCTGGAGTATATAGGGTGATAATAACTTCCATGCTTGCTGGAGTATATAGGGTGATAATAACTTCCATGCTTGCTGGAGTATATAGGGTGATAATAGCTTCCATGCCTGCTGGAGTATATAGGGTGATAATAACTTCCATGCTTGCTGGAGTATATAGGGTGATAATAACTTCCATGCTTGCTGGAGTATATAGCCATAACAACTGCTGACTCCCTAACTGTGTGGAAGATTGATTTTATTCTAGGAGTGTCTAACATGGAGAACAGAGAAAGCTATTTTGGCTTACATCCATTTTGATTAAAGATAAACTCTGTGGAGATGTTAACAAGGTCAACTTGACTGCTGCTTTCTTTTAATATATTCATTCTGACATCTGGAGGTGTGTGAAGAAGAAGAAGACATTGGTCATGTTTTCAATGGCAGTTTGTTGTTGTTTTTCATGGGCTGACCAGTCCATTCACAGCAATACAGCAATTAATGACCAATACACATTGTCTATATGTCACCAATGATCATATAGGAAGTGAACAATAGTTAACACCACCGCCTAACAGAGTGTGTCATAAGAGAAGGTAAGGAAGATTGGCATGGGCTGACTACCAAATCCCACAGAAAAAATTAGCTGCAAACTACAATCAATTATAAACAAGTCTTCAGAGAAATGACAGCCTGGCGTGAGATGGTTGAGAACCTATTCTCCATTGGGAGAAACAAGACAGAAGAGGAAGAGACAACAGACACAGTTAACAATTAACTCTCAATTTGCCATGCTAACTACTGCTGCTGTGTTTAGAGGCCTGTATTATAAAGGACTTTGCTGAATAAGGTCAAATGGAAATTTTAAAATCTATATCATGTAAAAAAAAAAGTTACTGAGGTTCAAACCCATGTGCCTAGATTCAACAACCAAATCATATAATATGAGACAGCATGTAAGCCATCAGGCCATTTGAGAGAGCAGCATCTAAATCACTATGCCACATGAAAGGGTAGCATCTGTACCATCATGTCATCTGGGACAGTAGCAACAAAACCATTATGCTATCTATGACAGCAGCAACAAAACAATTATTCTATCTAAGATAGCAACAACAAAACCATTATGCTATCTAAGATAGCAACAACAAAACCATTATTCTATCTAAGATAGCAACAACAAAAACATTATGCTATCTAAGATAGCAACAACAAAACCATTATGATATCTAAGATAGCAACAACAAAACCATTATTCTATCTAAGATAGCAGCAACAAAACCATTATTCTATCTAAGATAGCAACAACAAAACCATTATGCTATCTAAGATAGCAACAACAAAACCATTATTCTATCTAAGATAGCAACAACAAAAACATTATGCTATCTAAGATAGCAACAACAAAACCATTATGCTATCTAAGATAGCAACAACAAAAACATTATGCTATCTAAGATAGCAACAACAAAACCATTATGCTATCTAAGATAGCAACAACAAAACCATTATGCTATCTAAAACCATTATGCTATCTAAGACAGCAGCAACAAAATAATTATTCTATCTAAGATAGCAACAACAAAACCATTATTCTATCTAAGATAGCAACAACAAAACCATTATGCTATCTAAGATAGCAACAACAAAACCATTATTCTATCTAAGATAGCAACAACAAAACCATTATGCTATCTAAGACAGCAGCAACAAAACCATTATGCTATCTAAGACAGCAGCAACAAAACCATTATGCTATCTAAGATAGCAACAACAAAACCATTATGCTATCTATGACAGCAGCAACAAAACCATTATGCTATCCAAGACAGCAGAAAGCAGCAACAAAACCATTATACTATCCAAGACAGCAGCAACAAAACCATTACGCTATCTAAGACAGCAGCAAGCAGCAACAAAACCATTATGCTATCCAAGACAGCAGCAAGAAAACCATTATGCTATCCAAGACAGCAGCAACAAAACTATTATGCTATTCAAGACAGCAGCAACAAAACCATTATGCTATCCAAGACAGCAGCAAGAAAACTATTATGCTATTCAAGACAGCAGCAACAAAACCATTATGCTATCCAAGACAGCAGAAAGCAGCAACAAAACCATTATACTGTCCAAGACAGCAGCAAGAAAACCATTATGCTATCTAAGACAGCAGCAACAAAACCATTACACCACCTGAGGGAGCCTATCTGAACCCTCTATGAGAGAGCAGCAATTAAATCATAAAACCTGAGAGAGCACATCAGAACCATCATGCCACCTGAAGGAACAAACCTGAACCATCACACCACCTGAGAGAGCTGAACCATCACACCACCTGAGAGAGCAACAATTTAATCATTATACCAAATGACAAACCAGCAGCAATAAATAAATGGAATAGATAATTTATTAAGTCTTCAATATTTTTTTCAATTCTCTAACATTAGGCACCATCCCCACAAAAGCAATCAACACTGACCAATAAACAGACATCTTACTTAAACTATACGCTGTTCCTCGGTCCCCGTCACTGATGTTGGGCCTGGCCCCATTCTTAAGGAGGACTTCCAGGGCCTCGAGTACCTCCTTGTGTTGGGAGCAGACATTGGCCATATCGTCATAAAGAAGAATCTGCAGCATGAGGATCAAAGGTGTGTGGCCAACCTACGCCAGACATGACAGAATAAATCGGTGAACTGGACCACAATATAACATAAAAATTACATTCACCTTGGGATAAACAGGTTGAGGCCTATGTAAAAATAGGAAAAGGGCAGAAGAAGAAGATTTCAGTCCTGTTTCACAAAACTAAAGAAGAAACTTGAGACTTTTGAACTTAAATGTTACAGTAAAATTATCAGAAGACCGTGGATCAATCAAATGAAATTACTGTTATTCTAAGAGATCTGAACATGGAATATCATCATCATCATCCAGTGCCTTGTCGGTTGGTGTGGGTGATCATGCCTCTTCACAATTGTGATCTCAGACAACATGGATCAATTCGTGTGTTGACTCCCTTCTGTGCCATGACAACGACTGTCACAAATCTTCTCATGCTGTCTTCTTGTATCTATCTTTCTGTAAATATTTCTGGTTGTCACAACAGGTTCCAGTTTTTGTCATCTCATAATGTGGCCGAAAATGATGATTGCCTCTTTCTGATGTTTGTGAGTTGACTTTGCAACTCAGCTTCCATTAAAATGTCCATATTGCTAATTCTGGCTGTCCAACTAATTTTCTTCTTCTTTCGTTCGCTTGAAATATGTCAATAACAGCAATGTTGCCTCTTGTATGAATTTAACTGTCATTTTTAGTTCTCAGTGGTCCATAGAGTTTATCTTCTACTCTAGGCCAGAAGTTTTGCCTGGACATGTTGTAGTTTGGGCAGTCTTGTCTGCGACGCCAATCCACATGTGCACATGGCTGATTCACCAATCTCAAATTGTGTATACATGTGGTTGCATAATCTATTGTGTCCTGTTCTGAGGCGCAGAATAATTACTTGTTCTGGTCTGTCCATAATGTGGTAGTCATCTTGAGCAGGTTTTGGTGGCTTTCTGACTGATTTGATCATTCTTTTCTTTTGGTGGTATGTAATGGGTACATCAGGCCGTTCTTCTTTTGCTCCTTCCTTAGCCAATCGAACCAACTATTTTTCAGCATTCTTCTATAAAACCACATCTCCAAGGCTTCCAGAATATTTTTGCCCGTTTACTAATTGTCCAGGATTCGCAGTCGTATGTTACTACTGGTTCTATGTAACATGCAAGAACTCTTTTCCCAACTTTCAAGGACAGTGGCTTATTGCACAAAATGGTCATTTGATAGAATGCAGTTTTTGCTTGTTCTATTCTGCTCTTTATCTCAGTGATGCATCTTCCAACTGATGTTACCAATGTGCATAGATATCTGAATTTCTGCACTTGCCCCCAAAATAATATCCTTTACTTTAATTGCACATTTAGGCACAATCTGTTTCTTTGATATCACCATGACTTCTGTCTTTCTATTATTCAAACTAAGGCCCATTCTTTCACTTTCTACAACCACTTTATCTATCATTTCCTGTAGATCCTTCTGACTTGTTGCTATCAAGACGATGTCATCAGCATAACGTAAGTTATTTATATTATGTCCACCAACCAGGATCCCTGACATATTTTCTGTAGATATATACATGGAATACACCTGGCTTATAAACAGGGACTCAGAAACTAAACTACTAAGGTGCAATATATGTCATAGTGGTTTAAAAGGACAAATGATGGTAGCTGGGAGAAGAAGCAGGAGCTGACCAAAACAACAGTGGACACAAGAGATGAAAGCAAGAATAACAATACATGAGGCAGGGGAATGAGACACAGATCAGGGCTCTTTCTAGTGGGCTGTGTGAGAGCATCATTCTGCTATATGTGCAGGGCTCTTTCTAGTGGGCTGTGTGAGAGCATCATTTTGCTATATGTGCAGGGCTCTTTCTAGTGGGCTGTGTGAGAGCATCATTCTGCTATATCTGCAGGGCTCTTTCTAGTGGGCTGTGTGAGAGCATCATTCTGCTATATGTGCAGGGCTCTTTCTAGTGGGCTGTGTGAGAGCATCATTCTGCTATATGTGCAGGGCTCTTTCTAGTGGGCTGTGTGAGAGCATCATTCTGCTATATCTGCAGGGCTCTTTCTAGTGGGCTGTGTGAGAGCATCATTTTGCTATATGTGCAGGGCTCTTTCTAGTGGGCTGTGTGAGAGCATCATTCTGCTATATGTTGCAGGGCTCTTTCTAGTGGGCTGTGTGAGAGCATCATTCTGCTATATCTGCAGGGCTCTTTCTAGTGGGCTGTGTGAGAGCATCATTCTGCTATATGTGCAGGGCTCTTTCTAGTGGGCTGTGTGAGAGCATCATTCTGCTATATGTGCAGGGCTCTTTATAGTGGGCTGTGTTACAGCAGCATTCTGCTATATGTGCAGTCAGTAAAACACACTGTTGACATGTATTAAAAGTCTATTAGGCATATGGTGCTAGGCCCATATTTGTGTAGACCAACCAGCACTCAAAGGGTGATGTCAATATTACATCAGCCATCTTGCCTGGTTCCAATTTTAGCCTAGGTCGCCCTGTGAGCCAAGATAAATATTCAGAATACACTCCACTGTGAATTTGAACTACTGGGACAGCAGGCAAGCATGCTATAGTGTTCACAATTGTTTGCTCTCATTCACATTCAATTTTTTTTAAAAAGTATCTGTTGCATTGCTCTTAAATTTTTCCTGCCTTCTTATATTTACTCCAAGGAATATGTCTTTGATAGGTCCAAGGGCAACTGAAATAATGGAAAGTGGTGAAATGTGTTTGATGTTTTAGCAAAAATGTACTGAATTCACGCTAACAAACTTGTTTTACAGTAATGCACTACACTTGGGTAACGACACAAGGCATATCTGTTCCACTATGTGACATAAGGAAATTCCTGAGCACCACGGAAAATATTCATTATTGAACATTGATGTTTCCGTATGAAGATGTAATACATTTCATAATATGCACTTCATCTCTGACCTGTAAATTATATACCGCATATAAACAAACATTGAAATCTGCTGTACAGTTTCCAGAACAAAAATTATGTTGTTGAGTGTACGTAATGATAAGGTTATATGCTAAATCTCATCATTTTCTTCAGTTGGTTAATGAGGGGTTTTATACAGGGAAAAACATTTGTGAACGCCCTATAGCCGCTGTGCTGTGCATAAGGACTGTGGCTCCCCAAAGGACATGCTATATTATGATAATTACATCTTCATAGGGACAGCAGTGCAGAAATCTCCTTTTCCCTCTCCATGTTCAGAAACCAACAGGGTAGCCAGACCAATACTTCAAATCTGAAGAGAGGCATATTAGGGCGTAACAAAGTCATGACTCAGCACAGAACAGACTGGCTGGGATCAGGTCTGAGCTGGTCATGTCTCCTCTGGGGTTTCAGGTATTTTATGAGGGACCTTCAAGTGAAAATCTTAAATGGTTTTTTTTTGGGGTGGGTGGGTGGTGGTGGTGTGTGTGTTTGTGTGCGTGCGTGCGTTAGAGAGAGAGAGAGAGAGAGAGAGAGAGAGAGAGAGAGAGAGAGAGAGAGAGAGAGAGAGAGAGAGAGAGAGAGAGAGAGAGAGAGAGAGAGAGAGACTATATATATTCTGATAACGTAAAGACCTAATGTATCATTTTTCAATGTGGTCACCCCAGCTTTCATTGCAAGTTTTCCAGTGCCGATAAAGTGCTCGATTCCTGTAGAAACATTGACTCTGGGGTCACTAATTGATTTGCCTGTCCCGGTCGTGGAGAGTCTGTCACAGAACTCCCACCGTTTTGAAACTTCCTATTCCACTCATACACTTGCTGGACTGACAGGCATGCATCACCATACTGGACCTTCATTCGCTGATGAATTTATAAGGTTTCACCCCTTCACTGATTAAAAAAAAAGGATAACAGAATGCTGCTCCTCTTTAGTGCATGTCAAACATGGGGCAGCCATCTTTAAACTATCCTTATAACATCACCATGTTTGTCTGCACCGTGATGTCATTTGGTTAACACTCTTGACATCCTTAACAACAATACTGACAGGTTACAAGACAAGGTTAATGGTTATTGTAATATCACACTTTTAAGGTATTAATTTGAAGCCCCCTATTGTCGGCAGACTCCGACCCAATGTGCGGAGGGGATTGAGTACCTGGACATGGCGATCACATACTGGGAAAGACAGAAATGACATTAACGGATGTCCAGCATGTTTGTTCCTCGGGGATAGGAAAATGAATCCACAGCCTGCCTAGGTTGGGTCATTTCTGTGTGTCATCTGGCATTCTGTGAAAGCGAGCTGAACCAGTGTGAATGCCTGACATTCAAGATATCTTTAAGTCACAGAAGTTCATGACACACATCCTGTTGCAGACAATTTTAATCTAAGCAGAGCAAGAAGAGTGACACTAAACATTTTCCTTAGCAAAACAATGTTTACATAAAAGTGGCGACATGACTCACATTACAAACAAAGTTAACCTCTGACCCAAATTTCAGCAGTATCTCCATGGCCCTGGCCAGGTTTTTGTAGTCATGGCGATAGTCTTGAATGAACATGTCAGGTTGGGATGTGCGGACACATTCACAAGCATCGTTCGGGTTGACAGCTTTCAGGCCAATGTGTAGCATGCGACTGAGTGAAGTCAGGCCTGGGCGGTTGAGCAGATGGGGATCTGCGTTAAACTCTAGAAGCAGCTGAATGGCTGCCAAAACCTGGTTGATTATAAATACACCTGGTTGATGATAAATACACCAGGTTCATTATAAGTACACCAGGTTGATTATAAATACACCAGGTTGATTATAAATACACCCAGTTGATGAAAATACACATGTTGATTATGTATACACCTGGTTGATAATAAATAACCTGATCAAACATAAAAATATCTGGCTGACATTTTAAAAAAAATTTGATTGAGCATAAAAACACCTGGCTGACGTTTAAACATCTGACTGATATATAAACATCTGACTACAGATAAAGCAACTTCACTGGTTGAACACAAAAACTAGCTAGTTGAACATAACATAAATTATGATAGGTCATTACAGTCAGTTTAAAACTACCACAGTAGACAATTTATATGACTATGAGAATGTTGTACATTTCATCTATAAGATGTTAGCGTTGTGCTTTATTTTATGTTATGTGACTTCTGCAGTATGCACCTGACGAGATATAGCAAAATATGCCAGGCAATAAAGTCTGCAACCGATTGCTTGTGTCTTCAGTATTCACATTTCTGAAGATTCAATGTTTTGGGCGCTCACTCTCTCACTTTGAACCCAAGCGTAGTCTATACATGCTACTTCAAATAGCTCTAGTTTGAATTTTGTGTATGGATTAGCTTACCCTATTACCAGTGTCCCTCGCCATCAGGTGAACCTACTCCGACTTCTGAAACACTTGTAATTTACGTCCCCAAGTCAAAGACGAGTAGTCAACATTTTAGTCCAATAGGCCGATGTAGGGGTTGATCCCCCTACCTCAGCATCAGCACACCGGATGTTTAAGAGCGAGTGCTCTTATCCATTTGGTCATGCTATTTCTGAAGATGATATTTCAAAGAAAACCCACCTGAGACTGGTAACCCTCCTGCAGTTCTGCCCGAGTGATCTGCCTCTGAGGGGTCTACATAGTTTCCCCCAGTGTAGGAGACATGTGATACCAGCATGTGCAAGGGTGTCTCCCCAAGGTGGGTGTAAGCGTTCACCTGTAAAACAAAGATCACAAACCTCTTTTAAATCTTCATCATCAAGCATCTTGCTGACTGGCATGGAAGATCATGCTTCTAGACATCTGGCAACCTCCAATGATATGTATTAATTTGTGTCTTTAAAAAAAGTCTTATAAAGTCGAGAGGATCAACTTTATTGCATCGGGTTTCTATCCTATATAGTTCTGTCTCTTTCTGCAGGGCAGCCTGCCTTTATTCTCGCTGCCTTCCTCTATCTCTCTTTCCACAAATCTTTCCCGTTGTCACAATATGTTCCTGTTTTTGTCTTCTCATAATGTGGCCAAACAATTATGACTGCTGCTTTCTGATGTTTGTGATAAGTTGTCTTTGTTTCTTAGCTGTTTCCAAACATTTTAGATTACTTATTTTGGCTGGCCAAGGAATTTTCAACATTCTTCTATATACCCACATCTGTGAATGAGTTTCTAGAGATTTATGTGCTTGTTTTCTCATATATAGTGATACAACCATATATTAAAACTGGTTCTATGTAACATAGAAGAATTCTTTATCGATCTTCCACTGACACAGATAGATCACATAAAGTATTCTTCATTTTATAAAATAACAGGTTTTGCTTGTTCTATTATGTTCTTTATCTCTGTGCTGCATCTTCCATCTGAGGTTATCCATGTGCTTAGATATCTGAGTTTCTGTGCTTACCCCAAAATGACATCACTGACTTTAACTGTATGTTTAGGTAAGATGACTTCAGGGAATGTAACACGTACTGAATAGCCTGAGAAATGTTACGAGGACTTTCTCATAACTTGAGAAGGGAACATTCCAATAGGCTATATGAGAAAAGTTTTACTTCTGAAAGTGTGTGATAAAAGTGTTTGACTTTGAAGTATATGTGATGAGAGTGTTTTGCTTTTGTGCCATGTATAGACCATTTAATTATCATGGCACTATGATCAGCTTGAGAAGCAGCTACCGAGAGGCTAGAATGCCGGACTCCCATTCGGGAGGCCCGGGTTCGATCCCTCGGTAAGGTGTCGGATATTTTTCTGTCGGGGGCAAAAAGAAAATCCTAACCTGCACAGTTCGCGGCGACTGCACTAGCCAGGTGGCCTTTATTCCTCAGGCTCAAAGACCCCTCTGCCATACACCGCAAGGTACTATATTGGCAGTAAATGACAGTTTAAATGACAGTTTTATGATCAGCTTGTATGACCTTTGAGGCTATGTGACCCATGCCTTGCTTCCAAAGCAGATACTTTGTGTGAAAATTCAAGGACTACGTATACATCAAATCATAGTTGTATGAGATAAGGTAACCAGCTTTCTTTCACCCACATGGAATTACCGGTATTTTTTAAGAAAAATGTGCACAACAATTACAGGATAGACATAATAAAGTATTCACATATGATACACAGAGAACAGTATTCACACATATGTACAATAGAATTCATATAGGATACACACAGTATAGTAGCCACACAGTATAGTATTAAATGGGATACATGTAGAATATCATTCACATAGGATACACATAGTATTCACATATGATATATGTAGTATAGTATTATATAGGATACACATAGTATAGTATTCACATATGATACTGTCACAGCCTCACATGGAGTTGGTAGGAACATAAAGATAGAAGAGGAACAAAAATACAACAAATATAAAGGCTTAGTCAAACCTTTTTGTTCCGGAGATTCAATAAGTGCGTATTTAGAGAACTTCGAGTGTTTGATGTCATATCATAACGTTTCAAAAGTCGATTGGGCATTTATTCTGATGAGAAATTTAGCATTAGAGCCCTTAAAAGTGATAGAAACAATTCCACAAGACATGAGGAAAGATTACGACTATTTAAAACAAAGAATACTACAACATTTTTCACTAGACACAGCAGGCTATCAATTGCAGTTTTCAAAATTAACACCATCACCTAACCAAACGTTCATAGACTACGTGTCTACAGTCCAAGATATTTGTACAAAATGGATAACCTCAGCGAAAACAAATAACAACTATGATAAACTAAAAGAGCTAATAATAATTGATAAGATCATAAACACAATACCAACTCCTTTCTCTAAATTTCTAAGACAAAGTGATTGTAAGACTATTCAAGAAGTCGAAAGTAAAGGTAATGCGTATTTCACAGCGAATCGTGATATTTTTCAGTTAAATATGAGTCAGAATGAAACAGCAGCTGTCACAAACACCAAATATTCAAAACCAAATGAGAATAGGTTCAAACAACGCTCTAAATTTACAAAACCAGTCCTGTGTCAATACTGTCATTTGACCCACGAACAGTACGCAATATGTGATAAATCACCAACTTATCCACATCACCTTCAAATGATGGTGGAAAAACAAAAAAAAACAAAAGAAACGCGTATAAGAGAGCGGTCAAATGTTACTTTTGTTCAGCTTACGGGCATTATTCAGGACGCTGCGAGGGCCGCAAGATGATGAAGCAGGCCAATGCAGCATTAATAGATACATCTACGGATGAAGAAATTGAAGAACTGAATGAATGTGACATCCAGAATGAAAGTGCGAATGAGTCAGGGAATGCGGTAGAAATCATTAACACCATCAATAATAACACCTGTAATACGTGCAGAAAATTTCAGTTGGATACCACTTTGGAATGTGGCCATACAATCCCTATATCCAACGAAATAGCCAACGCAGCCTTAACATCAAAAGGCAAGTTAAATTTTGTGAAAGGTTTTGTTAATAACAAACTATGTACAATAATGCGTGATAGCGGAGCGACTCTTTGTGGAATTAAAAGAACATTAATCAATGACAAAGACTACACACATAACTACGTGACATGTCGCACAGTTGCAGGCACCATCGAAAGATACCCCCTAGCACTGGCCGATATTCAGACACCTTTTCTGTCAGGACAAGTGCTATGCGCAGTATTAGTAGATCCTTGCGCGGATATTATTCTTGGAAATCTTCCTAACATAAGATCCTGTTCTGAAGAAGAAATCAGAGAATGGGAACAGAAAAACTGCATCCAAAAAGCAAACAGTGATTCCAGAACTAAAGAACACATTTGCATGTCTCAAACTGCCAAAAGCACAAGGGAGACCACCGATGACGGAATTCGAAACGAATTCACAGAGGTGCATAACACAGGGGCGGTTGAATCTTTCAATGACAACATCAGCATAAAACCTCGAATTGAGGATGCCACCAAAACACGAAATTGTGAACCTGTAAATGTGCAACAACAGACAGAATACGCCAATAGTAGTGACAAGACAAATGACTCACATAACCCACATGAACAACCAACAGAGAAAACAGGGGACAATAACGACACTGACAAGAACAACGATGACAATTCTACGTTAGCGACAAATTCTCTTATAACGGAAACGACGAAGTCAACGACACAATAGCAACAACTCTTCTTAATCATGACAAACAGCTTGACGAGTCATTACAAACCGACTCGACTTCTTTAAAGTACTCTCAACCGAAATCATATCTATCTGACAAACAACAATGACAGAAGCACAGCAACGACAGTACTTCTTAACGACACTACTACACAAGACAATGAAGACAACTTCACATTACAGACAGTTTCTCGTGAAGACAAAACCGCAGTTACCAAACCAACAACTGAGAGAACTCATAATTTCCAACTTTACTGAGTCGAAACAATTTGTTTCTCTAGAAACAAGAAACAATTACGTGATTAATTCCAAGAAACATAACCAAGGAATACAAAGATATCCAAGGGACACTACTAGTGACAAAGAAGTATTATTAACAAATAAGTGTCATCATATGTGTTCATTGCAAATTTGTCATCTACCAAGGACACATAAAACAAAAACAGAAACAACACATATATCTGCAGAAAGTTATGCAGATACAGAAATAACATCATCAAGCATCAATTCATGCAAGCAAACAGTATGCAAATAAACAAACACAAACAATTGACTTCACACAAAATCAAAGTCAGAAACGATTGCATACAAACAAACTGCTGTATTGCATGAACAAAACCAGCAAACGATGCACGTCTAAATCCATCAGCACAAAGACTACCATTTTTAATTCACCATCCACCTATTTACCAGATAAATACAGCAATTTCTTTGAAACACACACTTCAACCAACAAAAGTAAACAATCACATTCACCAAGCAGTAGAATGAACAGAGACAAATTACTGACACTCTTGCTACTTTTGCTGTTAACCCAACTTCAACCAACATTACCTACCTTTCAAAATGTATCTTTCACCACTATCCGGATAACAAACAAATTGTCCATCATATGTACCATCTCATTCATATATCAATCAACATTGCGCCAAATTGAAAGAGCAAAAACCATGCTACAGTTCATTAACTCCTGTTGGTGCAAAATTTTTCATATAACTTTGAGATATGCCTATAGTAAATTCATTGTCACTCTTACATTGTTTAGACTTATTTTACATCAGATACCATACAATTATGTAGTATTTGGAATTGTAAGAGTATCCGCTTAGAGGATGCAATTTGCAAATTGAAATCCATTTTTTCTAATCCACCCATATTGAGATTACCAAACATAGATTTACCATTTATATTAACCACAGATTCAAGTGCTATCGCAATTGGAGGATGTCTGATGCAAGAATATCAAGGCGTGAAACACCCAATCCTGTATGTCAGCCGTAAGCTGAAAACGGCGGAAACCAAGTATTCCACAGCTGAATTGGAAGCATTAAGTTTGGTTTTTTGTGTTCGTCGTTTATCTAGGTTCCTCTTAGGTTCCCATTTCGTTGTCTTGACGGATAATGCGCCACTGCTGGTAATTAAAGAAGGCAACCCAAAGAACCATAGATTAGCAAGATGGTGTCTTCTACTTCAGGATTTCGACTTTGAAATCCGTCATATTAAAGGTACGGATAATGTAATTGCTGACATGTTATCACGATTACCCAATGCACCAGCAGATTAACACTATTTACATTAATTAGTGGCCATATGATAAGCTGTGATATTTTAGTCTGTTGCATAAAAGAGTGTACCTCTGCACTTACTGTAGAACTGTAGAAGTGTCGACAACTGAGTTAATACTCTACTTATAGCTATCACAGACATGAAACTTTGAGAACCGTTAACTGTATTACGCCACATGGGCAATTGGCAGTACATCAAAAACAATCCGAACGGTATATATTAACATTTGTGAAGTTATTTCATCAATCACAGAACTTAAATTTATCATGCGAATATTAAGAACTTTGCATACGCGTGATTTCAATGGACTTCGCAAACTAACGGAACAGAACATCGCACATAAACGCAGCGATATACTATGACTATTACGACATATGAGAGACAACACAGGAATGTGACACCAAAACGTTACCTACGAACTGTAACATTATTGGAACAGCACACGGACAAAAGAACGACAACACACGGATCGTCGTTGGAGTTAATTAATTTAATGTTATTAGTTAAATATGTATTACATTTGTGCTTTACTATATACATAAAATATGTGAACATGTAAATTGTACATTTTCTATCATAATATGTCACAAACATTTTCATTCATAGTTAAAATTTTCTTCCAATACAATTGTTGCAATTTAACTTATAAACCATTTCTTATCACCAGTACAGATAGTACTTGGCGCTTTGAATATAGCATATCGCCAGTTTCCTTTTTCTAAGGGCGACAACATTTACCTCACCTTAATTTGTATATTTTAACAAATTATTATATTGAATGAAAGGTGTGCGAATCAGAGAGTGAATGAATTAAATGAGAGAGCGATATACTGAGAGGACAAATTGTACGCAAAAAGTATTCATTTTAATTTGTCTGCGTTTTTTGATGTAAAATGTAACACTTGTCTAAAATTGTGTATACATGTTTAGTGTTAGATAAAATAGGTTCACTCTAAGAATCACTGTTTGAATACCCTGTACATGCGTTACACAGATAACGTAATTCATGACAAGGGATATTCCAGCTCGTGACACTTAGAGATGTACTACACACCACATACACACGTGTAGCACACACTTTATACATTAGATAGGACATACTCATAAAACTAAACACTAACAATTAAATCACACACATTTTATTAGAGCAAGTAACAAAGCAGTAAACACACCAACAGGCAAACAGGAACATAAGTAGTTACTTGGGAGAAAACAAGAGTGCATATATATATATTGAGCACTATAAAACATACGGAAGTAAAAGTGTATCAAAATACACATTCAGGACAAGAATTGCAGGTGTTCTTAAATAAGCCAAGACAATTTGTCTTGTTAAAACTCTCTAACACAGAGTTTAATATCCTGGTATCATATGGATACTTGAGAAGGGCGCGGTTGCAGATACAACTGGAAGCGTCAGGGAACTTCGGTCGGATAAGCATGTTTAAGAATATGGAAGAGATAGGAGCTCTTCAGCAATCACCCTGAATTGTTGTACGGGGAAATACATGAGTTAATAGTGCAAGTATATAGATGGCCAGGTTCCCATCCACGAAACTACCAACACCAACTTCATGTGATCCTATGACAGAATTAGTACAGACTAATTACCATATACTAACCCATAGAAGCGGGTGAGGGAAACCCTGTCAGAGTCTCACATGGAGTCGGTAGGAACATAAAGATAGAAGGGAATTAGAGAAGGGACATAACCCCAATACAAGGGAAGAGACACACTCGAATGCTCGAACAATCTAGAGCCTTCGAGAAGGATAGGTCAGTTCGCCTACAGCTCCGTGGACACAGGTGGAACCCGCTTACCGCGTGCCAGGACCTGTTCCACGAGAAGCTCGAGGAGAGTTACAGCCCGTGTCCGATCGAGACACGTTAGAGGGCAGACGCCGACTGGACATCGAAGAAGCAACAGGGCTTAACTTAAGGGGGACTTGATAGATTGAACCCAAGTGTATTTAGGAGTGTTACTCATAAGATAGATAGATGATAGAGTTTGTTGTAATGATTATGTATGATTGCTTTGTTATGAACTCCTGTGATATTGTACTCAAGTGTAGCTGGCTGCGAAAACCATTCTTCGCCAGCTTACTGTAAATAAATTATATCAGATAGTATCAGAATGGAGTTTGTTGCCTGTATGAACCCGAGTTTCATTTCCCTAGGTCTCTAGGACGTTGACAGAAACATATAGTACAGTATTCATATAGGATACACATAGTACAGTATTCACATAGGATACACATAGTACAGTATTTATATAAGATACACGTAGTACAGTATTCACATATGATACACACAGTACAGTGTTCACAAAGAATACACATAGTACAGTATTGTAAAACAAGGGCACTTGCCTCCTGCTCCAGACCCGTAGTCAGCAAATATTTGGTTGTGTCGTAAATTGTGAACAGGCCATCAATGTTTTGTCGGTACAAGCGATGCAGGGCCGTCTCCTGGATTCCCTCAGACCTCAGGTGGACGTCTGCCCCACTGTTGAGCAGGATAGTGGCACTCCTGGACAGTAAAGGACACTGGTTATCTGATTTGTGGGGGAAAGGAAGGAACAGTTGAGGGCAACAGAACAAGAGAGTGTCAACAAACAGATACATAGAACTGGGGTGACGAATGTTTTTTTTCTGTCAAGGACCATTTGGATATTTATAACATTATTTGCAGTCCATACAAAATTATAAGCTTAAAAATTGGCTTATTATCTGATTCAGTGCCAAACAAAACGTAGGTTTGGACCAAACACGGCACACAATCAAATGAACAAGTATTATAATGTAGATTTCCATTCACTGAGC
Source organism: Cepaea nemoralis (assembly GCA_014155875.1). Taxonomy (NCBI): domain Eukaryota; kingdom Metazoa; phylum Mollusca; class Gastropoda; order Stylommatophora; family Helicidae; genus Cepaea; species Cepaea nemoralis. Next base: position 204,773 of record JACEFZ010010798.1, on the reverse strand, counting down.
ATTGGAATTGCAGAGGATGCCACGAAGCAAAACAAATAACACAATGACACTGGTATGGCAATATATTGTCCTTCTGTCCATATGGCAGGTCACGTGGTGATATATTAACATCGGTAGTCAATCAGTTAAATTTGTGTTGGTTGATGAGATCCCTCTTATATGTCACTGTTTTAGACCCCTCTTATATGTCACCGTTTTAGACCCCTCTTATATGTCACCATTTTAGACCCCTCTTATATGTCATAGTTTTAATCCCCTTTTATATGTCACAGTTTTAGACCCCTCTTACATGTCACCATTTTAGACCCCTCTTATATGTCATCGTTTTAAACCCCTTTTATATGTCACCGTTTTAGACCCCTCTTATATTTCACCGTTTTAGACCCCTATTTTATGTCACTGTTTTAGACCTCTCTTATATGTCACTGTTTTAGTGGTGATGATGATGATGATATCTGATGATGATGTACTAATCCTCACCCCTATTAAACTAACCCTTACCCATGATATACAAATCCCCACACACAATATGCCAATCCTAGCCCATGATATGTTTGTAGTTTATATGTCACCGTTTTAGTCATTCTAATTACGAAGACAACACCCATGTGACCCAATAACTCAATGCTATCATAACCTGCTGTGTGCTATAATCATGCTGGCATGTGCTATAATGTTGCAGGTATTTTCATAAACCAAATATCACTTTATGAGTGAACTGGTCAATATCATACCAGCCACCTTTATTTACTAAAACTGTTCATGGTACCAATTTTAAATTGGGTCAACCTTGGGAGCCCTGGTAAATTTAACAAAATTCCCCAATTTGATGGGGATTCAAACACATGATTACCATGCTGGCAGGCAAGTAAGCTAGCCACTGTACCACCTCAGCTCCCATCTTCACCTGAGCTATGATTAAAAAGTAGCCCATCTGTCAGACCTCACAATGAAGACATACTTCTCTCCCCAGGGAACCGCTGCCAGCAGAGGGGTGTCCCCGTGTAAATAGCTGTTGATGCACTCTGGGTAGTTATCCACAAAGTACTGGATACAATCTGATGCTCCCTCCGTGCAGGCGTACATCAGCAACACATGGGGAGAGAGGCTTTTCTTGTTAGTGCCTTCTTTCTTTAAGATTGTCTGCAGACAGATGTCATATGACAGTTGGCATCATTGGTTCATATAGAAAATATGTCATAAAATGGTTGGATTATTGGTTGATATAGGAGGGATGTCATTAAACAGTTCATATCATTGGTTGATACAGGAGGTATATTATTAAACACTTCATATCATTGGTTGATACAGGAAGGATGTCATTAAACAGTTCATGCATTAAACAGTTCATATTATTGGTTGATACCGGAGGGATGTCAAACAGTTCATATCATTGGTTGATACAGAAGGGATATAATTAAACAGTTCATATCATTGGTTGATACAGGAGGTATGTCATTAAACAGTTCATATCATTGGTTGATACAGGAAGGATGCCATTAAACAGTTCATATCATTGGTTGACACAGGAGAAATATCTAGCCACTTTAGTAACTGATTACCGAACTTTAACGAAAATATACTTGCGGTTTTGTTTGGCAACTACTTCTTGTGTCTATTCTAAGCGGTAAGTAAACCCGTAAATAATGTTTTATGAGACTTACTACATTGTTATACTATGCATTATTAAATTTAGCATCCAATTTTTATGTCTAATTTGTAATTTTGGACCATTTAAGTTGACAATAAATGTCACACTGAAATTATGAAGATCGCATGCTGTAATGTAGTATTTACTAGTATTTCAATGGCGGGAGATGGCAGTTTTTCTTGTCATACTCCAGCTATGAACATTTAATATTCTTATGGAATATTAAGAGCGACTACAATGATAATTAATGCATGTTTACATTCAACACCCATTATTGTATATATGTGCAATTTTTCATCACTCTAAACGGACCATATCATTGAACCTTAGCGAATGTGTTTTGGTCACAACTTCTCAAAATAGGAAAAGAGTATTTTCTCTTTGTGGATATTAAGTGATAAATTGACACACAAACATTAATATCTCAGCTTATAATTGACCTACAGACTTGAATAAGGTACCGTTGGATTTCTTGTTTCAAGAGGTATCCAACTATGCAGATTGCATAATTAAAAAGCAATTTAGAAAATGTTACTAAAGTGGCTACATATATCATTAAACAGTTCATATCATTGGTTGATACAGGAGCGATGTCATTTAACAGTTGATATTGGTCAATAGAGAAGGGAAGTCATTAGATAGTTGATACCATTAGTTTATATAGGAGGGAAGTCATTAAATAGTTTACATGATTGGTTGATATAGTAGAACTGTAATAAACTGATCACATTATGGCTTGATACAGGAGAAATGTCATCTAAGTGTTCACACTTTAGTCGATACAAGAGAGATGTAATAAAAGTGTTCACACTTTACTTGATACAAGAGAGATATAATAAAAGTGTTCACGCTAAAGAATTGGGAACTGCAGTGGCCTAGTGGTTAGTGCACTGGCCTGTCAGGGCTGTGGTATGGGTTCAATCCCCAGCAGAGACAGGATTATTTGCTCTGAACCAGTATGGCTCTGTTTGGTCTCCCTGGTCTAAGCGTTACACAACTTTCTCCGTAATCCCATATACTTTCGTGAGTAATATGACGTGCGCGAGAATCGGTAGCAGTTCTCTCTGTGCTGGTAACTTATGGAGCATGTGAGCCGGTCGCTCAGAAAGCAATAGCAAACTACTGAGCGTAATCTTACCAAGAAATCAACAATCAGCTGAAAGATGCTGATGTTGACAGCGATGTCCTGTAAAGGATATGCGAAAAAAAAAAAAAAAAAAAAGTATGGCCCTGGGGTCGACCTGGTCTCATAAATGGATGCCAGAATTGTCTGGAAAAACGGTGGTGACAAAGCGAACTGGGCTCCCCACCTAGCATCAGTAAATGAAACACTCTCTCTCTTTCTCTCTTATGGAGAGAGAACTTGTAGGTTTCTTTAGTCTAACCTGGGGTATATACCTACTTTTATTTTTCATGGCATAACTAAATACATAACGCCTTTCTTCTCCCTCTCTCATGCAGAGATAACTTCTAGGTTTGTTTAGTCTGCCCTGGGGTATATATCTACTTTCAGTTTTCATGACATAACTGAATACACACTTCCTCTACTCCTCTGGGCTCAGCCCATCATCATGCAGATATCCAGACTCCCACAGCACACGGTGGATGTTTTACCACTCCACCACAAACAGACACTGCTAACAGATAAAACTTACCTGAACACACGCCAAGTGGTTCTGATGGATAGCACACTGGATCGGGGTAAGCCTCTGTTTCCCACACAAGTATACCGGATGCTGGATAAATCCAAAGTAACGAGCCTCACAGGAAACTGGAACATGAGGTTTAGGATAGCAGACACCTCGTCTCAAGTTGCCCTGTGAATATTTGACAATTTATGAGACATCCTTCATGGCTGTTATGTGTGTCTGTGTATGCCACCTCTGTAGAAGGTTCACTCACTCACTGGCACCTTGTCATATTGACAGACAATTGTTACATTCTGCTACAAAACAAAGGCACAACAATCACAACCCATGGAATTATACATCTTCATAGCACAAAACCTGAGCTGAATTGTAGAGACCATGTGGTGCCCATGCAGCATTATTCCTCTCTCAGCTTGTCTAGTCTACTTCAGAGGAAGGTAACACCAATAAATCTGGAACAAGACAAGCTACAGAAGCTTCCGGATCAGCAAAGCAATGTGATGTCTACCTATCGGAGCTTCATTCCTAGAGCAGTTACCCACCAAGGCTTAGGACCTGGTCTGCCCTACCCTGACATTTAGTCTTTAGGTTGCATTTCTTCCCAATAGGCTTGTACCCTCCCAATTGCGCTCCTCCACCCAAAGCCATTGGCACAATGTGGGATGTCGGGTTTGATGAGCGTCGCCCAACATCAGATAGTAACCGTCTACTGTCATATGGAGGCTAGGTCATATCTGACAAGACCTGCCAGTCATAGAAGGTTAGTGCACTTGCATATTCATGAGATCTATTTTTAGCAGTCAACATGGCTGAAAGGATAAGTGCATTCTAGCTCTTAAACTTCCAGTGCCCTGAAGGCAGGTTATGGGATCAACCCCTACATCGGTCAGTTTGACTTCAACATTCACTTCTCATTCAGAAAGCAATGGCAAACTACTAAAGGTAAAATTACCTAGCAAATCAACATGGGGTTGGGGATGATTGCCTTATCCTGCAAAGGTTACATTTTTTTTTATTGTTCATAGTTAGCGGTCACATGTGTCTGTGTGTGCCACCTCTGCAGGAGGATAGTGCACATGTACATTTATAGCACATATTCTTCATATTTAACTGTTACAAGTGTTTAGTGTGCTACCTCTGTAGAAGAACAGTGCACATGTATATTTATGGCACATATTCTTCATATTTCACTATTATATGTGTTTTGTGTGCTACCTCTGTAGAAGAATAGTGTGTTCACAAAAATGATAGATGCAGCTCGTTTCAGGACCCGACTGCTAATGTATCGACGTATAAAGTTACAAGATAGCCTCTCAGAGGATTCAGAAACACAATAAAAACAATCATGCATGCACAATCTTATCGCTCCATTCACATGTAACAGTGCCTACTTAGGATCAAATCTCTTAAGGCCTTAGAGATGGGGTTCTACAGAAGAATAGTTGAAAATTCCTTGGATAGCCAGAATGAGTGATCCAAGATAGGCTGTTGAGCTGTTTAAGCCTCGGAAGCATTTTTAGCTTCTGGCTACAGCTTGCTTGGGCATTTTCTTCATGTTGGACTGGTAGTACACGGTTCCGTCGCCCTGCTACTGAGCTGAGTGTTTGGAGCGACACAGTGAGCTGTGGATTTCATGTGAAGTGCTTTTACATCTGTCATGGTTGTTTGTTTTGTGAATTGCATGATCTAGCTAGTTTTGCATTATGCAGTAATATGTGTGAAGCTGCTGTATTTCTAGTGACTGCCGCTTCCATCAATGATGAACTGTATTTTTCGTGGTGGACAGTTATGTTGGCATTCTGGCAGTGGCCTTACGCATATACTTGCCTGTGTGTGCTGTTGGGTTGTCAGGACTGCTGTCTGTTCCACTCTTCACATGGGATAGTGAGGAGCATTTCATGTGATATTCACTGGCACAGGAAAGGAGCATTATGAGGATGCCCTTTGCCGTGAAGTTGCAACCGCGGCTAACTATTACCAAAATACTACCAAAATTCGTCCAAAGAAGCTTAAAGATTTGGTTTCTTTCATTTGAAGGATGTCGACCAGTGGACATTCATCGAAGAATGCAGGCAGTTACGGTAACAAATGTGTGTCGAAGACAACAGTGACAGACTGGGCACGAATGTTTCGGAAAGGACGCCAGTTCACAACAGATCTTCGACGGCCGGGTCAAGCGCATATTGTTGCAACAGAAAAAAACCATTGCCAAAATTAATGCAGCAGTTCAGATGGACCGTTGTCGAAGCTTTAGCTAGCCAAAGAATATGATGTGTCAATTGGGACAATTCAAAAGGTCATTTGTAAGAAACTGCAACATCGGAAGGTGTGTTCACAGTGGGTACGATGGATGTTGACTGACCACCAAAAAGAGGAACGCACAGGATGATGTTTGAACCACTTGCTGCGTTAAAGAGTAGAGGGTGATGCATTCCTCTTCCGCATAGTGGCAGGCGATGAATCATGGTGTCATCACTTTGAGCCGAGCAGCAAAAGAGAGAGCATGCAATGGAGGCATGCTGGATCACCAAAAGCCCCAAAACTCAAGTTACAGGTTTCCACTAGTAAGGTTATGCTGAGCGCATGTTTTGACCATGAAGAGCTATTGTTGGCCGACTTTAAAGAACCTGGTGTCAACATCAACTCTACTCACTATTTGCAAACACTAGACAAGCTGCAAAAAGCCATCAAGAATAAACGACCCGGCATGCTTTCTCGCGATGTGATTTTATTGCATTATAATGCTTGTCCGCATGTTGCAAAGATTGTGCAGGAAGCATTAGCTTGGAAGAAGTGGGAAATTCTGCAACATCCAGGCTATAGTCCTGATTTGTCACTATATGATTTTGATTTGTTCGGACCTCTAAAAAAGCTCTCAAGGGGCAACGATTTCACTACAGATGCAGACGTAATGAATGCGGTAAACACTTGGTTCAGTGAGCAACCACAATACTTTTTTGTGGACGGCATTCGCCGCCTACCTAAGCAATGGGATGCTTGTCTGAATGCCTACAGCGACTTCTGACTAACCCATGGTGCATAATTCATTCAAAATGAATGCTTTGTTTAATTCTACCACACCTGTTAATGTTTCTTTCATGCTTTTGTAATAAAGTATTGGAACGGGTTTCAAATGAACATCCCTAATATTTGCAAATGTAAAGAAAAAACACACCTTGTACGAGGACGAGTCAATAAGAAAGTCACACAGTTCTGTGGGATGGCAGGTAAATGTAGTTGGTGTTTTCTACAGGTTTCATTAGGAGACAGCTGCATCGAACTTTATATTCCCGTTCGTCAGGTGGTGCTAGGTGTCTCATGCGCATGCGCAGTGCATAAACAAAATGGCGACTGTACTTACGGAGTGTACAACCAAAGAGCAATGTGCTGTTGTGCATTTTTTGTGGGCAAAAGGACTACCTGCAATGGACATTCATAAGGAAATGCTTCTTGTTTATGCTGACAAATGTTTGTCCCGTAAAAAGATGCATAGCTGGGTAGAAAAATTTTCTCAAGAACGCTCTAAAATTGTTGATGAAATCCAATCTGGTCGTCCTGTTGAGATTCCAACAGAAGCATCTGGAGATAATTAGAGGTGACAGGCGAGTAACGATAGACTCTGTAGCATCTGCAAGAAGAAAGGTGACAATGTGAATTCTGAATTGTACTGTGAAGGTCCATCGATGCTTCATGACACAATTCGAAGAAAATGTCCAGAATTGCTGACTAGAGGAGTGTTGCTTCTTCATGACAATGCCAGACCACATACGGCTTGATTAACTCAGGAGAAAATTAACCAACTAAGATGGGAAGTTCTGGAACATCCACCTTACAGCCCCAACTTAGCCCCTAGCGATTTCCACCTTTTTGGTCCACATTTCGCAAATGACACCGAAGTTGAATGTGAAGTGAAAACGTGGTTTAGAAAACAGAGCTCACAGTTCTATGCAGTCGGTTTGGGAGGACTGATAAAACGATGGGATAAGTGCATCAATGTACGTGGAAATTATGTTGAGCAATAAAGGGACAATGTACAAAAATAAACTGGCTTCAAGTTGTTATCATATTTAGTTATTTAATCTACAGCCATCTGTGACTTACTTACTGACTGCCCCTCGAATTACACAATGTTTTGAACAAAATAAATGTTTGAAAACAAATTGTTTAAAGGCTAGAGAAACAACAGTGGAAGATAAACTCTATGGATCACTGAGTGAACTAAAAAAGACAATTAAATTTGTACACGAGACAATTGTTAGTTGCATATCCTTAACTGGACACCACAGTCAACCCCAGCATTTTTGGCTGTTTGTGATCTCTTGGCAAATTTACGTTCAGCAGTTTGCCATTGATTTCTGAACCACCCATACAATGGTATAAACAACCCAACGCATGGCGGCCTGCTGCCATATCGCCCGCAGCTGTGTTTCAAATGCGGTATGCGAGATTACAAACTGCATACTTAAACCCTTCGCCGCGCAGCCGGCAAGAGACAACATTGCAATGATAGAAAAATTTCCAGTGAACGAAAGAAGAAGAAAAAAAATGGCCAGTAATAAATTTTCTAGGAAGGAAAGCAGTTGTGGAAGGGAATAGACCACCCCACCTTATATGTCATGACCTTGTGTATGTGAATGCTTAACACTTCACTAATATCGGTATCAACTATGGGACTACCTTTTTACACTTGAACCAACTTTTGCTACATGAACACCCTCCCTCACCACTGCCAGTACACTAGAGCAACACCTCCGACACACTGACCTTGGCTCCTGAAGCCAGCAGCAACTGGAGAATGCTCTCCTGTCCAGTGAAGGCTGCCAGGTGGACTGGAGAGCTGCACATGTATCTGTCCGGATCACATCCACTGGATAACAGAAACTGGATAACATCCTTATGTCTGAAACACAATCAAACAATGTATTAGTCTTGTATATAAATATCAATTGAGGAACCTTTTGAGGCCACTAAAACAGTTCATAAATAAACACACTGTGTATTGTTTGGTGTTCATAGAAGTAGATGAAAGAAGTAGAGACTAGAGGATGCACCAGACAACATAAACATTGGAAGCTATAGTTACTTGACCGGGATTTGAACCTGTCACCTCCAAATGATGTTAGTGCCTTGCTGCAGGAACAAGTCTGCGCTGTCATCATTTGGAGGCGATAAGTTTGAATCCCCGGTTGATAACTATAGACTATAGCTTTTAATGTTTATGATAACTAGTGGTCTAGTGTGTCCTCTATTCTCTACTTCTTTGAGTGCCCAACAATACATATGTGTTTATTTATCAACTGTCTTAGCAGTATGCTCAGTAAGGTGGAGAAAGGCATGTTTTGTGTGGAATGGCTCTCGTCACTTCAGAGGACACAGATTATGAGAATTGTATGAATATTCTGCCCTGGCCATGCGGGAGTGCGGGGGAATGAAAAGGCTGATAGACTTGCAGGGAATGCACCTCTTGGTGGTAGATTGCCTATGGAAAAGGAGGAGGTGGTCGTGTGTTTGTGGGATCAGGTGGAGAAGGTAGAGGAACAGACAGAGAACCCTTATGTGGAAAGAATGAGATTGCGGGGGATCGGCAGCGGTTCTGGAAGAAACTCAAAACTGAGAGGGAAGACCAGGAGAACTTTTAATCAGATAGTGGTGGGAACGATAAGTAGCATGACTCTTTGCTGGCTGTTGAGCGAGGGGACGCAGCATGTATGGGAATGTCCTGAGTGCAGTGATGTCAGTTCTTAACTCAACTCAACTCAACTGTCTTAGTCTTGCATGAAGGTGAACCTTGAAATGTGAACAAAACACCAGTAACAGAGGCAAAATAAATCATGACGGACTGCCTAAGACAGTCACGTGATATAGAAGAGCAATATCATAAATCATGAGGCAAAAGAAGCATGGCTCGAGAAAAACTGCATAGAAATTGAAAAACAACACAATAGTAAAAATACCAAACTAATGCACAAAAGAATTCAGGAGCTTACTAATCAAAGAAAACATACATCAGCAGGCTACCTAAAGACAAAAGATGGAAAAATCATAATAGAAAAAGATAAGATTTTACATGTGTGGTCAGATTATGTGAAAAATCTTAGTGATGATAACAGAGAAGAACATTATGATATTCAAAATAATAATGAAGGACCATAAATTTTGAAGATGGAGGTTCAGAATGCTCTTATTCAGATGAAATCTGGCAAGATCCCCGGTTCAGACAGCATCACAACAGAAATGATTGATGCTTTAGAAGAATATGGAATAAAGTTACCGGACTGCTGAATACAATATATGATACTGGAGATTCACCTCCTTAATCATGTAATTCTATATTTATTGCAATCCCAAAGGAATCAGGAGCTTGGAATGTGATCAACATCGAACAATTAGTATAATGAGTCACATCACGAAGATTTTGCTAAGAATTATCATGCGAAGAGTAAGGAAGAAAATACAATGTGGGTTTGTAGAAGGCTAGGGTACAGTAAATGCTGTGTATATACTGAGAACAGTAATTGAATGTTCTATAGAAGTAAACAAAGATCTACACCTTTGCTTTATTGACTACACAAAGGCTTTCGATAAAGTGAGACATGTCGACATAAGGATGCTTGAAGATCTACAAATTGATGGAAAAGACCTTAGACTTGTAAAAAAACGTATATTGGAAACAACAAGCTGCCATAAGAATTGATAATGAAGTAGGTCAATATCAGCCTATTAAGAGAGGTGTGAGACAGGGATGTGTAATGTCTCCAGATCTTTTTTCCCTGTACAGTGAAAATATTTTCAGAAATATAGAAGATATGGAAGGAATCAACATTGGGGGACGATGCATCAATAACATTAGATATGCAGATGATACAGCCTTGATTGCAGACAATGAACAGGACCTGCAACATTTAGTAGATGCGGTTGTTGCACACAGTGAACAGTGAACAACTAGGGTTAGAATTGAATAGTAAGAAGACACCGATTACGGTTGTCACTGGGAAGAAGGAAATACCAAGTTGTAATATACAAGTAAATGGGCATATTCTTAAACAAGTGAATCTGTACAGTTATCTCGTTACAGTCATAACATCTGATGGGAGATGCCTTGAATAAATTAGAACAAGAATTGCCATTGTGAAGGTAGCCTTTTGCAAGATGAAAAACTTACTGACCAATAAAAAGATATCAATTGAAACGAGAAAAAGAGTGTTGAAGTGCTACATAGAACATGTACTTTTGTGTGGATATGAAGCGTGAACAATGAGCAGACAGGCTGAAAAACATCTTATGGCTGTGGAAATGTGGTTTCTTGGGAAAATGCAAAGAATACCATAGACAGACAAAAAAAAAACAATGAACAAATCCTTCAAGAAACAAATGAAGATCGTAAACTGATTAGAGACATTAGACGTAGACAGTCAAAATTTTGTGGGTGTTATGAGAAGAAATGAATTGGAGAACTTGGTGACAACTGGCAAGATCGAAGGAAAGAGACCAAGGGGAAGACCGAGAAGTCATGAAGTAAATACCTGGATGGCTTGGCCACGTGGCATAGTTGAGACAGAAACATGGAGCTGATCCACGACTCTGGTGATCGAGTGAGATGGCAAAACATGACCGCCCACGCTTATCAGCATGGCACATGATGGATGGATGGAATTATCATAAATAGAACTGATCCAGAATACAAAGAATCAAGATCTGTGGAGATGTATGGACGCCTACGCCAGTTGACAGGACACATAATGATGATGATGACTGCCTCGTGATCTTCTGAATACTGAATGCATCGTGATCAATGCCTTTTTATATAGCAACGCTGATCGTATTCTGGTATGAACCTAAGGCCTATCCACGTCAATCCACACAATATAAAATTCATTTCGTGGAAAACAACGTTACCTGTAGAAATTTTTCATTTCGGGAATACACCGGGTGGCGAGTTAGACGGTTTCCCGAAGTGCGGCAATGCGAATATGTCGTTCAGTTATCGGAGTTTCCCCACATGTGATTTATAATAGACCGGGATTTCCCGGTGTGTAACAAATGTCAAGCGGGAGAAACAAATTCACAGCTGTTTATATTATTATTAGCTATCAAAGATGTTTAAGAAAGAAGAAGAGACAACCAGAAAACTAGATTAACAGGGGTTCGAACATGTTGCTTCCATATGGCAACAGCGCGTCGCTGAAGTAATATGTGAATTTTGAACTTCCTCGCACGGCATCTGCCGAAACAGGACGTATAATAACTCGCATTGACACGTGTTTCAACTAGCAATTAGGATTAAACCCACAAGTACTGACTCGAACGCATGCAGTGTCATTCAGTATGAATGATTCAAGATCACGACAAAACACGACTCGGATCTGCACGTGTCTAAACTTAACTAGCAATTACGGTTAAGCTGATTAAACGAACAAGTGCTGACTAATACGCCCGCAATTTGAATGATTCAAGGTCACGTTAAGAGTACAAAAAGTACAAGACAACTATCGACGTACCACAGATTCCAATGTTTAGTATGTCAGTATGGAGGACAGAGATGAGAATAACATTTTAACCCCGTTAAACTTTGATTAGTCTAAAAAATATTCTCATTAGGGGAGTTAAAAGTGAAAGGGCCCTTTGTAAGGCATTCGGTATACGGTGATAGCCCCATATTGTATAGACCAACAGACCCTAGATGGTTAATATCACGCCGGCTGCCTTGACTATCAACAACATGTGTTAGTACCCATGTTAGAGTGGACTGAACCGCCAGCTTTGGTCAGTTTTTGTTTGTTGTAAATAAAACGGCTTCGTGGAGATTGGAACCTATAACCACTGGACCAGCAGGTGAGCGATGTTATCTAGCCACGGCAATACCGCGACTCCCTTCTCTCAAGGAGGGCATATTAAAATATCAATTGTTGGGAGAAACAGAAAACAGGCCATACACGCACAGAGAGGAGAACTGTGAGGTCACATGTTCAAAGAAAATGAGACTCAATTCGTTTAGCAGGTTGGCCAATCCCAATCCTGTTCAATCTTGAATGGATTTGTGAAAAAGAGCGCCAATTCCTTTCAAACAGTTATCTGCCAGCAGACGTCAATCCTGTCGCTGTGAGTATATCTACTGGTGTCTTGATTTGTCAAAGATGTATTTTGTGTTGAGTATTTTGAGTGTCAAAGGTGTATTTGTGTTGTGTTGTTGAGTATTGTGTGTGTCAAAGATTTATTTTGAGTTATGAGTTAGTATCAAAGATATTTTGTCTTGTTGAGTATTGTGACTTTTGAAGATTCCCAGATGATCTTTTGATAGATACCACCATATGGTGTCAAGTGTTGAAGTATGTCACAACATACTGATGTTAGGTGATCAGTATTCTTCTTAGCTGCCTTTCTAAATAGTAAATGTATGTGCTAAGTGAAAGTGTATAGACACTGAAACATATCTTTAAAATTTAGTAAACAGTGAGCTTCTTCTTCTTCTTCTTCTTATAGTCCTTGCCATGTGGCATAGGTGATCATTTCCGACCACAGCCTTCTGTCTTGTATGCTGCCAATCAATTCTGATACCTCCAATATTCTCATTCTGATTAAACACTCCAGCTTTCAAGAATGTGGACTGTTTTCTTCTGATGCCAGTAACCAGTTCTCTTTCTGAGTTCACTTCTTTCAACATATCTTCATTGCTCTTTCAATCTGTCCACCATGTTTTTGTCATTCTTCTATAAAACCACATCTTCACAGCTTCCATGTAATTCCTGACTAGTCTGCTAATTGCCTATGATTCGCTTCCGTATATCAGGTCTGGATCAATACAGCTCAGAAGGCCTTTTCTTCACCTCGATTGATACAGATAAATTGCAGAGAATATTCTCCATCTTGTGAAATGTTGCCTTGGCTTGGGTTATTCTACATTTAACTTCCTTAATACATCTTCCATCTGTTGTTATTAAAATACCAAAAAACTTAAATACATTGACTTATTTCAGATTGGTTCCATTCACTTTGATATTACATTTGGGTTTACACTTTTTCTTTGTAATAACCATTGCTTCTGTTTTTCTCGTTTTCAAACTAAGTCCTTTGTTTTGACTTTCTGTTGCAATTATATCATTTCCTGTAACTGCCTTTCATTTTCAGCAACCAAAACATGTCATTAACATAACGCAGGCTGTTTACATTATGCCCAGCAACAGATATTCCTGGCATGCCTTGTATGATCTCACCATTATTTGGCTGTACAAAAGGAACAGATTGGGAAATAGTACACAACCCTATCTAACACCCTGTTTAATGTGTTGAAAAGTTCTAATTGGTTGTCAATTCTCATGGCTGAGCTTTGTTATCAATACATGTTCTTTATAATTCTCAGAGATTTACCATCAATGCTTAACATTTCCAACATTGTATTCATTTCTTTGTGATTCATCTTGTCAAATGTGTTAGTCATCATCATCTTCAACTTTTCCCGTCAAGCATCATGGGGAGGAATAATTGCTGTTCTAGTGCCCTGATTGGTAACACTGGGTAGTGTCATTCCGTGTGATGGTACAATGTCTTTGATGTCTTAACCCATTTTCTTCTTGGGCATCCTCTTGCTATTGTAGCAGATGCTTTTTGATGTAGGGTCAGTGATGGTAGTTGATGGTGTTGCATTCTAACGAGAATGGCCAAAGCGTTTGATCTTCTGTCTTTTAATAAATATGGCATAAAATTTTGATCCCACTGTCTGTCTGATAACACCATTTCTTACTCAGTCTCAATTTGAAATAGTTAAGTTCGCAGCTCTCCTCAAGCATCTCATCTCACAGGTGTTGATTTTGTGTTAAGCGTGATTTGGATAATGTCCAAGTTTGACATTGGTAGCAAAGGGTTGGTGTGAATAGGCTATTTGACATTGGTAGCATAGGGTTGGTGTGAATATGCTGTTTATTATCTGTCAGTTTTGTAGGACATAGGATATTTTGGATTGTTTCAGTAAGGGTGCTAGTTGATATGTAAGCTGCACTAGCTTTTTGACATCTGATTTCAATTTCTCTGTCCAGTCTGCCATCTTCTGCGATCATACTTCCAAGATATGTAAATTCTTTAACTTGTTTCAGAGATGTGCTATTTATCAGTATACTTAGTGGACCAGGAGATCTAACTTGCATTACTTCAGTTTTGGCAGTATTTTTATTCATATTGTATCTGCTGCAAGTTGAACTCAGCTTATTAATAGGATTTTGCAGTCTGCTCTCATCGCTATAAAACAGGCACTGATTGTCTGCAAATAAAAGTGCATTTATTGTGTTTGAATCTGTTGTTTCATCTGAAGTCATCATCATCATCATCATCATCTTCCACTTCTGCCGTCAAGCGTCGTGGGGAGGAATAATTTGCGTTCCAGCGCCCGGTGGGCGGCACTGGATAGTGTCATTCCATGTGGTTGAAACAATGTCTCTGATGTCATCAATCCATTTTCTTCTTGGACGTCCTCGTGGTCTCGTCGCAGATGATCTTTGATGTAAGGCCAGTGATGGTAGCTGCTGATGTTGCATTCTAACGACATGGCCAAACCACTTGATCTTCTGTCTTTCAATAAATGTGGCACAAGGTGTTGATCCCACAGTCTGTCTGATAGTAGCATTTCTTACTCGGTCTCGGATTGTTAAGTTGGCAGCTCTCCTCAAGCATCTCATTTCACAGATGTTGATTTTGCGAAGGTGTAATTTGGATAAAGTCCAGGTTTGAGATTGCTAGCATAGGGTTGGTGTGAATATGCTGTTTATTATCTGTCGTTTTGCGGACATGGATATGTTTGGATGTTTCAGTAAGGGTGATAGTTGATATGTAAGTGCACTAGCTTTTTGACATCTGATTTCAATTTCTCTGTCCAATCTGCCATCTTCTGTGATCATACTTCTAAGGTATTTGAATTCTTTAACTTATTTCAGAGTTGTGTTATTTATCTGTATACTTAGTGGGCCTAGCGATCTACTAACTTGCATTACTTCGGTTTTGGCTGTGTTTATGCTCATATTGTATCTGCTGCAGGTTGAACTCAGATTAGTAATATGATTTTGTAGTCTGCCCTCATCGCTGTAAAACAGGCACTGATCGTCTGCAAATAGAAGTTCATTTATTCCCTGTGGCTCAGTTGTTTCATCTGGAGTAAAGAGTTCTAAATTTTCTGAATCTGTTCTGTCGAGACTTGCTTCTTTGGAAATTCTGTCCATGTATATATTGAATAGCAGGGGAAAGAGTTCAAAATTTTCTGAATCGGTTCTGTCAAGGCTGCTTCTTTGGATATTCTGTCTATGTATATATTAAATAGCAGGAGGGAGAGCACATCCCTGTCTCACTCCTGTATTGACTGTGAACATATCTGACAGATATATCATATACCTTCTTGTGTTCTTACTGCACTTCGGCTCGAGTGGTACATGGCTATGATGTTTTCTACCAATTGTCCTTGTATCCCATAGTCTTCAAGGATGGTCCATAATTTGTCTCTATATACTCTGTCAAAAGCCTTTTCGTGATCTATAAATATCATATTCTACTGGTCACTGTATTCAATGGCTTTTTTTAACATACTTGTCTAAGTGTGAACAGTGTATCAGTGCAACTTTACCTTTCCTGAAACCAAATTGTACTTTGCTTAACTGTTGTTCAACTATGGGTCTAACTCTTTGTTTGAATAGTTTTGTGTACATTTTCCCTACACCACTCAGGAGTACCTCTGTACACTTTGCACTATCTCATTGCCTTTCTTTTTCCATATTGCTTGTTGCCAATCATCTGGGACTTTTCTTTCTTCCCATGTGTTAATTTAGTCAATAAATCACAAATATAGATTGCTGTTTACTTCAATAATTCTTTCTGTTAACGCTGTAAATATGTACATGGCATTGTTTGCACCTTTACCTTCCACAAACCCACACTATTCATCTCCAATTTCTAGTTTTATCTTATTTATTATTCTTCCTATTAGTATATTAGTCAACCCGGGAAGGCTAACCCCGTCAACAAACACCCGCAGAAGTCGGATGTGTCGGCCTGAGGGTGCAAATAAACTTGGCACAATGCAATTACTCTGAAAAAACACTCTGGCTGAACGTAGAAGAAGAAGAAGAAGAAGAAGAAGAAGAAGAATATTAGTCACATGGCTCATTAAACTAATTGTGAGATGTTCACAATCCATTGTACCAGATTTCTCTGGTAGAGCTAGTAAGATGCAGGTTAAAAAAAATACTTAGATGGTCAAATGGCACAGTCAGAACTGGAACACTCTGATTTTAAGATGGTGACCATGTTATCAGTTAACAGTTGGGGTATCTTCATTGCACTCCAGACAGGTCCATAGGTGCTCAGATCCTCCCCCCAGCATATGCATCAGCGTCCGGTGGCTAATAGTGCCAGTTCTGTGTTGGTTGACGAGGAACCTCGTTTTTCCCGATGTACCTCTCGCGTCTGGCTGTGCCGATTCTTACTCCCAAGTCTTTCATCCTGGACAGCGATGTGGATTCACTGACGTCAAAGTCCTCTGTTCTCGCCATATCTTTGAGGACGTTAATAACATCGGCACGATCCATGGGTTGGCCATCTACAGAGCCAGCCAGTTTATCAGCTCGTTCATTTCCCTCGACTCCCGCATGTCCAGGGACGAAGATGAAGGTGACTTTACGGACAACAGACTTCCGCAGCGACTCAGTCCACTGTCTACGTACAGATCCAGCTTCGACCTTCTGAATCATGCTCATTGAGTCACTTAGTACACACACGTTGGTATAATGCTGTGATTCCAGCCATATGAAAGCCTGTGTAACTGCCATCACCTCCATCGTCATGCTGCTCGTGGTCATAGAGTGGGCCCACTGGATTCTTGAACGGTTCGGCCCGCTGAACGAGCTGTAAATGCCCACGCACTTCTCTGCTGCTTTACAACAGATCCATCAGTATAGATGAGCACTTCGGGGCTATCTGAGTGTTCATAGATGAGCGTGTTGACTTCTGCATTGACAGCGACAGGGTTCTGCTCTCTGCACCGTCTGTCGAGTGTGATAATGCAGGAGAAAGTGCACTTAAAAGCTGGAGGCACCGGCACCCATTCCTTGCCGGGGTTGATACTGGTAAGACTGCAGACCTGTCTGATGACATCTTCCGCCCGACCCATCCATGATTTACCTTTCTTTAGCCTGTCACCCTTTTCTCTGAATATAGCATCATGCAGAGGGTGCTGCTCATCTGCACTTATTTTTAAGTATGCACAAGCTCTCCAGATCTTGATCCTGTGTTCCATTGTCGGGAAGTCAAGGAGGTATCTCATTGCTACACAGCTGGTGTCTTTCGTGAAGCCCAAAATGATGCGCATGGCTTCGTTTTGTACCTTTTCAAGTCTTCCAATCTGTGTAGGGCTGACAGTGAGGATGGCCAGGGCATACTCGATGCGTGAAAGCACCAGTCCTTGGAACAGAAGTATTAGCAGTCTTTGCTCGATATTGGCAGTCGCCATGACTCTCATTGCTGACAAACCTTTTCGAGCTTTCGTTATGACATAATCGACATGATCTTTGAGGTGACCATGTGAGATGACGAACCATGATTAACACGCTTCGTGGCACGGCACATCATGATGACTAAGCACCGATGTATCTGCTATATTTTAACAGAAACGTGACCATGTTCTTAGCCATCAGCTATTACAATGTTTATAATATCTAACTTCTCATAAAAGCAATCGAACCAAGGGCAACATTTTTGTATCTAGTACAATCAGTTAATGGATGGGAGGTAGAAAAATGGAGAAGAATAATGACCTAAGTAGCCTTGCACAACATGAAACAACTTCTTACATGCAAACCTGCAAAGTTACAAATTCCAGTTAAGAGTGATTAAGTGTTACATTGACTCTACATTGTCATCTCATCTCATCTCACTTTGCTCCTCTTATACCTTGCAGTGTCGAGGTGAAGTATAAACAACTGGAGAGTGCCCGCTTATGGGCTTCATGTATCAATATTCCCATGACTGCTATTCCCTCCGTCCATCGTTTACGTAGTTAGCCTCTTCCTCTGCTTCCATCTGATCTGTACATCATTGCTTGTTGTGGTATACTGTTAGTTGGTAACTTAGTTGCATGGCCAAGCCATCTGAGTTGCTGCCTTCTGATACAATTTAGCGCTGTCCTGATTTCTTCAATTCTGATCTTCTCTCTTCTTGATACATTGAGTATTCTTTTCAGGAATCTCATTTCTGTTGTGATATTTCTTGTCTCTTTTTCTGTCATTGTCCAGGTTTGTCATTGGTAGCATAGAGTTGGTAGGAAGATTGTGTTGTAGAGTGCTTTCTTAGTAGCTATCGATGGCTGTTTGTTTTTTAGTACTGGTGCCATTTATTCATCTATTTTCGATCTTGTCTGCTGATGTGCCATTTGAAGATATACTTCCTAGGTACTTGAAGCTCTTTACTTGTTTTAGGGGTTGTTCATTTAGGTGAATCTTTGTTCTACTGCTGAAACATGGACAACACAAAAACAAGGTGGGTGTAATAGTGACTGGCAGGCCAGTGTCTAACCATGTCAATTCAGGATAAACTCTTGTTGCTTGTTCTTTGCAAGACATTGCAATCAACCTCAAACCCATGTTGATTTTCTAAGAAATGTTATATTCAGTAGTTTTCCTTTGCTTTCTAAATGGGAAATCAATGTTGAAGTCCTAAATGGCATTTGTAGGAAACAATCCCCCTACATCGTCATCAGTGTACCAGAAGTCTAAGAGCTGGACTGCTCATATCCCTTCAGGCATTTAAAAGTCTATCGGTGAATAAAATGTTCAGTGTTAGGGAGGTTTGTGACAATAAATTCATGCAATGTGTTTAACCTACCCTGCCCAGATTACAAAATTTTAAAAATGTTAGCTGCATATTCCTCCCATGATGGTGTTTCCACCTTTTCGTGTGGGGGAGCTTGAGTTTCTCAATGACCCTGAGAGCTATGCTGGCGGTAGCGTAGCTACCAGCAGGGCCTCCCAAGCCAGACAGGTCAAAGGGTAGAGAACAGACAAAGAGAAACACCCTGGTCCTCCAGGTTGGGGGTTGAAGCGTGGGTTAACATCCCCACCTTTGTCTTTGTTACAAAATAGATACATGAGCCTCGAATTCGGACTGACTTATTTGGACATCGACCTTGGAACGTTAAAGGACTTTTGAGATTTGGAACATGGAATGTACGGACACTATATCGAGCTGGAGCGGCCGAAGAACTAACCCGGGAGCTGGTTGAATATCAAATGGATATAACAGCAATTCAAGAAATAAGGTGGCCAGGAGAGGGTACTTTAGAGCAAAATGGAATGATTATAATATATGGAGGAAACACCCAAAATAAACATGAATTAGGAACAGGATTTGTCATCAAAAAAGAGTTATGGGGGAACGTTCTAAACTTTAAAGCTGTTAATGACAGGATTAGTAAATTACGAATAAAAGGTAAATGGAAAAATATAACGATGATTAATGTACATGCACCTACTGAAGAGAAAGAAGATGATATTAAAGAAGACTTTTATAATGATCTGGAAGATGTCATAGAAGAAACCCCCAAACAGGACATCCTGATTGTGCTGGGAGACTTCAACGCAAAAATAGGTAGAGAGCAAACTCATAAAAAAGTTGCCGGTATGGAAAGCCTACATACAACTTCAAATGATAATGGATGGAGAGTCATCAACCTAGCAGAAGCCAAAGGACTGCAGATCAGCAGTACCAGACTGCAAAGAAAGGATATACATAAACAAACTTGGAAATCATGTGACAAGAGAACCTATAATCAAATAGATCACATTTTAATTAACAACAAAAATGCATCAAACATACAACAAGTTAGAAGCTATAGAGGAGCTGAGTGCCACAGCGACCACTTCCTCGTTGGGGCAAAATTTAAAATAAAACTTAAGAGAGCTTTCTATGCTAAACTACACAGGTTACACCCAACATATAACAGAGAAAAACTACAAGAAATTACAGTCAAAGAAAAATTTGCAGATGAAATAAAATGTAAACTTGAAATTCTACAAAACCCGTTGGAGGAAAGCGTTGACCAAACTTGGTTGAACATCAAGAATACAATTCAAACTACCGCAGAAGAATGTCTCGGTGTGTTAACCACGCATAGAAAGAACAGATGGTTCAATCAAAAATGTGAAGAAGCAGTCATTAGGAAAAAGAATGCCAGACAGCTATGGCTAAATGACATCAACAACATCCAAAATGAAGAGCAATATAGAACTGAATGTAAAGAGGCTACAAAAATAGTTCGACAGCAGAAGCGAGAATATATGAGTAATATAATCAAAGATATGGAAACTAATCACCAGAAAAACGAATCCAGAAAGTTTTTTTAAAGAACTGAAGTCAATGAAACGAGGGCACCAACACAACACATATGGTTTAAAAGACAAAAATGGGAATATGATAAATACCAATGAGGAAATGTGCAACACATGGAAAGAATACTTTGTTGAATTACTAAATTGTGAAGCTCCAAGTAACACTTTCCCACAGGAAGAGGTTCTAACGTGTGAACCACAAATTGAAGAACCTGCATTTGAAGAAATCCTATATGTAATCACACGACTTAAAAACAATAAGGCAACTGGGGCTGATGGAATTGCTGCTGAATTTATAAAGGCAGGTGGCCATGCATTACATCTAAAGCTATACGAACTAATAATAAAAATCTGGAGGACAGAAGAATTACCCCATGACTGGAAAGAGTCATTATTGATACCTATCTTTAAGAAAGGAGACAAGTTCCAATGTGAAAATTATAGAGGAATATCACTACTGTCCACAAGCTATAAGATACTATCCGCAGTATTACTAAATAGACTAAAACCATATTCAGAAGACATATTAGGTGACTACCAGGCGGGTTTTAGACAAAACAGATCAACAATAGATCAGATATTTATCTTACGACAAATAGCCGAGAAAAATTGGGAATATAAAAGAGATCTCCATAACATTTTTGTGGATTTTAAAAAGGCTTATGATAGTGTCCATAGGAATAGTCTATGGAATGCTATGCAGGAATTTGGAATACCAAGGAAGTTAATCAACATGACCAGACTATGCATGGAAGATACTTATAATATAGTAACATATAAAGGCAGGAAATCAGACCCTTTCCAAATAACATCTGGCTTGAAACAGGGTGATGCACTATCGCCGCTACTCTTCAATCTGGCTCTAGAGAAAGTTGTAAGGAAGGTAAAGGAGGAATGTGATATTGGAGGAACATCCAAGCTGCTTGGTTATGCAGATGATATAGATATTATAGGGGAAAATGAACAAAAGACATTGGAAATATTGACTCACTTAAAGGAAAAAGCCCAACAGATGGGCTGGTTATCAACCAAGATAAGACAGAATATATGGTAATTTCAAGAGAAGGAATGGCTAAAAACTCTGGCCACATACAAATAGATAATATGACCATTAAAAGAACAGAAACATACAAATACCTAGGTACAATCTTCAACTGCTCCAACATCATAAGAGAGGAAATACAAACTAGAATCAACTCTGGAAATAAGGTATACTATGCACTACAACATCTACTAAAATCAAAGGCGCTATCTCGTAACACCAAGATCACAATATACAAAACACTGATCAGACCAGTTGTGCTGTATGGCTCTGAAACCTGGAGTACAACGAAAGGAGACGAAGCCTTGTTACAAACCTTTGAGAACAAAGTTTTAAGACGCATCTTTGGACCCATTAGGGATACACAAAGTGGAGAGTGGAAAAGAAGAAGTAACAAAGACATTTATGATCTGTTTAAGTCCCCGCTAATCACTGGTATCATGAAGGCTAATAGACTACAATGGCTGGGGCATATAGAAAGAATGGAAGATAAATACACTCAGGAAATAAATGACCGTAGACCCCGAGGTAGACCAAGAAGACGGTGGAAAGATAATATATATACAGACCTACAAGCACTTGGAATCAACGACTGGCAAGAGAAGGTCAACCAGAGAGATGAATGGAGACAGATTGTATCTGCAGCAAAGAACCTCAATGGCTCGGAACGCTGAAGAAGAAGAAGAAGAAGCTGCATATCCTTTACAGGACGTCATAGTCAACCCTAGCATTTTCTGGATGTTTGTGATTTCTTGGCAAATTTACGTTCAGTAGTTTGCCATTGCTTTCTGAATGACTGGCACACATACCGCTGTCTGAAAACCAACGCAAAGCAGTCAGCTACCAAATCACCCGCAGCTATTTTGACTGCTATCCAGGGTTACAATTTGCATCCATAACCCTTTCACCAAGATATATGTTTATATAAAATCCAGCAGTTGTAGTTCAATCAACACAACAACACTTGGTTCATTCCTGTACATGCCAACGGACAGTTTGCAGGGTGGTTAACTCATACAAAGTAACTCATTATACGTTTAGCTTGCATGTGTATAGGTTAATACTGGCTTAATTAGCTACAAAATTAAATTGTAGCAACATTTGGGAAGTGGTTCTCTCTCTCTCTCTCTCTCTGTTCTCATTCTCTCTCTCTTTTTTCTTTTCCCTCACTTTCTCTCTCTCAGTCAGTCAGCACTATCGGAATTACACATTGAATTATCCAGTCCATAACTGCTCAGATCCCTTCCCTCAATATCTCCCTCAGTGTGTAGCATTTGAAGACACCAGTTCTGTGTTGGTTGATTTTAACTCAGTTAGGTACTGGAATTTGTTTCTCTCTGGGAATGAAATACGAAAACGTAGAGATCTGGACATCTAAGGTCATTAAGCAATGACCTAGAATATGTGCCATAGAGTTACCTGTACAAAGGTCTCTATACAATATTTTAGACCTCCAAGCTGTGTTTAGCCTTCTCATCCTCTTCTTATATTGAGGATTTCCTTCTGGGCATGGGGTAGGTGTCTGCTGATAATGAAAACCTAAAGCCTGTGGAGGAAACATAATGCTCCTTGCTGGTTTCTGTTATAACCATACATGCAATTTTCAACCACGCACGTGTCGTCTATAATAAGGAAACAGATAGTCATTCATTCATTCAGTAGCATGTCCTTTGCAGAACCTCACACTCATAGCAACCATCCGTAAAACTTCTTGATCACAAGCAAGATATCCCGCATCCGATACACCCATCTGGAGATCATCCGCCACATCCTGCACCCATCTTCTCTTTGGCCTTCCTCTTCCTCTCTTCCCAAGCATATACCCCTCCATTATTGTTCTCTCCAAAGTTTTATGACGTTTCAAGTGACCAAAATATTTAAATTTTCTTTGTTTTATCGTCTTTAACTGATTGCCTGCCAAACAAAAAAGTGGTCCTGACCAAACAGATATTCATGGCAGAAAATGGGAAGTAGGGGTGTGTGACAATAATGTTATGAAAATGGTTAAAATTGTAGCAGATATACTGCATGATATATAAATTAAAGGAGATTGCACAGGGAACATGACAGTGTTAATAATTAATTGATAGGTTAGAAATATTATGACAATAATGAGAGGTTTAGTAATAACAATTTAAAGGGTGACAGTTATGACAAATGTCCACTTACCAAGGCGTTATTTTGTATCTGCTGCAGCTAATCCAGTTAAATTTACTGAATAATGTTAAATACACCACTTTTGTTCAATAATATCACAAGAACTGCTCCATAACACCAATAAAACACAATTAAAACATAATATTTTGAAGCACATAATTTTCACACAAAATGGAAAATGTCCGGAACACACCAGGCAGATTGTACTGAGATTGTACTGATAAATAATATAAACACTATTTTCTATTTAGTTATAATTATTATTCTTTTAAATTTAATTATTTAAATACTCCTTAAATACTTTGTGATAGGCAAAACAAATTTAGGGGCATAAATGTGGCCCATTAGCGCATTCATAATTCGACATGTGCCATCATATTATGACGAACTTTCGCTTTTAGTGTTGTTTTCAATTACTACTAAATAATCTAACTGACTACTGACTACTGCACGTGGTATTAGTTTTAGAATCTATCACAAAGACCTTTAAATCAGAATAACTATAATCTAAATTTGTTTCAAACTCTAATTTGATGAAAATCTACGCGGTCGCAAACTAGAAGGCGTTGACATTTCTCAAATAATCAAAACAAACATCTAAACACTCGTTTTCTATCGGTATTTACCATGGTAGACAGTTGACATATTCAAAACAATGTTTTCCCGTAGTGAATTTGAATAACGAAGACACAAACAATAGATTGCACGATTTATTGATATATTTGACATATTGTGCGAACATGTGTATATTTCAGCTTGAAGGATTTATCTAGTTATTTTACTTTATGTTGTGTGAATTCTGCAGTATGTACCTGACAAGATGCAGCAAAATATGCCAGACAAAAAATTGTGCAATCTATTCTTAAGTATAGTAAAGCGTTAGCAATTAGGCGGTTCCACTCAGTTTCTTCTTCCGCGTTCATCCGGAGTTTTTTTCCGGATGTGATTGCGTTGTGCCTGTTTACAGCAGAGCTGCGTTCTTGCGCAGTTAGGCCGACACATCTGACTTCTGCGGGCATTTGTTGACCGGGTTAACCTTCCCGGGCCACTCGGTTTTATGCAAACAGAAAGAGTTTCTGTCAGATATTAAATTACCATGAGGATAACAAATTCTCCACATTCTTCTTCTTCTGCATTCATCCGGAGTGTTTTTTCAGACCTAATTGCTGTGTGTTAGGTTATGCGCCCTTAGGTCAACACATCCGACTTTAGAGGGCATTGTTTGCCAGGTTGGCCTTTCCGGGGCTCCATATTTGAACAATGCCTGCAACTATCTATTTTAAGTGGTTTAGCTAAAGTATTATTCATTTATTCGCTTCATATGATAAATGCAATATGCTCTTGACGAGATGCAGCGTAATGTCACCTTACAATGTATTGTTTGTGGCTTCTGTGTTTAAACTGACTAAGGGAATACATTGTTTGGTGGTGTGTTTGATATATATGTATATTTTTTAAAGTGCTTTTGCATAAGAATAACTGACCAACATATAGTAGTATGTTTCATATCGTTTAAGTTAATCACAAGAGAAACAAAAATGAGAAGGTGTTTTTCTTGAGTAACAACAATCAATCAACTCTGGGGACAACCACAACATACCTGGCTAGTACGGCAAGTTGTAGGATATCATAACCGGTCACTTGATCAACAATATTCTGCCAATCTTCATCTTTGGGCAGTGACTTTAGCAGTTTGAAAACCTCTGGCAATTTATCCTGAGGAGGGAGATAATTCGTAGATAAATTCAGGCTGAAAACCACTATTTTTTTTTTTTTTGGTCTTTTGGGGTGTTTGCTCACCTTGAACTAAAGATAAGTCCATACACATGGTACTACCTCTTGAGCACTGGGCTGATTTTTGTGTGTGGATTAACTTTCCCTATTACCAGTGTCCCACGCCATCAGGTGAACCTACTCCAACTCCAGAGGTACTTGTAATTTATGTCCCCAAGTCAAGAACGAGGAAATAATTCATTAAAAATAATGTTTCCCTGCTGAGAATTTGAATAATGACAGCACAAACATAGCCCAATTTACTGCCTGGCACATTTCGCTGTATCTTGTCAGGTGCATGCTAGAAATAGTTCAATAAATATTTTTCTATCTTTAGTTGCATATCCTTTACAGGAAGTCACTGTCAACCCCATAATTGTTTGGCTGTTTGTGATTTCTTGACAAGTTTACATTCAGTAGTTTGCTATTGCTTTCTGAATGACTGGAACCCACATCACTGTGTTTCGAACGCGGTATGCGGGATTACGAATCGTGTCTGTAACCTCTTTGCCACAACAAATACTACAGCAACTAATAAATTCTTTTAGCTGAAATACACAATGCACACTCGTATGTTTCACTGTCACCACTGTATTTTTAAACAGTCTTTTTGTTTACATAACTGAGGTTTGCTCACATGTATAGCAGATGCCTCTACAAATCTCTGCAATGTTTGGTTATGTGTGGTGAACAGCATGCTGAAGGTCTCTTTGTCTGCTACATGTTATAATTTTAATAAGTGGTGTGCTATGAAAGATGTAGATCCATTCCATCTGGTAGGTTTAACCTTACCTCATTCTCTGCTATATCATGCTGCACTGAATCGTCCTGATTTATATCATGCTATAGGTGTCAGGGTGGCGGGGTAGGGGTATTCCCTATCAAAGGAGAGGTGAGGTGCCTCCTTTCCTCCGCTAGCCTACGGGACACCCTTGGGCAAGGTGGAGTACCCGTTTAGGCCCCCCCCCCCCCACCAGGGTTAGGTGAAGCCATGGGCACAGGTGGTGGATGAAGTTGAAGAGCAGCCAACAGATAGTTGTAGGTTATGGTCTCCAGCTTCACGACGGTAGGCAGAGGATCTCTTTTTTGGGAGACAATGGCTACGGTCATCGACCAGTATGGTCACTGCTAGGAAGGAAAGCAATGGCAAACTACCTTCTTTACAGATGCCAAGAATATCATGTACTGCATTCTCATCGATAATCAGAGAAACGGCGTAAATGGGTGCTCCATAGGAGCAGCCTCGCCCGGTAGGGGTAGTCATGTGCACCAGGTGACTCCAGACCGTCATCAGGCGACTGAGTGCAAAAGAGTATCAACATTGAAAGTAGGAACTTGGAATGTAAGAACTATGAGTGGGGATGGAAAATTTGATAACATTAAGAATGAAATGAGAAGACTAAATATTAACCTGTTAGGTATATGTGAGACCAGATGGACAGGAATGGGCATTATAACATCTGAGGAATATAGAATAATCTATTCTGGTGGAGAGAAACAACAGCGAGGAGTAGCAATTATAATGGATACAGAGAGATCAAAATCGATCAAAGGATATTGGACTGTATCAGACAGAGTGTTACTGGTGAAGTTGAGTGGAAGACCTTTTGATGTCAACGTCATACAAGTTTATGCACCAACAGCAGACAGTAGTGATGACAGCATTGATGAATTTTATAATGATTTAGAGAATGCCTTCAAGAAATGCAAGAATTCTGAAGTAAATATCATAATGGGTGACTTGAATGCCAAAGTTGGAAATCAACAGGACGGATGCATAGTAGGCAAGTATGGACTAGGGGAACAGAATGAAAGAGGTTGCAGACTTGTACAGTGGGCAAAAGAGCATGATGTGATTATTGGAAACACCTGGTATCAACAGCACCCAAGGAGATTATGGACATGGAGGAGTCCTGATCATAAGATCAGAAATCAGATTGATTACATTCTCATCAACAGAAGATTTCGAAATGCCTTAAAAGTCGCAAAAACTATACCAAGCGCAGACTGCTACAGCGACCATAGATTAATCTTAAGCAATATTACATATAAAATTAAAGAAAGTCAAATATACACCAAGAAACACAAAATTTGATCTACAGGCACTGAAGAGTGAGGAGATAAAAGATAAATTCAACGTAGAGGTAAAGAACAGATTTGATGCATTGTCCGATATGGAAATATTATTTCAAGATGTCAGTGACCAATGGGAAATATTAAAGAAATCAGTCAACCAAGCTGCAGAAACAACCATCCCAAAAATAAAGATAATAGGACGCAAGAAATGGATGACGGAAGACATCTTAAAACTCATGGAAATAAGAAGAAATAACAAAAATAACAAGGAAAAATATGAAGAGATTCACAGGAAAATTAGGAAGCTATGCAAAGAGGCAAAAGAAACATGGCTTGAGGAAAATTGCAAGGAAATTGAAAACCAACACAACACCCGGAATACCAAATTAATGCACAAAAGAAAAAATGACATTACTAACAAAAGAACACACACATCAATGGGTTGCCTAAAAATCAAAGATGGCAAAATCATAATAGAAAAAGATCAGATTTTACATGCGTGGTCAGATTATGTGAAAGACCTTTATGATGATACAAGAGAAGAACAATATGATCATCGGAATAATAATGAAGGACCATCAATTTTGAAGATGGAAGTTCAGAATGCTCTTAACCATATGAAAACTGGCAAGACCCCGGGTACAGATAACATCACAATAGAAATGATCAATGCCTTAGAAGAATATGGAATAGACCAAGTCACCAGACTGCTGAACGCAATATATGATACTGGAGATATACCTCCTGAATTATGTAATTCTATATTTATTGCAATCCCGAAGAAATCAGGAGCCTTGGAATGTGATCAACATCGAACAATTAGTATAATGAGCCACATCACGAAGATTTTGCTGAGAATTATCATGCAAAGAGTTAGGAAGAAAATACAACCCGAAATAGGAGAAGAACAATGTGGGTTTGTAGAAGGCAAGGGTACAGTAAATGCTGTGTATATACTGAGAACAGTAATTGAACGTTCTATAGAAGTAAACAAAGATCTATATCTTTGCTTTATTGACTACACAAAGGCTTTCGATAAAGTGAGACATGTCGACATGATAAGGATGCTTGAAGATCTACAAATTGATGGAAAAGACCTTAGACTTGTAAAAACATATATTGGAAACAACAAGCTGCCATCAGAATTGATAATGATGTAGGTCAATATCAGCCTATTAAAAGAGGTGTGAGACAGGGATGTGTAATGTCTCCAGATCTTTTTTCCCTGTACAGTGAAAATATTTTCAGAAATATAGAAGATATGGAAGGAATCAACATTGGGGGACGATACATCAATAACATTAGATATGCAGATGATACAGTCTTGATTGCAGACAATGAACAGGACCTGCAACATTTAGTAGATGCGGTTGTTGCACACAGTGAACAACTAGGGTTAGAATTGAATAGTAAGAAGACACAGATTATGGTCGTCACTGGGAAGAAGGAAATACCACAATGTGATATACGAGTAAATGGGCATATTCTTAAGCAAGTGAATCGATACAGTTATCTCGGAACAGTCATAACATCTGATGGGAGATGCCTTGAAGAGATTAGAACAAGAATTGCCATTGCGAAGGTAGCCTTTTGCAAGATGAAAAACATACTGACCAATAAAAAGATATCAATTGAAACGAGAAAAAGAGTGTTGAAGTGCTACATAGAACCTATACTTTTGTATGGATGTGAAGCGTGGACAATGAGCAGTCAAGCTGAAAAACATCTGATGGCTGTGGAAATGTGGTTTCTGAGGAAAATGCAAAGAATACCATGGACAGACAGAAAAACCAATGAACAAGTCTTTCAAGAAACAAATGAAGATCGTAAACTGATTAGAGTCATTAGACGTAGACAGTCAAATTTTTTGGGCATGTTATGAGAAGAAATGACTTGGAGAACTTGGTGACAACTGGCAAGATCGAAGGGAAGAGACCAAGGGGAAGACCGAGAAGTAAATACCTGGATGGCTTGGCCACGTGGCATGGTCGAGACAGGAACACGGAGCTGATCCGCGACTCTGGTGATCGAGTGAGATGGCAAAACATGACTGCCCACATTTATCGGCATGGCACATGATGGATGGATGGATAGTTGTCTTCCAGTGCTATTGCCATTGTCTTATATCATGCTGCACTAAATCATCCTTATCTATATCATGCTATAGGTGTCTTCCAGTGCTATATTATTCTGTACATGTCATCTTGTGCTAAATCATGCTGCATATGTCATCATGTGCTATATCACCCTTTGCTAAATCACTGTGCTATATAATACTGGATATGTCACTATGTGCTATTTCACAGTCCATATTCTTCATGTGCCATGTAATCATGTAATATATCATGGTATAAATGTCTTCTGCTGTATCCTGCTGTAAATGTCTTCATGTGTCAAGACATTCTGGGCTGTATCATGCTGTATGTGTCTTCATGTGCCATGTCTTCCTGTACTGCATCATGCTGTATATGTCTTCATGTGCCATGCCTTTCTGTCCTATACTGTATATGTCTTCATGTGCCATGTCTTTCTGTGCTGTATCAT
Source organism: Cepaea nemoralis (assembly GCA_014155875.1). Classification (NCBI taxonomy): domain Eukaryota; kingdom Metazoa; phylum Mollusca; class Gastropoda; order Stylommatophora; family Helicidae; genus Cepaea; species Cepaea nemoralis. The sequence goes on along the minus strand of JACEFZ010010798.1, from coordinate 174,527 downwards.
ACTGTATATGTCTTCATGTGCCATGTCTTCCTGTGCTGTATCATCCTGTATATGTCTTCATGTGCTGCATCATCCTGTATATGCCTTCATGTGCCATGTCTTTCTGTGCTGTATCATACTGTATATGTCTTCATGTGCCATGCCTTTCTGTCCTATACTGTATATGTCTTCATGTGCCATGCCTTTCTGTCCTATACTGTATATGTCTTCATGTGCCATGCCTTTCTGTCCTATACTGTATATGTCTTCATGTGCCATGTCTTCCTGTGCTGCATCATCCTGTATATGTCTTCATGTGCCATGTCTTCCTGTGCTGCATCATCCTGTATGTCTTCATGTGCCATGTCATCCTGTGCTGCATCATCCTGTATATGTCTTCATGTGCCATGTCTTTCTGTCCTATACTGTATATGTCTTCATGTGCCATGTCTTTCTGTCCTATACTGTATATGTCTTCATGTGCCATGTCTTTCTGTCCTATACTGTATATGTCTTCACGTGCCATGTCTTTCTGTGCTGTATCATACTGTGTATGTCTTCATGTGCCATGTCTTTCTGTGATGTATCATACTGTATATGTCTTCATGTGCCATGTCTTTCTGTGCTGTATCATCCTGTATATGTCTTCATGTGCCATGTCTTTCTGTCCTATACTGTATATGTCTTCATGTGCCATGTCTTTCTGTGCTGTATCATACTGTATATGTCTTCATGTGCCATGTCTTTCTGTATACTGTATATGTCTTCATGTGCCGTGTCTTTCTGTCCTATACTGTATATGTCTTCATGTGCCATGTCTTTCTGTGCTGTATCATACTGTATATGTCTTCATGTGCCATGTCTTTCTGTGCTGTATCATACTGTATATGTCTTCACGTGCCATGCCTTTCTGTCCTATACTGTTATGTCTTCATGTGCCATGCCTTTCTGTCCTATACTGTATATGTCTTTCTGTCCTATACTGTATATGTCTTCATGTGCCATGTCTTTCTGTGCTGCATCATTTTGCATATGTCTTCATTGTCATATTATCCTGGGCTGTATCAAACTGTATGTCTTCATGTGCCATGTCTTTCTGTCCTATACTGTATAAGTCTTCATGTGCCACATTATCCTCAGCTGTATCATAGTTAGGGAAGTCTCAAGCGCATTAACTGCCCATACGTCCCAGCGCCGGCTGTATATATTACAGTATATAAGCTTAAATGTAAATAAATTCTAATTGACGTGCACCAAATAACTGTTAAATCCAACTGATGGACATCATAAATGAACATAATATCATTAGGCTTACAATTCACTTGATGTACATCATTATTAAGACTATCATTTAACCCTAGAACTACCAAGATGTTTTAGTAACACTGGTTACCAATGGGGTCCATTTGGATTCCACCACTTAATATAGTTAAAACTAAACAGTTTTTAATGCACATATTAAAGCAAATTTAAGAAAATTAGAGAAAGCGAAAGCTAACACTGGGGTGGGGGGCAATTTGGACCCCCCTGGTAGTTCTAGGGTTAAACTAATCCCTGCTTCTTTCCTTTATGTCTATGAGCGCCAAACAATACATGTGCGTTTATTTATGAACTGTCTTGGTGGTCTCAGAGGGTTCCCCAACTGATATTGATATTTAAACTAGTTGTGAGTGCTTGGACACTGAAAGTCAGACTCTCGATGATACAATGTATACACTTACCTCAGAGCATTTCAGGAGAGAAATTATGCTTAATACTGTTTGCGTGGTTTCATAGGAAGGTGGCACCAGAAGATACTCATAGACCACACTCACTGGCCACACAGAGCGCATGTACTGGTACAGAGACTGGAAGTAACTGTACACAACTTCAGTCAACTGCATGCTGCCAGGAGGCCACACCTGGAGCAAGTTCCTGTGGTAGGATATTAAAGTCAGTCTGAATTGTCGGTCTAGCTGATTCACCAGTTAACAAATACATTGAGTAATGAAATGGTGGGGAAGCTGGAGGAAGTTCCTGTGGTAGGATATTGAGGTGAGTCTGAATTGTCGGTCTAGCTGATTCACCAGTTAACAAATACATTGAGTAATGAAATGGTGGGGAAGCTGGAGGAAGCTCCTGTGGTAGGATATTGACTTCAGTCTCAATTGTCGGTGTAGCTGATTCACCAGTTAACAAGCCCAGGAAGTTCCTGTGGTCAGATATTGACATAGGTCTGAATGGTCGGTCTAGCTGATAACCAGTGAACAAATGCACTGAGTAATGAAATGGTGGGAAAGCCCAGGAAGTTCCTGTGATCAGATATTGATGTCAGTCTGAATTTTCGGTGTAGCTGATTCACCAATTAACAAATATTCTCAGTAATGAAATGGTAGGGAAGCTGGAGGATGTGAAGATGTGGTGTTTAAGAAGAATCTTGATAATATCATAGACAGGGAGGTCAGTATGGACAAATGGATAAGAGTGCACATTCTTAACCATCCGGTGTGCTGATGCTGAGGCAGCGGATTCAACCCCTACACTGTTGACTAAAATATTTACTTCTCATCCTTGACTTTGGGACGTAAATTACAAGTACCTCAGAAGTATGAGTGAGTTCACCTGATGGCGAGGGACACAGGTAATAGGGAAAGCTAATCCACACCCACAAATCAGTCCAGTGAATTGGAAGTAGTAGCACGTGTATGGATCACGCTTGAGTTCAAAGGGAGCTAACGCACATACACAAACCAACAACCATAGACAGAGGATACAAATGCTGAGGTACTGGCAGCTGCAGCTACTACTATATCAGTCATGAAAACCATATGGAAAAGATTACATGAAATATATGGGGTATATCAACAGAAGAAATGGATTAGAGAAATTATTCTTATGTAGGAATATACCAGTCAAGAGAAGCAGACAGAAGATGCATGCAGGAAACTTAAACAATTCATCTTCTTGAGGCATATTTGGATTTGAGGCGTAGATGAATACGAGACAAAGCTGGAATTGAGGCATATTTGGTGTATTGTGTTAGCCCAACTTTTGTCTATAGACCAATCAGCTTTCAATGGGTGATGTGAGCTATACCACACGACGATGAACTGTATTTTTTGTGGCAGACTGTTGTGTTGGCATTCTGGCAGCAGTCTTAAGCATGTATACCTGTAAGAGCTGTTGGTTTGTTGGGACTGCTGTCTGTTCCACTTTTCACAAGGGACAGTAAGGAGCATTTTGTGTGATATTCTCTGGCACAGGAACGGAGCATTATGGGATGATTCTTGCCATGAAGCTGGAACTGCGAGTAACAACTAACCAATGAAAGTCCACTAACTCAGAGTGGACCAACACATCCAACTTCTTCAAGGTATCAACAGGTTAACCTTCTCAAATAGTTTCCTGGGGCATTCCACTAATTAAGAGAGGACCAACACATCCTACTTCTTCAAGGTATCCATTGACTAGGTTAGCCTTCTCAAATAGTTTCCTAGGGCATTCCACTAACTCAAGAGTGGACCAACACATCCTACTTCTTCAAGGTATCAACAGGTTAGCCTTCTCAAATAGTTTCCTAGGGCATTCCACTAACTCAAGAGTGGACCAACACATCCAACTTCTTCAAGGTATCAACAGGTTAGCCTTCTCAAATAGTTTCCTGGGGCATTCCACTAATAAAGAGAGGACCAACACATCCTACTTCTTCAAGGTATCCATTGACTAGGTTAGCCTTCTCAAATAGTTTCCTAGGGCATTCCACTAACTCAGAGTGGACCAACACATCCAACTTCTTCAAGGTATCAACAGGTTAGCCTTCTCAAATAGTTTCCTGGGGCATTCCACTAATAAAGAGAGGACCAACACATCCTACTTCTTCAAGGTATCCATTGACTAGGTTAGCCTTCTCAAATAGTTTCCTAGGGCATTCCACTAACTCAGAGAGGACCAACACATCCTACTTCTTCAAGGTATCCATTGACTAGGTTAGCCTTTTCACATAGTTTCCTAGGGCATTCCACTAACTCAGAGAGATGACACTTTCCATCTACAGGTGTTGCCCCCGAATAGACCCATCCAAAACAGCTGCAAGCATTTTGCTCAGCTCTTCAAGGGTGACAGGGCAGAATATGGACATTCTCCACCATCCAAGGAGGCGAGTCAAAGGATGGTGTGGTAAATATTACGCCAGTCGCATTTACTTTCCAAGACATTTTGGGTGCTCGTTTTAGTATGGGTTGACTTAAAGAGCCCAGGTACATTTTAAAGATCTGCCTGGGTGCAAATTGGAACCCATGACCACTGCACCCCATTCTAGGATCGGTTACCTTATCTCGTCTGCTAGTAATAGGATCTCATCTTATCGTGTTCATCTTGTACCTTGCAGTGTCGAGGTGAAGCATAAATAGCGGGACAGTGCCAGTTCATGAACTTCATAACCTAATAATAGGATCATAACCTTAAAAGAAAAACATGTTCCAAAGCAGAAATCTGCTATGCTTCTGTGATGTGATAGGGCAGTTGTTCTCAACCTTTTTATGGCCCGTGCTCCCCTTCACCGTATTTTCAGAACATCATTCCCCCCCTTTCATATTTCCTATCTAAAAATCCCCCCACCCCTACACAGTATATGTAAATGTGGAAGGTAAATTTAATAGCATATACTAAAACAAGTCTAGACACCCACATAAAACATGATTTGTGGGTCTACTTACTTTATAAAATGAATTTTAGAAGGATGAGACATACTTCTTCTTCTTCTTCGTTCATCCGGAGTTTTTTTTTCGGATGTGATTGCGTTGTGCCTGTTTACAGCAGAGCTGCGTTCTTGCGCCGTTAGGCCGAACATCCGACTTCTGCGGGCATTTGTTGACCGGGTTAACCTTCCCGGGGGGATGAGACATACATAACTGTAAAGTATGAAGGGAAAAACAATATCAAGTAATCGGCTCTTGTATTAACGCGATCTTGAAATGGTCTTCATTTCCCCCCCCCCCCCCCCCCCCCCCCCCCGGAAACCCTAAAATTCCCGGGGGTGGGGGGGGAGTTCCCCACCGGTTGAGAACCACTGTGATAGGGCCTTCACATTTTGTAGGTCTGAATGCATGGAAGAGTAAGTGGCCAGTTTTCCCCTCACTTAGGGAGAGACAATGAAAGCAGGCGAATACTCTCCTCCTCCCATCCTCTACTTCTCCCATCCTCTCTCCTCCCATCAAATACTCTACTCCTCCCATCGAATACTCTTCTACTCCCATCACGCTCATGTCATGATGTTATCAGGATAGCTCCCTGTATGTCCTTTGCAGAAAACTGCAATCAACCCCAAGTTGATTTTTTAAGTAATTTTACGTTCAGAAGGTGCTCAATTATTTGCCTACCTATAGACTATAGTGACTATACTCTTTTTACATAGAATAAAGTAATGTAATAACATTCTTTGGTTTGTAGGTTGTTCATTCATAAACTGGAAACGCACATCAGAATAACTGCACAATTAATGCTTACAAATATATTAGCTATAATATTAAATATACTGTTACAAACCTGCCGTTAATAATAAAGGAAAGGGAATCTCAGTCTTGTCAACAACAAACTGATCACGACACTGGCAGACGGGCATCAGCCCACTCAACGCGTGTTGTTGTCCCACATTTAAAGCACTGCGTGTTTTAAACCACACATTGCTAGTCCAATTCTATCACTTTAGTTGGTTGGCGCAACTGTTACTTTCACACCACTGGTAAGGTGTCTACATCTACTACTATCACTATCACTAACTACGCAGCTTGGCCGAGAAATCCAACCCAAATATGTCGAGACTCGATGTGTTGTGTTGTCACTTTCATACACGACAACATATGGCAAATCACGCAAGCAACAACACAGGTTTATTAAGTGTGCCAAGGCCACGGTTGGCCAGCCTAAACTAGGTCTCAACGCCACAACGAACGAACGAAACTCTTTATTTTCAAAGGGTTAAGAATTGGGCACGCAGGCCCGTCTGGCATTCATTCTGCCCTTCTTCTCTATTTTCTCTCATACATTCTTTCATTCATTATATTTATGAAGCAAATTTTTGACAACAAAAGAAAAATAAGCATTAAAACGCATGAAAACTAATCAATAAAACATGCCACAGACAAGGCAAGGCATGATACGATCACACACAAAAAGACACAAACCACACACATACTATCTTATGTTCCGGACTAATAAACGACTTATACTCGGACGAAGGAACATATGTTGAATAGTGATTACTAATTACTATTGATTGATAGATAGGATATATATTAATTTCTTTGAGTGACTGGCGGAAAATAAAATGAAAAACTGCAGCAACAGTAGCTTGTTTGTCATACATACCCTAAATGTTCACTGTAATTAGCAACCCATAGTTATTTATTGAAACAATTTCATGGGCTATCCAGGTCTTGGATTATCCAAATCAAATATTCCGACCGAGGACAACAAGATGTAAGATCTTCTACAGCAATGGTAAACATGATCGTCTGCCAGTGTTAGCAGAGCGGAAGTTATGGCCACCGGTGATTGATTTGCGCACATTCCTGGAATATATAATACCTGCAGATTTCGTGCACTGTGTTGAGATTCTCCTTATGCGATCTGTTGTTCTTTTTCCGTTTGCTCGCTTTGAACTCAAGCGTAGTCCATACACGTGCTACTATTTCTAATGCAGTGGACTGATTTTTGCGTGTGTATTAACTATCTCTATTATTATCAGTGACCCTCGCCATCAGGCGAACCCATTGACCCATTCCAACTTCTGGGGTACTTGTATCTATGTAATTTACGTCCCCAATTCAAGGACAAGAAGTCAACACCTTAGCCCAACTGACCGGCTTAGGGATTGAACTCTCTCCTGGGTTTCAACTCTTAAGTTCCATGATTTGACATTTAGATGGTCGCAGATTTGAAAAGGGTTTGCTCCTGCAGGAGAAACTGGGGTAGAGTTTGCTTCTGATGGGGTACCAAAGTCTTCGTGTGGATTGTGTTGCAGGGCTATGCTTCCTCTCTCCGAGACGGGAACTACAAAGGGTGTGCAAGATCGGTAATGGAACTTCACAGCTGCGGAGAAGCATATCATGATGTAGCCCGATCATGTTTGTGCACAATACATAATGGCTATATATTTGTATTGTCCTATTTATAACCCGCCTTGTGTTGGTTTTCATTCAATGGTATTGGTACCGGTCGTTCAGATATCAATGGCAAACTACTGAAATCACAAACAGCCACAAACATTGATGGGGCCGACTGCGACGTCCTGTAAAGAATATGCAAATAGCTTTATAACCATTGGGGGTCGGTGTGGCTGAGAGGGTTTATCGCGATAAAACTTTATCTTCTGATGGCGAGCTAGTGGGTTCGCTTGTACTGCAATGTTGACTTCCCGTTCAGAAAGCCATGGCAAACTACAACATGTTAGTTACATGTCCTTTACAGGAAGTAATTAACCCCAGCATGTGTGTGTGTGTGAATTACTTTGCAATTTTTACGTTAAGTAATTTGCCAGTGCTTTCTGAACGATGGACTCTCACACAATTTAAACCAACGCATGGCGGCCTGCTTCCAAATCGTCTGCGGCTTAATTGCAACCTACGACCTGGTATGACGGAAAATTGTAAAATTTCGTTCACTAAGCCATAGACGCCGACTTTTAAGAGTTAATGGTTGACACATTCAACTTTAATTGTCCAACCATTGGTTAATCACCTCAATTCTTTGTCTTGTCTTTCCTCTCGTGCCTAAGATGGCGCATAGGGCAGAAGTCGTGGTTCTCTTGTGTTTGCTCGAAGCGTCACACATTTGGAGCCAGAAATCTGTTTCTGTAACAGTTGGGAGTTTTATGATGACGGATTGTCAGTCCGACGATCAACCGTCTTTAGTCGAGTTTGAGGAAAACATATCCCGCCAACTCGACCGAAGTCGGAGACTCTAAAATATCATGACTCTTTACAAAACAGATGGTAGCCTGAGTCTCGTGTATTGACTCTTTACAAGCAGATGGTAGCCTGAGTCTCACCCGGGACCCAAACACTTTGGTTTCCCGGAGGCTGCCCACAGAGTCATCGAAGCAACTCATGCGAGCTTTTTAACTGCAACAACTTTAATATACACTATTGGAGCTGGAATTACCGCGGCTGCTGGCACCAGACTTGCCCTCCAATAGATCCTCGTTAAAGGGTTTAAAGTGTACTCATTCCAATTACGGGGCCTCGATAGAGTCCCGTATTGTTATTTTTCGTCACTACCTCCCCGTGCCGGGAGTGGGTAAGTTGCGCGCCTGCTGCCTTCCTCAATTACAACCATGATTATTCATAACAGGTTGACAATGACCTAGATAAACAGACCGACAAACCGATAAAATCTCTACTTGCGAGAACAGCTGCATGGGCGACGGGTGTCGTGTTTGCTATGTGATTTGTGAAGATCGTTATCAGTGCACTCCGAGTCGGTCCATGGATGCTCCGATAACACCCCCCCCCCTCCTTAACAGATTCTGTGCCGAACTAGAAGTAGGTTTGGGCCAAACAAGATTGAATGACGGAAAATAGGAAGTAGGGGTGTGTCACGGTTATGACTTAAAAGTTGCTAATATGGCAGCAGGTATGTTGTGCAGTGAAAGCATTTCATATACGAGGGTAAGTTAATAAGTAAGTCGCAAATTGCTGTAGAAAAATAACTAACTATGATAACAACTTGAAACCAGTTTATTTTTATACATACATTGTCCCTTTATTTCTCAACATAATTTCCACCAACATTGATGCACTTATCCCATCGTTTTATCAGTCCTCCCAAACCGGCTGCATAGAACTGCGTGCTTTGTTTTCACTTACCTGCCATCCCAGAGAACTGTGACTTACTTATTGACTCAGCCACGTAACTGTTTATACCCAGCTATGCACCGCTTTACGGGAAATCGCTAGGGGCTAAGTCCACTGAAAACTCACCTTGGCGGGAGACATTTCGCGAGTGACGCCGAAGTTGAATGTGAAGTGAAAACGTGGTTTAGAAAACAGAGCACGCAGTTCTATGCAGGCGGTTTGGGAGGACTGATAAAACGATGGGATAAGTGCATCAATGTTGGTGGAAATTATGTTGAGAAATAAAAGGACAATGTATGCATAAAAATAAACTGGTTTCAAGTTTTTATCATAGTTAGTTATTTTTCTACAGCCATTTGTGACTCACTTATGAACTTACCCTCATATAAGCCCAACGCAGATACAGGAAGCCGCTTCAGACGATTAATTATCACATAAAATTTAAAGAGTTAACATCTCCGCCAGAGCGTATCGATTGACTGCACCAGTTCTGTGTTGATTAAGGTCATGTGGCCTCGAGGACAAGTTCATGCCTGCCTACTCCCCGCTTTACACCCGCCTCCCTCACTCTGGACAAGGAAGCAGATTCTCGGGCGTCTTAAATCTCAAAGGTCATATGTTCGTCCTGTATGTCTAATGGCATTGATGATGTCTGGCCCATCCATCGCCCTGCCATCCATGATCAACGTCATGCCCGCCAAACAATTGGCTCGCAGTTGTTTTTTCCTCCTTGCGCTTTGAATTCAAGCGTAGTTGTGACATGTCAATGTCTCATGCCCGTCTTCATACGAATTAACCCACCATATACAAGGACAAGTATAGAGATAGACAACAGTGTTTAAAAGGGAAAGGACAGACGACAAGCAGTTTCTTTAAGTTTCCAAAACTTAAACCCCATGAAGAAAATGCAGTGTGATTCAACGGGAACAAAGACTTTTGGAATTCTCAAAGTAATTAGGTCACCTGTCAACTGGGAGACCTACATCGGAGAAGATAGTACAAGCGCGTGATGTGATTTCATTAGCAGACAATTGCATAGGTCAGAGAGAGAGAGAGAGAGAGAGAGAGAGAGAGAGAGAGAGAGAGAGAGAGAGAGAGAGAGAGAGAGAGAGAGAGAGAGAGCACTGTTGATGTTTTCATTACAGGTAAAAACTCTGTGCCAGGCAACAAAGACAGGAAGAATAACAGTATTTTTTATCGGTGAATATGGACGGTAATTAGATGGATGTTGGTAGAATGTGATTGTCACTTCGAGAGAAATTCTTTGTAAAGATTGTGGAAGACTAATAAAGCTGTGTGGGAGGAGATATATAAAGTACAGCGGAAACTTAACGTGCCAGTCTTGTACAATGTGATATAGAGAGCAGAAGTTTTTCTGAGTGTGTGTGTGTCGATATAATACATCTCCTGGGAGTGAAGGGTGGTGGTTAAGTTGAGTGCTAAAACTGGGCAGAGACCTGTATGCTGATGGTGGTCATTCTGGAGGAACAGCATCATTTTACCTCAACTGCTTCTCCTATACCACAACCCTGCAGCCCAGGAATGAACAGCTAAGTACATGTCAGTACAGTCTGTGTTGTCCTCGACGCTAGAACCAAGATACCCCCGGTAACATCATCCCACGTAGGATCTACAACAAGAGTAGTTACATCGGTAGACTCATACCTTAAGAACATTGCTCGAGTGCCATTGGGAGTGCACCAATACCAATTAGAGTAATAGTAGTATGTTACATTCGGGACAATAGGTTATTGTTGTGATGAACTCAGAGACACATTTGGTTTAGTGCCATTTATAACTCAAAACCAGTGTACCTTAACATTAGTGTAGAGTTTGGAACTTTAAGTCCTTCTTTGGCTAATGATTGATTTATCTCATGTATGGTGTTATGCTGAATCGTGTATCTGATACCATATGTCACTCTAACATACATACGCAGGAACCCACCACCATATTATCTCATTACAGTATTATAATGTGTATCAAGGTGTTGGTCGTTTTCCTTGTTGAGTTAGAGTGCTAATTAGACAAAATACATTAGTTACTACAGAAGAGTGGAGCCAAGTGTGGCCGGAAAACTACAAGTGTTCCGGATTTTCCCGGGGACAAATTTCCATTATCGGAGTACTGTGAACTTCCGGGGCTCCACTGGCCCTCTGTGAAGAAACTTTAACTATTAATCAAAATTCTCCCCTAGGGATCCTTAACGAGCCATTTTCAAGTTTCTCTAACAGTTGGCTATTAGAATTTCGGGATCCCATCCTCACGTCATCTTAACTTATCACAAAGTGGGTTGCCCGCCCGGGATTGTTCACCACAAATTGGGTTGCCTGTCCGTTCCTGTTCACCACCGATAGGTGGCTGTGGCCGAAAATGTTTGTTTAAAGACTCCAATACTAATTGATGTCTTGCCACTACGGGATCTTGTAGGTGTTAGATAACGGACACACGTATTACTAGCAATAGGATCCCTGTCCATAGAATAACTCAAGAATTTTGAAACAGCATTTTAAGCGGTATTGAGAGATCTACATGTGCTGATGTAAATGCCTATGTAAATTAGTGTTTGTTTGATTAACATGCTGATCTTCCTACCTGTTCAACTTAGAGTAATTATCTGACCTCTAAAATTATCTACTCTGCTGTGGAACATCTATTCTGGTTCGGAATAATATTCTGTTTATAGTATCTAAGTTTGAATAGAACTATCGGCAGATTTTAGTTACTATCAGTAGAGTAGACATAATTCTAGAATGGCAGAGGCGGCTAAGTTGAGAAATCAGTTTATGGAAACCGGGAAGCAGTGCAGTCTCCAAGGCCTAGATCTGACAAATTATGTGTCAGGAGAGTTTGGAAAATATGAACAGCTGAGGATGGAAAAAGAAGCTTCAGATGAAAAGCTGAGGATGGAAAAGGAACTTTCAGAGAAAAAGTTGAAAATGGAGAGAGAATTAGAGGAGAAAAAGCTACAAGCTGACCTAGAGAATAAAGAGAAAGATCGCCAGCATGCCCTTGAAATGAAAAGAATGGAGAAGGAGATGGAGCTTAGGAGAATGGAGTTGGAAAACAATCTCCCAAACCCCACGCTTAATGCAAGCCCTATAGCCGAAGCAAATGCAGAAGCATCCTCTCTTCATACAGGTCCTATGGCGTTCCCTCTGGAACCATTTTCAGAGCACAGCGACACGATGGAGAGTTATCTTCATCGATTCGAGAGAATGTGCGATATGTGTGGTTTGGAGGAAAGTAAACGAAGTGTTAAGTTGTCCCAGGGACTGCGCGGTATTTCTTATGAGGTATTTTCCAGACTGCGTCCCGAGGAACTTGACAACTATGAGATTCTCAAACAGGCATTGCTTGCGAGATATGAAGTTGACGCAGAAAGCTATAAGAAAAATTTAAAGTGCTAGGAAGGAATCTGGAGAAAACTATGCACAGTTTATAGATAGATTAAAAACCTATTTACATAAGTGGAGCACATTAGGTAGATTTGAAGAGACATATGAAGGTTTACAGGAAATGATCATCATAGACCAGCTGAAAGATAAAATGTCAGCTGACATGAAAGCATTTCTTACTCAGCATGGAGCTGAAAAACTGGATGCGATTATTACCATGGCAGAGAGATTTGAAAAGTCACAAAGAGAAGTTGGAGGTAATCGACGGAATACCCCACTCCCTCGCAGGATCCTTCTCAGAAGCCCAAGGAAAATAATGGCAACAGTTATAGTAAACCTAAAGAAAAACCTAAAACCACCACCCACAATAGAAACCAGCATGCTTTGAGAGAAGGGAAACCGCATTGTACAAACTGCAATAGGATAGGACACCACACGAAAGACTGCTGGCGAAAAGCCCCTCCTCATACGGTCGCATGTCTGGCAAAACAGGAAAGAAAGAAGGTGAGCACTGAGGATCATCCTTATCAGAATGAGCCTGAAGACACCAGGACCAGAATTCCTGTGATAGAATCAGTTACACTTAACGGATTCTCTACCACGTGTCTATACGATACTGGTCTACAATTTGATGCAATTGTTTCTACCTCATTAGTGAACCCTGAACAAACCACTGAGGAGACAATTGAACTACAGGGGCCTTTAAAAAGCACCGTCCCGATGTCATTACCCGTGGCAAAGGTAAACATAATTTCTTGTTATGTGACTGGTGAAATAAGAGCAGCGGTCCTAGAGACCCCATCTTCCCTGTCATGTTGGGATGTCGCTACGTCTTTTTAGGAGATCCTGGTAAGCCTCTGACTGTCGGCGCCATGACGACGAGACAGAACTCCAGCGTCGACAACTCTGACAAATCCTCAACCAGAGGAATTGAAACAAGCCCAGGCAGCAGACAGCACCTTAGCGGCATGTTTTCATAAACTGCCTAAAGCACATTCACCCCCACATAAAGGTGAAATGTACATGAAGAATGGACTTCTCCATCGAAGGGCAGGAAAAGAAGGACAGGAGCACGAGCAACTCGTTGTACTTTCTTCTTACAGAACTCAAGTTCTGGATATGGGTCATAGTCTACCATTCAGTGGACACATGGGAATCAATGCTACGACGCAAAGGATTTCTACCCACTACTACTGGCCGGGAATCAATGCAGACATAGTGCGATATGTCAAGTCATGTCCCCAGTGTCAGAGAGTGGCCCCAAAGCACTGGACAGCACCAGCGACATTAGGGGAAATGCCCATTACTGGCACACCATTTGAAAGAGTGGCTGTGGATATAGTCGGACCTCTCAACCGTACGAAGAGAAGGAACTGCTATATACTTACACTTGTGGACACTTGCTCGATGTGGGCCGAAGCAGTGCCTATGCCATCAAGCGGTTCAAAGCATGTAGCTGAAGCTTTGCTTGGCATATTTACTCGGTTAGGATTTCCACTTAGGATTCTAACTGATAACGGATCACAGTTCAGAGGAATGCTAATGGAAGAAGTGTTCAGTCTCTTCTATTCTCGACAGATTCACACGTCTCCATATCTCCCTGCGTCGAATGGGACAGTGGAACGATTTAACGGTACCCTTATTTCTATCTTGCGAAAATTAGCTCATGAGAAACCGGAGACGTGGGATACATATGTACCTGCTGCATTATTTGCGTACAAAGAAGTACCCCATCACTCAACTGGGATTGCACCAGCAACATTGTTGTTTGGACGACCAATCAAGGGACCACTTGAAGCTTTACTTCGTACTTGGACCGATGATCAAGTTGATGAGACAGTTGTGACTGCATCCACCTATGTGGCTGAGTTAAAACAACGTCTACAACATGGTTGGAAGTTAGCGACAGACAATCTACGGCAAGCTCGACGTAGAATTGCCAGCTACTACAACAAGAAAGCGAAGGATCGAGAATTGGAGGTGGGAGAAAAAGTGCTGTTACTTCTCCCAACTAGTCAGAATAAGTTGCAGATCGGCTGGAAAGGACCTTATGAAGTGACTGAGAAGATTTCTCGCACTAACTATAGGATTTCCATCAGAGGGAAACAGAAAATGTTTCATATAAACCTCCTGAGGAAATATAATGAAAGGCCTACCACCGAGACAGCACATCTGATGGCGTTAGTAGTGGCTACGGAAATAGACCATGGAACCACGATGGGTGTGGAGTACCCCCTGCAAGCAAAAGAAACTTATCGGGATGTGGACATCAGTCCTAAACTCACCCAGGATCAGCAGCAGCAGATTCAAGAACTCTTAGCTACTTATGCAGATGTACTTACTGACAAGCCAGGACTTACAGATTTGGCCGAGTTCGACATGAAGCTAATCGACCATACCCCTGTGCGAGTCAAAACTTACCCAGTTCCTTATGCAAAAGCGACAGCTTTAAAAGAAGAGATCCAGCAAATGCTTTCAACAGGAATCATCTCTCCATCTGAATCACCTTACAGTGCAAGTGTGGTTTTGCTGCGAAAACCCAGTGGAGAACATAGGTTGTGCATCGATTATCGACAGCTCAATGCTATAACAGAGTTTCAGGCTGAACCTCTACCTGATCAAAACCAACTCTTCACTAGTCTCAGCCGGGCCAAGTACTTCACTAAGATAGATCTCAGTAAGGGATATTATCAAATTCCTGTAAAACAAGAAGTTCGTCCATGGTTGGCCTTCAGTACCCCTGATGGTCACTATGAGTTTAACGTTCTTCCCTTTGGTCTGAGTAATGCTCCCAGTGTCTTCACCAGAATGATGAGGAAACTACTCAAACCACTTAAACATCCAGCAATCAAGCAACTTTATGGATGATATCCTGATTGCTAGTGAGACGTTTGAGGAACATTGTAAGGCACTCCACCTTCTTTTCCAACGTCTGAAGGAAACTGGTTTGACAGCACGACCAAAGAAGTGTCAAATAGGATTCCAACAATTGGATTTTTTGGGACATACAGTATCTCAAGGATACATGACTCCTCATGAAGGAAATGTAGAGAAGCTGCAACAAGCACCCGGTCCTAAAACAAAGAAAGATATTAGATCTTTTGTTTCATTGTGTGGGTTCTATCAAAGATACATCAAAGACTTCAATTCCTTAACAGCTCCTTTAACTAACCTTACAAGGAAAGGGGAGCCGGAGAATGTCAAATGGTTGGCAGAATGTGAGCAAGCTTATTCAGCTCTCAAGACAGCATTAACTGCCAAACCAGTACTTCATCTCCCGGATCTCACCCAACCATTCATTCTGAGGACCGATGCAAGCAACATTGGAATTGGAGCTACACTTCTTCAGAGGAAGGAAGATGAGCACTCAGACCTGTTTCCGGTTGCCTATGCAAGTAGAAAATTGAACTCAGCAGAGAAGAATTATTCTACCATCGAAAAGGAATGTTTGGCATTGGTTTGGGCCGTGGAGAAATTTCAAGCATATTTGTATGGGAAACATTTTACGGTGCAGTGTGACCATCAACCCCTAATGTTTCTGGCAGCCTCAAGGAACCTGAATGCGAGACTGATGAGGTGGTCTCTGCTTTTACAACCATATTCGTTCCAGATCGAATATGTACCTGGAAAATTGAATGTTGGGGCAGACTTCCTTAGCCGACATCCTGTTCCTGATCAGGAAACAGAAACAGAGGTGAAAGGAACCAACGGGAAAGAGATGGATTAGCATTGGAAATTCGGAACGAAGACGTGCCTGAAATTACAGTTTCTTGTAGGACAACTGTCTTGGGGGGGAGGGGGTATTCTTTGTGACATGTCAATGTCTCATGCCCGTCTTCATACGAATTAACCCGCCATATACAAGGACAAGTATAGAGATAGACAACAGTGTTTAAAATGGAAAGGACAGACGACAAGCAGTTTCCTTAAGTTTCCAAAACTTAAACCCCAGGAAGAAAATGCAGTGTGATTCAACGGGAACAAAGACTTTTGGCATTCTCAAAGTAATTAGGTCACCTGTCAACTGGGAGACCTACATCGGAGAAGATAGTACAAGCGCGTGATGTAATTTCATTAGCAGACAATTGCATAGGTCAGAGAGAGAGAGAGAGCACTGTTGATGTTTTCATTACAGGTAAAAACTCTGTGCCAGGCAACAAAGACAGGAAGAATAACAGTATTGTTATCGGTGAAATTGGACGGTAATTAGATGGATGTTGGTAGAATGTGATTGTCACGTCGAGGGAAATTCTTTGTAAAGATTGTGGAAGACTAATAAAGCTGTGTGGGAGGAGATATATAAAGTACAGCGGAAACTTAACGTGCCAGTCTTATACAATGTGATATAGAGAGCAGACGTTTTTCTGAGTGTGTGTGTGTCGATATAATACTTCTCCTGGGAGTGAAGGGTGGTGGTTAAGCTGAGTGCTAAAACTGGGCAGAGACCTGTATGCTGATGGTGGTCATTCTGGAGGAACAGCATCATTTTACCTCAACTGCTTCTCCTATACCACAACCCTGCAGCCCATGAATGAACAGCTAAGTACATGTCAGTACAGTCTGTGTTGTCCTCGACGCTAGAACCACATACCCCCCGGTAACATCATCCCACGTAGGATCTACAACAAGAGTAGTTACATCAGTAGGCTCATACCTTAAGAACATTGCTCGAGTGCCATTGGGAGTGCACCAATACCAATTAGAGTAATAGTAGTATGTTACATTCGGGACAATAGGTTATTGTTGTGATGAACTCAGAGATACATTTGGTTTAGTTCCATTTATAACTCAAAACCAGTGTACCTTAATATTAGTGTAGAGTTTGGAACTTTAAGTCCTTCTTTGGCTAATGATTGATTTATCTCATTTATGGTGTTATGTTGAATCGTGTATCTGATACCATATGTCACTCTAACATACGTACACAGGAACCCACCACCATATTATCTCATTACAGTATTATAATGTGTATCAAGGTGTTGGTCGTTTTCCTTGTTGAGTTATGCTAATTAGACCAAATACATTAGTTACTACAGAAGAGTGGAGTCAAGTGTGGCCGGAAAACTACAAGTATTTCAGATTTTACCAGAGAAAATTCCCCTTATCGGAGTACTGTGAACTTCAGGGGCTCCACTGGCCATCTGTGAAGAAACTTCAAATATTGATCACTATCCTCCCCTAGGGATTTTTAACGAGCCATTTTCAAGTTTCTCTAACAGTTGGCTATTAGAATTTGGGGATCCCATCCTCATTTCTTTTTAACTTACCACAGTAGTTCATACACGTGCCACTACTTCTAGTGCAGTGAATTGATTTTTTGCGTATGGATTAGCTTTCTCTATCACCAGTGTCCATCGCCATCAGGCGAACCCACTCCGATTTTAAAGGTACTTGTAATTTGCGTCCCCAAGTCAAGGATCCGGTCTCCCTGGCCTAGGTGTTAACGTCTTTCTCCGTAATTCCGTATATTCTCGTGAGCAACGTAACCTGCGCGAGAATCGGTAGCGGTTCTCGCCGCGTTGGTAAATTACGGGGTATGTGAGCCGGCCTATCAGAAAGCAATGGCAAACTACTGAGCGTAATCGTGCCTAGTACATCAACAGCAGCTGAAAAATGCTGACGTTGAATGCAACGTCCTGTAAGGGATATGCAAAAATAAAATAAAAAACGTCAAGGACAATAAGTCAAAATTTTAGTTCAACTGGCCGGTGTAGGGGTTGAATCAGCTACCTCGGCATTAATACACCGGAAGTTTAAGATCGGGCGCTTTTATCCATTCTGGCATGCTGACCTCGTAGATGTTCGTGATTTGTTTAATTGTCCTTGACAGTGGAAATGAGGTCATACAGTGTGTATTTTTAATGTCTGTGCAGTGTTTGAAGATATTGCCTGTCCAAGTTGTGTATTGACCTTTTATGTAGCAGGAAATTTACAGAGGGTGAATACAAAACTTGAACCGGCAATATTTTCAAACGCTGCACAGTCATTAAAAATACACCCTATAGTATGAGAATAAAAACTGACATTGTTAGGTGTGTGTGGCTCCTGCTACAGAGAGAGAGAGAGAGAGAGAGAGAGAGAGAGAGAGAGAGAGAGAGAGAGAGAGAGAGAGAGAGAGAGAGAGAGAGAGAGAGAGAGAGAGATAACAAACACAGACACTGCGTGCATGCTGTAAAGCGATCCCAACGCAGGTAAACAAAAATCATAGTGGGGAGATAAAGAAACTTAGTTGCATGTACTTCACAGTACGCCGCAATCGACCACATGATTTTTGGCTGTTAATGAATTACTAGCCAAGTTTATCTTCTGTAGTTTGCCATTACGCCGGTTCTTTGGCGAAGGTATACGAATGCAATTCGTACTCCCGTATGCCGCGTTCGAAACACATCTTCACACGATTTGGCAGCAGGCCTCTTCGCGTTGGTTTTCATACAGTGGAATGTGTACTGGCCGTTCAAAAAGCAATAGAAAGTTACTGAACGTAAACTTGCCAAGAAATCACAACCAGCTTAAAAATCGAGTTGACTGCGACGTCCTGTAAATGATATGCAATTGACTTTAGTTTGTCGTTGCTTTCTGAATGACCGACGCCCATGACATCATAAACAAATGATTCGGACAATTACCTCGGAACAGTTATAACATGTGATGGGTGATGCCTTGAAGAGATTAGAACAAAAATCGCCATGGTGAAGGTAGCCTTTTGCAAGATGGATGAAACCTGTATCAATGTGCACCACACAGGTGAAAAGGAATGGCGATCAGTAGATGGAAAGATAAAGCGATATGTGCCCAGTAGAGTAGTAAACGACAGCGTTTCGTTATAGCCCACGCTGGTAGTACTCATAATGGCTTACTACAGAATGCTGGACTCGTGTTCGTATCAAAGCATAAAGAGAGTAGGGATTATCATAATGAAATGAATGGTAATGTATTTATATATTGGCTCGAGAATACAGTACTTCCATCCCTTGATAGACCGTCTTGTATAATTATGGACAATGCACCATATCACAATGTTTTTGCCCTAGAAGAAAAAATACCCATGGCATCGAGCACAAAGGAAGCAATAAAGGTATGGCTCCGGAGAGAAAACATACCATTTCCAGAAACATTTTTTAAGCTATAATTGTTGTCCATTGTAAAACAGGCTCAAAAATGCAAGAAATATCAAATCGGTAAGTTGAAAGAAGAGCATGGCCATAGGTGCTTGAGACTTCTGCCGTACCATTCTCATTTAAACCCTTTAGAACTTGTGTGGTTAAAACTAAAGGAGTGGTGGCAACTAACAAGATACTAACCCAGTCCGTTCTATTAAATAGTTATAACAGTTACTGGAAAAAAAATGTGAGGACCATGTTTTGAAAGAGGAAGTTGATTATAGAAGAAAGGATGGATTGCATTTTGTGCAACCGAGAGCAGTCATCAACGTATTGGAATCGTCTAACACAGATTAATGTCTGGGCAGATCGCAGACATTAATCCACTTGCACACCTACTGGGATATTTTGCTCCAACTATTCAGAAGAATTGCAGGCCTTAAACTTTACAGTATCGGCACAAACAATATAATTTGTCAATGGCAACAGTTTGTATTGCACAGTGATACATTTTCAGTTCCGCGACCCCTCAATGGTGACAAACAACGGGCACTGAAAAAAAAAAAAAACACTAAACGCATTGAATACCAACAGAAGAGTAATATTGCGATGGAAACTGACATATTGTGGCATAACAAGAAACGTGAGAACAAACACGTCAAATGAAGTTACAACACACGAACATACAAATCAATCTATAAACTTCAATGAAAAGAGGACCAACATCTTGGCCGTTAAGAAGAAAGTACACTGCAGAGACATTAACAGCTATATTCGTCATGCAAAACAGGTAATCATGTTCCATCTCAGCAGAGTAGACATTGCACCCACTCCCATACGAATCTGGATACGCCATGTGTCGTCACACGAACTGGCCGGCATTACTGTAAAACGAGTTTGTTAACGTGACTTCACCAGTCTTTCGTCAAAACATCAAAGAAATGTCGCCGCTTTCCGTGATTTAAATTGCCCTTGAACTTATCAAAGAGATATTCCTTGGGTGGGAGTAAATATAAGACGGCAGGAAAAATTTCATAACGATGCAACAGACGATTTTCACAAAAATTGATCGTGAATGGGGACACTCATTTCTGAATGGACTATAACTATGCACAAAATTAATACAATCGTAAGAAGGTCAAGGCAATGAAAAGTACAGACTGTGGCGGTTTGTTTAATTGTCCTTGGCAGTGGAAATGAGGACATAGTATGATAATATGAATAAAATAGTTATAAGTGTGTGTGCGACGTGCGAGAAAGAGACAGATAACAACAACAGAAACAGTGTACTTACCTTACAACGAACTCAAATGATAGATAGATTCTTAGAAGCTTAAACACGAAAGTAATGAAAATTTGGTTCCCGAAATTAAGGCAGATGTTTGACAAAAACGAAAGTGGAAACACGATCTTAATTAAAGACATACTGAAAATGAAAATACATGAGATATGAAAAGTGATGAAAGCAGTGTCCTAGGATTCGGGCCTCCGCCTCCAAATAACTACAGAAGGGGTGGCCAACAAGAGGCCCGCCGGGAGTCATGTTGCGGCCCACGGAGCTAGGTCAAATGTACAAAAAGTCGCTTAAAAGTCGACTTCATTGCTCTGGGTTTTATCCAATATGGCTCGATCTCTTTCCGCAGCGCAGAAGGCGTCGCACAAAGACGAACTCCGTAGCTCTAGCGACGACCCACAGGAGTCTCCGAAAAGCTTAACTCGTAAACCGAAGGGCGCGGCCCGGAATCGAACCCACAACCTTCGGAGCCCGAGTTAAACTGCTTAACCACTTCGCCACGAAGACTCCCAAATGATAAATGAACATAAATGTTAACTTTATTGTACATATCACCAAAAGAACATTACATCATGAGTCGTTCGTTTTTAAATCATAGCTAAGAGATATTTGAAATATCTCGCATTTATGGAAAAATTCACTGGTTTTGAGCTGTGTTAAATATCCCGCATTTTCGGGAAAATCCATAGATTTTAGCTATTTCAAATATCGCGCTATTTGACACTCAAGGTTACTTAGATTTTTGTCCGACGCTAGATGTTGATAAAATTGAATATGAGACTTCAAATTATGATCTATATGTTCTGTGGTATTCGGCGCCTTCGGGAAGCTCGCAACGCTATCGGACTCATACTCATTACTACTTTCAGTCCGGCTTGACAAAGTTCTGTGTTATTCTGTAGTTTCGTTCTATTATTGCCACTGCATCTAGAGAGATTTTGCGACCGACGTTAAAATACATATTTATAATAAGAGTTCAAACTACCTTAACCAAGTCTCCTGTCTACCATATCGATTCTATAGGTAAGTAAACACTGAAACGTTTTATTTATGTAATTTTAATTAATTAATTATTATTAATTAGTATTACCCGTGGTGTTTTATTTTTATTTATTTTTTTTCTTTTTCTTTGGACCAAAGAAGAGAAGAATCACAGAAGAATTAAGAAGTTTTCAAGACAGGTGGACTATAAACTATTTTTATCGTGGAAATTAAAACAAAGCCCATATGCTTGATATGCAACGAATCTGTTTCTGTTTTGAAAGAGTATAACATCAAATTACCATGAGACTAAACATGCAAATAAGTACAAAGGGCAATTTCGACAAGACCAAGTAAATGATTTTTTTTTTTTAATGTCTGCACAACAAAAGATATTTACTAGAGTGGGTTCAGCATGCTATGTAAAAGCTAGTTATGCAGTAGTCATAATACTAACCACAAAAAAAAAAAAAAATCCAAGCCCATTCAGATAGTGAAATGGTTAAGGAATGCTTGGAGAGCATCGTTGAAATTCTGTGTCCAGAAAAGAAGACGGATTTCTCAAAAATAAGTCTGTCTCGTCAGACTATTACTAGGCGCGTGGACGACATTGGCAAACATATTGAAGATAATTTGAAAAGTCGAGCATCCGAGTTTATATTTTATGCTCTAGCGTTGGGTGAAAGCACAGACTTGGCAGATACTGCTGAACTGACAATTTTTATCATGGGTGTTAATGTCCATTTTAAAAAGACAGAAGAAATAGCGGCACTGTATCCACTTAAGGACACTACTAAGTCACGAGATTTGTTAGAGGCAGTTACATCGTCATTGAATCGCTTTTCGTTACAAATTAACTTATCGGGCTTAACAGCGGATGGTGCTCCAGCAATGGTTAGGAAACACGAAGGTTTAGTAAAATTTATTGAAAATGAGGCCTCCAAAGTCGGTAACACTTCAATGCTAAATTTTCATTGCATTATTCATCAGGAGAATTTATTTTCGAAGTCCCTCAAAATGGACCATGTCATGAAAATAGTCGTCAAAATAGTGATCTTCATTAAGTCGAACGGGTTGAATCACCGTCAGTTCCAAGAATTTCTAAAGTCTTTGGACTCAGATTATAATGACGTTATATTTTATGCAGAAGTAAGATGTTGAAAAGAGTGTTTAGTTTGCAGCAAGAAAAACAATCATTCTTTGCAAGCAAGTCAAATAGTAGCCCTGAGTTTGAAGACAAAGAGTGGGTTTGCAACTTTGCATTTCTGGTCGCTATAACTAGCCACCTTAATGACGTTAATACTCGTTTAAAAGGGAAAGATCAATTAATTAATAAGATGTATGATCATATTTCTGCATTTCAATGAAACTAGGTCTTTGGGAAC
This sequence comes from Cepaea nemoralis, assembly GCA_014155875.1. Lineage (NCBI taxonomy): Eukaryota > Metazoa > Mollusca > Gastropoda > Stylommatophora > Helicidae > Cepaea > Cepaea nemoralis. The sequence goes on along the minus strand of JACEFZ010010798.1, from coordinate 151,559 downwards.
AACAGTTGAGGACCAAAACAACTTTACTCACTTTCCTACATTGTCATTGCAACCAGACGTCACACAGGAGGCGGCGGATAAATACGCTTCTTTGATATCTGACTTAAACCTTGAATTTGTAAACCGATTTCAGGAGTAAAAAAAAAATATCATGTGCTTTGTTGTGCATTTGCAACGCCATTTGCGGTAGAGGTGAATTTATTACCAGAAAGATTACAAGTGGAACATTGTGAAATGTGTTGTGATACACAGTTAAAGGAGGAATTATATCAAGTTGGTTTGGAAGAGTTTTATAAAACGTATTTTGACCAGGAAAAATATCCTGCGTGTTACAAACATGCTCTGTCGATTGCTTCGCTATTTGGAAACACTTATGCGTGTGAACAGCTTTTTAGTCGCATGAAGCACATCAAATCACAAGTGAGAACACAAATTACTGATGTTATTTTGGAAAACTGTTTGCGTGTAGCGACAAAATCAGTCGAGACAACTTTGATACATTTAGCTCTGCAAAACAAAGTCAGATGTCGCACTTTTAAATATTTTTAAAATTGTCTAATAAATATGTTTGATTCTCAGTTATGGTTTAGTTTCTTCCCAAAAAATAAATAAATATATAAATAAATATACCTATTTTTTTGGGTGTGTTTTTACATTAAACCAGGCAAGCATTTGACCACGATCTCACCTACTGGGAAGCGACGATGTGCTCGAAGCTGTAGCACGCTTGCTTGTTTACTTTAATAAAAAGAAAAAAATATTAGGTGCGTGACCCGGCAGGAAATATTATTTCTGAAATTTGGTCCGCCTGCTGAAAAGGTTGGCCACCCCTGGACTACAGCATATCGCTAGAGAAACAAGTACACTTACAACCATAAAACACCGACACATACACATACACTTGACAGGTGATAGTTTTTTACACTGTGCTTCAAAGATAGGCATAATAACCTCTCCATAGCACAAAGCATGGGCTGAATTGTAGAGACCATATATTGTCCATGCGGCATGATCCCTCTCTCGGCCTGCCTAGTTTACTTGAGATTTACTGGTGTTCCCTGCCATGTCATTTAGTCTTTAGGATGCATTTCCTTGCATCAGGATAAGGCTTATACCCTCCCAATTGCGCCCCTCCACCCGAAGCCGTTGGTACAATGTGGGGTGGTGGGTCTAGTGAGCACCGCCCAAAATTCGGTGCTAACTGAAAGCATATAGTATTGTAATACCGTAGCTATAGTCTGTTTGTTTAGATTTGTCTGCCCCAATATAAAATTCCATATTTCAGTAACCAACTGAGGGAAAATGATAAGATGTAGCATATAACCTTATCATTATATCCACCCAACAAAATTTCTTTTGTTCTGGAGATTGTACAGCAGATTTCAAAGTTTGTTTATCTGCGGTATACAATTTACGGGTCAGTGATAAAGTGCACATTATTAAATGTATTTATCTTCACGCGGAAACATTAGCGTTGAATAGTTAATTTTCTGTGGGACATGGGATTGGCCTTATGACAAGAGCCCCGGTCAGTGGAACGGGGCATTACTGTAAAACAAGTTTGTTAGCGAGAAATCACTAGTTTTTCACCAAAACATCAAAGAAATGTCGCCGCTTTCCATGATTTAAGTTGCTTTTGGGCCTATCAAAGACATATTCCTTGGGTGGGGGTAAATATAAGACAGCAGGAAAAATTTTCATAACGATGCAACAGACAGTTTTCAAAATAATTGCTCGTGAATGAAGGCATTCATTTCTGGACAGACTATATGTCATATCTGACTAAGACCCAGCATACAAATTCATTTTTGTAATACTTATGTATATGTGTTAGACCAAGTTAGTTTTCCCGCAAGGCATTTTCATATGGTTCCCAGGAAATGAATACACTTTCAGTTTTTGTTGCTTACATATAAAGTTGATTATTTTCGCCCATCGATTGTTCGCTAGCATTCCCAGCACTTTACTAAATTCATATTTTTGAAATCGCCTCAGTTGTGACCAATGTTGAGAAAGCCGGATGAACAAGGTGTTTTCCTTACATCGTTCTGCATATACATCCAGAACGTTAAATTCTCTTGTAAGGTTAGTCATATCTTAGTATTGCATTTAATATCTAGCTTAAGATAGGCCTGCAAAGATTGATGACCCTATCATTTTCACAGATGAGGTCAGTATGGCGAATGGATAAGAACGCGCGTTCTTAAACATCCGGCGTGCTGATGCCGCAATAGCTGGTTTAACCCCTACACCGGTCAGTTGGACTAAAATGTTTGACCTTTCGTCCTTGACTTGTGGATGTGAATTACAAATACCTCAGAAATCGGAGTGGGTTCGCCTAATGGCGAAGGACACTGGTAATAGAGAAAGCTGATCCACACGCAAAAATAAGCCCAGTGCACTAGAATTAGTGGCACGTGTATGGACTACGCTTGAGTTCAAAGCAAACGAACGAAAGAAAAAAAAAAACAATAAATTTTCACATCACAGACAAATCAGACTCCTGCTGCGGGGCATTCTTTTTATTTTAATTTTCTTTTTCAAGACTTAAGGGCAAGATAGTTCCATAGGAAATACTGACGCTGGGTCGTCAAGTGTTTGGTCAAACGTAGTTTTTGTCATGGCTTAATGAGGTTATTTGGGTGGATTCCTAATTCGCCGCTTTTCCATCCCTCAAAGTTGTAAGGTAATCATTTTAGGATGCTGGGTCCATCCAATAGCAGTACGGGCCGGAAAAATAAGCCTGTCACTGCTGGCGATACAACCTGGGCCCCGTGTTGGCAGGTTAATAGTCTCTGTCAATGGGTGTCGTCAATGAAAGTTGGCTGCAATGGATCTCCAGCACTGTTTGACTCTCACATTAATTCTACATTCTGTAAGATTTCTGTTCGTTCATCTCTTGATGTAATCTTCCCACTTGTATCATTGTCTCTTCCTTGCTAGCTGGATTTCAACCTTACCCTCTAGAATGGATTTCATAAGATTTTTTTTTTTTTTAACGCGCCAATATATCTCTCTCACTTGCCTCTTTTTTTTTTTTTTAAATTTCTTTCATAAACTCTTTTCATTTCCAGTTTTACTAGAACTTCTGTTTTTGTTTGCTTTTCTGTCCGTGAAATACGACTTATTCTTCCGTATATCCACATCTCCAGTACCTCTATTCGACTTTCTAATTGCTTGTTCATTGTCCAGGCTTCTGCGCGATATAGTAGTGTTGAATATACATAACAGTTGACAATTCTCATTTTTAAAGTGTTGTTAGTCTCTCCAGATGTTAATACTGATTTCATGCTGTTGAAAACACTTTGGGTCATTTATATTCTCTTTTTTTAAATATCTGCTTCACTTCAGCCATCACCTGTTATTACATGTCCAAGATACGAGAAACGTGTTACTTATTTCTAGTATCTCACTGTTTACTGTGATGTTCATTGATGACTTCTTCTTTCCATTTCTGATTATCATAGTTTTCGTCTTATGGATGTTAGTATCTAAGCCACATTATGCACCATGCCTGTTTACTTGTTCCGCTAGATCTTATAACTCTTGCTCGCTTTCTGCTAGTAAGACTGTATCGTCGGCACACATAAGATTGTTTATGATTCTTCCATAGATGTTAAATCCAGGCAGTTCGACTTGTTTAAAACTTCTCTTTGTATATAAGTTGAAGAGTCTTGGGGACAATACGCATCCCTGTCGTTCTCCTCTTTTTATCTCTATGGGCGACGAATAATTATTTCCGTATCTAATTGACGCCACTTGTTCTCAATACAAGTTACTAATAAGTCTGATGTCCTTTCTGTCTACTCCTATATCTTGAAGGCATGTAATTAATCGTCCATATTGTACTCTGTCAATATATTTCTCCATACAACCGCAAAGTAATTTTATAGACTATTAGTCTTTAGGCCACAGGATAGCATTTGCAGTAGTTTATAGAACTACTGTTGAATTTTTTAAATAATGATGTCATTTTCGTTGAGCTAAGTTGAATAAAGTCACGACCCAACATCACAGCACTCAGGGCATTCCCATACGCGCTCCTTTTTCATCTTTACAGTCAAACTGTCATCTACTGACCTTGCGATGTAGGATAGGGGGGATCTTGGGCCTGAGGAATTAAGGCCGCCTGGCTAGTGTAGTCTCCGCGAACTGTGCAGGTTAGGGTTTTTCTTTCCGCCCCCGACATTTAAAAAAATACACATCTTACAGAGGATTCGAACCCGGAGAACCAGGCATTCTTAGCCACTCGGCCAGCCGCCCCTCTTCTCATCTTTACATCCGGGAAAAGTCTAACGGTGCCAGTTGAGGTATGATTATGTGTCCGTCTGGCCTTTGTCCTCGGAGAACAGTTTGAGTGTGGATTATATGTGCAGTAAGAACACAAGAAGGTATATCAGATATGTTCAAAGTCAATACAGGAGTGAGACAGGGATCTGTGCTCTCTCTCTGCTTTTTAATATCTGCATAGACAGAATATCCAAAGAAGCAACCCTTGGCAGAACAGAGTCAGAAAATTTGGAACTCTTTACTTCAGAAGAAACAGATCCACACGCAATACACGAGCTTCGATTTGCAGACGAGCAGTGCCTGTTTTATAGCGACGAGGGCAGACTGCAAAATCATATTAATAATCTGAGTTCAACATGAGCAGATACAATATGAGTATAAATATAGCCAAAACCGATGTAATGCAAGTTAGCATATCTCCTGGACCACGAAGTATACAGCTAAATAGCACATCTCTGAAACAAGTTTGTCGGGTGTATTTGGTTGGGTCAACCCCAAAGAGATAGAGGACACACAAAATCCTCGTTCCCAATTTGATCCTGCCCGTTTAATTATGTTAACCTTTAATGGCTCAGTTGCTTGAGTCCATAAATAGAGTCTCAGAAAACCAAGCAATACCTCTAGGAAAACAATTAAAAGGTTTTCCTTCAATACCCAAAATATCCTTTTGGTGGTTCCTGCCTCTCCTCTCTCAGTTAGCCTAATTCTATCTAGGGTTGTTTTAATTAAACTAATTGACTATGACAAGAAAAAATACACTCACGAGAGGAAATGACCTCCTTTTTTCATCATTTATTAACTATACAGTTAGTAATGAACAGTAAAGATTTTAAAACAATATTCAATTCAATACATCTTCATGACAAAGAGAAAAAAAAAACAGAAGTTCATTTACATCAAGATCTCTACACTTAATTATATATCTCCATCAGTGAAACTCCCCTCCCTATATATGACCAATACTACAGGCTATTGTCCAATTTCTCAGGTAATTTTCCTGCAGATCCTCTGTGGTAGTAAGTCTGAAACAGAAAAATTGGTCTGCACTCCCTTGTATTGACTTGTGGGTTATGGATTCCTGCTCCAAGCAGTCACTGTGATATATGTTAAGCTTCAGTGTGTTGTTCTTTCCAGGTTGGTAGAATAGTTTAGTTGGCTCTGGGGTTTTCCATTTGTCAGGCAAATTATGCTAAAGAAAATTTACCTCTCCTCTAAGGGAAATGGAACTTTTGCAGGTGGATAAGTTTCTGCCTCACTCTCTCACAGAACTTCATTAAGCAAAGTTGCTTCTATCACAAAGATCAGGTACATCTAGATGGGTCTAGCCACTACCTAAACTCTCAGCAATCAACATACATCTAATCACATCCTCAATATGACATTAGAAATGAAATGCTGTAAACTCCTAAGAACTACAACAAGTGAAATCAATAAAAGGAATCTTGTTCCTAGAGAAAAATAAACATAGGAGACAGATGGTCTTGGTGTTCTCAATTAGTTATCACCAACAGAATTGGTCGCTCTCCGTCCAATCTTCCATTATAAGGTGTTCAACGTTTAAACTAGCAGATGTGTAGTTTCATCTTTACCTATGCCTGTCATCATGGTCTCCAGGTTGAGTAATACCTTGATTGATTTTGGAATTTGACAACTATGTTCACCATCCTCTTCTGTACCTAGTTATTTTATCTACATCTTCTTCCATTACAGGAAAATGGCCTCATACATTAAGGGTTTTTTAAATCGTTCCCCATTGCAATGAGTATTTGCTTATAAACAATATATGTACATCATGGTCTCAATTCTTGTATAGTATTCAGGTGCATTCTTCTTAATTAAATTCGTCAAGGGAGAAGTTATCTTCCCTCCTCTTCTCATGAATGTAAGATGACTTTACCTCATTCATCATCATCATCATCATCATTGTTATTACAATCATCATCATCATTCTCATCATTATCATTATATCATTATCATCATCATCATCATTATCATTACAATTATCATCTTCATTACAATCATCATCATCATTGTTATTACAATCACCTTCCTCATTATCATTACAATCATCAGGACACTAGATCATATGTTGTAATGTGAGTGATATGAAACACAAAGTGAGGTCTTGCTTAGGACACAAAACCAGATGATGGTAACATGGGTGATACATAATGCAAAGTGGTGTCAAGCGTCGGACTACACTAAATTATTAATTGGTGTATGGGTTATGCCGAACATGTACTAGGATAGACAGGACATTGCACATCAAAGTTGCCTTCTATCATGAGATTGATTGCTAGCTTATACTCCTTCTTAGCATGTCACTTCTCTTCACTCATTCACACCCATTCATCAGAAATCATTCTCATACTTGCATGTAAGATGAGTAATTATACTTATGTGATTTCCCAATGATAACTTTAAATGTTTAAAACCATTGACATCATCATTGAAATCTCAATCATTCCACAATCATTCATCAGACACAATCATATCATATATGTATGAAATTAAGCATATGTATGTGCTTTACAAAGGATAAATTCACAGATTCAACAACAATGACATTACAATGGAATCTCAATCATTCCACCATCATTCATCAGAAATTATAATATTTTCCTGGATGATAATTAGTCATACTTATGTGGTTCACACATGATACATTCACATCTGTTTAACAATAATGAAATCACACATGAATCACCACAAGGCATACTCTCATCAATTACATAGATTTATGTGATATACCCAATCCACATTCATTCATTATGAATCCTAACCGATCTTGCATGGCGGTTGATTAAGCATTATTATGTGGCTCACAAATATTAATTCCACATGTTCATCATGATCTCTAAGGAAATCTATATGGCTCCCTTGTGCTCATGGACAAAAACTACTTGACTTCTCATGTGCTCATGTAAAACAAAAAATCTACTTAACTATTACACATTACACTAATTTGTCTTACCAGTGTTTGCACATTTAAAATAGTTTTCCTACCACTGCACTAAGTATTCTTAGCCTTTGTCGTGTCCTCCTTTAAAGTGTCGTCCCTGGAGTGAGGAGAGTCAACACCCACATTATAATATTTGTTCCCTATCAATATCCTGGAGAATCCACCAGCTTCCGTCCAACACACTCCATCAGCCCGTGGACACCTTTTCCTATCACTCTCTCACTGTCGTACTATGCCCCCTCTCATACTTCCCCAACGCAACATACTCAACAACTCTTGCTTCTAAAAATTAATAAAGATTAATTTATTAAAAGAAAAGTGTAACGTATATGAGACGTGTATGCGAAGAAAATGTGTGATGTGTTCTATAATGTGTGTAGGATCGGACTCTCAGATAATAGCATAGTCAGTTCATCTTTGCAAGGACACACCACAGCACGTTAAGTCAGAACAAGTCCACCTCACCCGGTACTGTATCTCTCCTGCCGGACACCGACTGTCATCTGTAGCTACCTGGTAATCCATCTTCCTAATCATCCGAAATAGATACTGTTTGTAAATTACAGCTGATCATGGAGCCCAATGCACATAATTTCCTATCGTTCTTAAAGAATGCACAAATCCTTTGTAGTGAGTATTAGGTATCACTGTTATTGTTAATATACTTGAACCTAACTAGTGTCTATCCAGGCTCAGGTATCAGGTCTTTTGAACTATTTCACTAGAATATATCACACCATGTGACTATTATATTGATGTTCTTGTTTAGGTACCAATGTTCTTATGCTGTGTGTTGCATTAACAATCATCACCCATCTTAGGTGAACCATCTTTCTTCTCGGACGTTATTCCTTTTTTGTAAGAAACATTTTTGTGTCCAACTGGTGTTATGTCTAATTGACGTTGCACTTCATCAAACTCAGTGTTGAACTTCCTCATAACTGGTATGGAACCTGTGAGAAAAACAATACATCTGGTGATAGTACTAGTCACTGATCCTACCGGCTGAGTGTAAGCCTATTGCCTTGCTCAGTTATGTTATAGCTAACTACTCTGTCATAGAGCATATTAGCCCCTTACCTACGTCCGAATCAGGCGATGACAAGGAAAGACCCATAAACAGAGTGCACAACTTCAGTGGGCAAACCATTGAAAGATCCCCCCATTGGACACTTTCCCCATCTATAATCTCTCCAATTATCACCCCTCTATCCTATTCATCCTAGCAGAGCCAATTATCACTTCACTACTCTAACTAGTTTTCAACTAACAGTGCTAATCATCACACTCTAGTTTTAACAAGACTACTGCCTATATTAATAAGGCCTAAATAGACTATATTGACTACCTTATGCAAAACCGCCTCATTCCGGGATGGCTGCTACACTTTGCCATAACGACACATGCTAGTTAATATTAAATTAATCTAACACTGTATAGCTCACCCACAAACACGTCCATCATAATCCACGGTTTTGGTCAACACTGTTTCTCCCAATCATGGTTTATGGCAAAACCTAAAATTGGTCACGTGACGGTATTCATTATGTCCACACCGGTGTTATTTGGGCAATCATCCATTGTCAAGAATCTATCCTCCCTGGCTTAGTCACTGTCAGAGTTGTCATCACTTGTTTTGACACCCCCAACAAGCTAGCGAGTTACTGTATGATCCCAACAACAGTTGTCAATAGCAAGCTGCCAATCTGCGTGATGTCCGGAAACTCTAAATGACAGACGAACTGTTTTTCTCCCGAGCTGACCACTTCCGCTTTCAATCCGACCTGTTTATGAACTATCAAAGTGGTGTATTGAGTCATCTCACTCACTTCCCCTACACATCTGCAGCTGTTAACTTTGCCCGACCTGTGATGGTTGACATCTGGTTGTAACCAGGATCTGACGGGTTCTATCTGTATTCGAATGTTGATAAACTGTCAAAGCGATGCAGGGATTTTGACATCCAATTTGTTTTTCCTGTTAGTTAAAATAGTTTTGGCTTTGCAGATAGGCCGGTTAATCAGAAAGTCTCTATAGTAATCAACTGGTTAAACGCAGGGTTTTATTTTTGTGACAGCCTTCTAAATCTTAAGTTACTCACCGACTTCTAAATCACTGCTGATTGAGTTTAACTACTTAAGAAATCAAATGTACAACCTAGGTCTAACGCTTACACATTAAATTAAGTAGTTTAACTGGGAGAAAAAGAAAACTCACCGTGGTTTATCCTAATGTACAGTTTATCCATGACTATGATAACTGAATATAGTATTTAGTTTCTACTAAATTACTTTCTTAAGGTCTAATCACGTGGTTTACAACACATTGACTCACCGGACTTCTTCTTAAAAAGGATCACTGACTAGCGTAATATAACAATATATTATTGTGTTTACCTTCATTCTTTTTGAATGGCTCCAACACCACATGTCAACACCAAGATGTCAGGTCCTAGATTTGGTTGGGTTTCTAAATACACTGGCTGCTGGTTTGTTGGTCCTTCTTTTCTCTATCGACTTGATTTTCTATCTTGCGTTCGTAGAGATTTTCGAGGCTACAATTTCCAGCAGTCACAGTCGGCCTTCTTCTAGTGACGACGAGTTTGTGGTACGCACAATGGGGCCGTGAACCGGTCGTTGCTATTTTTATGTTAGCTTTTCCCGTCCAAGTTATTGGCTATCACGACAAAACTGACTCTGTTATTGTAAAATTAGGAGTTTAGAAGTGGTGAACAAACCAACACTGTTGCGGTGGTAATCTTTAATGGTATTGCGGGGAATATTCATAGCGACATTGACGGCTTGCGAAAAAATATACCACAAAGTTAAAGAATTCAAATATCTTGGAAGTATGATCACAGAAGATGACAGATTAGATAGAGAAATCGAGATCAGATATCAAAAAGTAAGTGCACTTATATATCAACCATCACCCATACTGAAACATCCAAACATACCTATGTCCGCAAAACGACAGATAATAAACAGCATATTCACACGAACCATATGCTACCAATCTCAAACTTGGACATTATACAAATCCCTCTTACGCAAAATCACCTGTGAGATGAGATGCCTGAGAAGAACTGCCAGCTTAACTACCCGAGAACGAGTAAGACATGTTGTTATCGGACAGACAGTGGGATCAACACTTTGTGCCAATTTATCGAAAGACAGATCAAATGGATTGGCCATCTCGTTAGAATGCAACACCATCAACTACCAGCACTGGCCCTACATCAAAGATCATCTGCGACGAGAGCAAGGGGAAGTTCGAGAAGAAAATGGATTGACGACATCAAAAACATTGTACAATCACACGGAATGACACTATCCAGTTCTACGCATCTCGCGCTGGAACGCCGCGTATTCCTCCCCACGACGCTTGACGGCAATAGTGGAAGATGATGAACTCCCGGGTGCAATGGCGTCGATTCTGATCAGTCAGATAATTAATCAGTCAATATGAAAACATTGTGGTATTTGCAACTCCTGCGAAAAAGTGAGATATAGTTAGTTAGTTAGTCGCGGTTCCAACTTCACGGCAACGGGTCGTCCCCATTATGCTCCGTTCTTGTGCCAGTGAATATCAGACACAATGCTTATCACTGCCCAATGTGAAAAGTGGAACAGACTGGAGTCTCGACAAGCCAACAGCCCGCACAGGTACACTGTGCATAATGTTGCCGCCAGAATGCCAACACAACAGTCCTCCACGAAAAATACAGTTTATCGTCGATGGAAGCGGCAGTCACCAGAAAGACTTCAATGACCCGGGTTTTATCCCACATGGTTCGGTCTCTTTCCTCAGGGCGACGCGCCGCACAAAGCACGAACCCCGTTTCTCCAGGGACGACTCCCAGGAATCTCTTGAAAAATATGTGAGATATAATAAATACAAACATGGTGTGCATACCTTACAACGAACGCAAATCCGGCAAATGGAAATCACAGTGTGAAAAATAGCAGTGACATAACAACGTAAAAATAAAAATAAAAATAAGTTACAACACAACGAATCGACGTTTCGATCTTAGTGATCTTGATTAGGAAACACACAAACAGATCTGAAGGAAAACATGCAATTAGAAAATTTAATTAAAAATTAAAACGTAAACTGAAACAAATATTTATGACAAACATTCATCATCATCATGTGCCATGCCGATAAGCATAGGCTGTTATGTGTCGCCATCTCACACGATCATCAGAGTCATGGATCATCTCAGTGTTCTTGTCTCGAGCAAATGCCACGTGGCCAAGCCATCCAAGTATTTACTTCTCTGCCTTGTTCCTGTTTTTTTTCTCCTCAATTTTGCTAGTTGTCATCAAGTTCTCCAATTTATTTATTCTCATAACGTATCCAAAAACTTGTGACTGTCTACGTCTAATTTCTCCAATCTGTTTACGGTTTTCATTTGCTTCTTGTAGGACTTGGTCATTGGTTTTTCTGCCTGTCCATGGTATTCTTTGCATGTTTCCCAGAAACCACATTTCCACAGCCATCAGATGTTTCCACACAGAAGTATAGATTCTGTGTAGCACTTCAACACTCTTTTTCTCGTTGCAAATGACATCATTTTATTGGTCAGTATGTTTTCCTTCTTGTAAAAGGCTACATTCGCCATGGCGATTTTTATTTTAACCTCTTCAAGACATCTCCCATCAGATGTTATGACTGTTCCGAGATAATTGTACCGATTGACTTGTTGAAGAATATTCTCATTTACTTGTATATTACATTGTAGTATTTCCTTCTTCCTAGTGACGACCACAATCTGTGCCTTCTTACAGTTTAGTTTTTCACTGTGTACAACAACAGCATCTACTAAATGTTACAGATCCAGCTCATTGTCTGCAGTCAATACTGTATCATCCGCATATCTAATGTTATTGATGTTACGCCCCCCCCCCCCCAATGGTGATTCCTCTCATCGCTTGTTAGGCCATGGGAGGGGGGGGGGGGGTCGCTGAGTGGTCTCGAGGTATGGTGTCCCCCTCGAGTGCTGGACTCGGTTCAAGCCCCGGTGAGGGCCGGGATGTTTTCACGTGGACTTCTAGTAACAAAATGTCCGCTGGTCTCTTGGAGATCGGACGCCCGTGTGTATTGTTGCGCACGTAAAAAAATCCCTGGGCAGTTGGAAATGGAAAAAGAGTATCCTAACGGCGCTGCCCGGACAAAATTTCGAGTTAAAAATCTACCCAGAGTATTTCAGGATCCTCGCCGGTGCTACGGAGTTTGTGCACTGAGCTGAGATTCTCCGGACTCAGGCTTGAGTTAGGATTTGAACCCGTGTGCCGTGATGTTGATCCGTCGACTAAACTAAACTGTTAGACCATTGCATATGCTCAGTTTCTAGGAAGGCTTGTGCCTTTTATTATGTCTCACGTTTTCGCAGAAGCCACACACACCTAATTGTTTTATTATGTCTCACGTTTTCGCAGAAGCCACACACACCTAATTGTTTTATTATGTCTCACGTTTTCGCAGAAGCCACACACACCTAATTGTTTTATTATGTCTCACGTTTTCGCAGAAGCCACACACACCTAATTGTTTTATTATGTCTCACGTTTTCGCAGAAGCCACAGACACCTAATTGTGTTATTATGTCTCACGTTTTCGCAGAAGCCACAGACACCTAATTGTTTTCATTCTTTGTATTGTTAACAGTTTAAGTGACAATCAAAAAGTAGGTTTTGGCCACACAAAAATCCAAGGTGGAAAATGGGAAGTAGGGGTGTGTCACAGTTAACGCTTTAAATAGTTAGTATGGTAGCAAACGATTGTATTATATATGAAATTAAAGGGGAACTCCATATGGAAAACGACTTTATACAAGCCCATGGCAGTTACGAGAAGTCTCTTAAGACGATTAATTATCCCATGGTACTTAATCAGTTGCCTGCACCGTGGCGATGGAGTTACGGACACAGTTCGTGATCCCGCCTTCGAAACACAGCTGCGCGATATTCGGCAGCATACAGCGTTGGGTTGGCTTTTTTTAACGAAATAGTATGGGTGCCGGTTGTTCAGAAAGCAATGGCAAACTACTGAACGTTAAAGTGCCAAGAGATCACAATAGTAAACAATGCTGGTGTTAACTGCAACGTCCAGTAAAGGATATACAACAAACTAACTTGGTTTAATGAGTTATATACTACTGCAGCCGTTTCGTCTCTAATCAATCAGTCAATCGACCATAGAGCAATACATCTGTAGTATTACCTGTTAAAACAACATCTTTGCACAAGATCGTTTTTAGGAGCATATTTCGGGTCGTGACAGGTAGGAGTAATGTATAACTGATTGCTTCAGCTACGCTTGTAAATGAAAAGTTTACCTAACATCACAACAGATTACAAGAACTGTCATGGCTTTTTAAAACATGTTTTATGCGTAGATACATTAACACTTGAGACATGTAGTGATAGTACTAATGGTAGCAGTAGTTGTTGTAGCAGTAACAATAGTAGCAGCAGCAGCACACGCAGCCGCAGTAGTAGTAGTAGTACCTGTTGTAGTAGTAGTAGTAGTAGTAGTAGTAATCGTTTATTGTTCGCCGAATACAGCATTCGAAACATAGTTGTAGTAGAATTTAGCATCATCATCTTCTGTTCAATCCTTTTGGCATGTTGGGTTCTCATTAGGATATATATATATATATATATATATATATATATATATATATATATATATATATATATATATATATATATATATATATATATATATAGCCGGCTCCCTGGCCGAGGAGTTAGCAGCTTTCTCTGTTAATCTCGAATACTCTCGTGGTTTACGTGAGCGCACGAGAATTAGAAGTGGTTCGAGTCGCACCAGACGAGATGAGATTACTGCAGAACTATTTAGACCCGTCTGTCGGAAGAGTGCCGACATTTTTATTGTAATGTTTATAATCATGAGTATATTTTCGGCATGGACCTAGAACATTCTAGCCGGTAATCATGTTACCCCGAAAACGGATTTCATAATAGCTGTTTATAGATCGGGATTTCCCATAATGAAGGCTGGCAAACTGTCATGTCAGTGTTATTTTGACTCAACTTAGTGAGAGGACAGCTGCAATCATGTGGCAACAGCTCAAGAAATAAAAGAACCTTCACTGATGGGCAATTATAGAGGAGTAAAGACAGAAATAGATATCAGATCCTCTGTAAAAATAGTTAATTTAACAATGACAGATATTTTACCAAAAATGAATCTGTTAATTAGCTGTAAAGTTTGCAGTTACCACAATCATACTGCAATAAGGACTGCTCCGAATTAAGTAACGCTGCAATAGATAAGGGATAAATATTTGTTTATAAATACAGTATGGACAAATGTGAGCAATTACACATAAAACCATATTATAAATGTCCAGTGGATACACAGGAAAGCACACTGCGCACACTGACCACAAAATATTTTGTTATAAGCATGCCAAGTAAGTTTGGGCATTTTGAATCTAACAACTGCGATTTATTATTCACCACATCATTTCCTGTAACACCTTCATACTGGTAAGTTAAATATTATGAATTATACGTTTAAAATACGCATTTGAGTAAAGTTTGCGCTAACAAAAGCGTTAATAAGCTTGTAGAAATAGTATATGAACTATACGTTTAAAGTACGTTGTTAAATCAAGTTTGAGCGAAAACGGAGCATTGACGAGCTTGTAGAAGTGAATTATACATTTAAAATATATATTTAAAGGAAGTAAAGGGGAACGAAGATAAACTTGTAGATATAGTATATGAATTATAGGTTTAATATACGTATTTAAATAAAGTTACGGCGAATTGGTATATACCTGTAGAGATATTATATGAATTCAAAAGTATGTCCCGAAGCAGAAATCTGCTATAAATATGTGATGTGATGGGACCATCACATTGTGAAGGCCTGAATACACGAAAGAGTAGGTGGCCAGTCGTTCACTCTGTTGGCGGGCGACGAGTGCATGCGTCGAACCATCGCGCTCATACATTACCTGCGTAGTTCTCTATCAACAACACTAACGCGCCCGCCTGTATGCATTATGAATGATATATTATTTATAGACATTACCACACACATTATGAATGACAGATTGTTTATAGACGTTAGCACACACAGTCACAGGTCACTTGTATGTGACATTTCAACGACAACAACAACAATAATGCGACCGCCTGTATGCATTATCAATGATATATATGGGTCGTTCATTTGAAACCCGTTCCAATGGCTTTATCACAAAAGCATGAAAGAAACATTAACAGATGTGGTAGAATTAAAGCATTCAGTTTGAATGAATTATGCACCATGGGTTGGCCAGAAGAAGTCGCCGTAGGCATTCAGGCAAGTATCCCATTGCTTAGGTCGGCGGCGAATGCCGTCCACAAACAAGGATTCTGGTTGCTCACCGAACCAAGTGTTTACCGCGTTCATTACGTCTGCTAGGGTAGATAGAAACAAGCTGTGGGAAATCCTTAAACAATATGGAGTGAGTACACATCTAACAAACCTATGCAGAAGTTTATACAACAACAGTGAATGCATAGTGAGAGCAACTGGAGAACACTCAGAACCCTTCACCATAAGATCTGGAGTACGACAAGGTTGTGTCCTGTCCCCTCTCTTGTTCATAACATATATAGACAACATATGTAAAGAAACCAGCCAAGCAGAGACAGCAAGAATACCGCATGACGAGAACACAGAAGAAGAACCATCTGCAAATCTAACCATTAGAGAACTCCTGTTTGCGGACGACCAAGCACTAATAGCAAAATCAGAAGCTGAATTACAAGACCACATGAATAGTCTAAACGAAATGTGTAGGGAACATAACATGAAAATTAGCACAAGCAAAACAGAGGTAATGACTATAACTAAAGAAGAACAAACAGCAACAATTCACCTAAACGAACATCCCTTGAAACAAGTAAAGAGCTTCAAGTACCTAGGAAGTATAATATCATCAAATGGCAGATCAGAAGACGAGATCGAAAATAGGTGCAATAAGGCAAATCAACTCATTGGACAAATGGCACCAATACTAAAGAACAAACATGTATCAATAACTACTAAGAAAGCACTTTACAACACAATCTTCCTACCAACTCTCTGCTACCAATGCCAAACCTGGACAATGACAGAAAAAGAGAAAAGAAAAATCACAACAACAGAAATGAGGTTTCTGAGAAGAATACTCAACGTATCAAGAAGAGATAAGATCAGAAATGAAGAAATCAGGACTAAAGTAGGGGTTAAAGCTGCTCTAGATTTTATTAGAAAGCAGCAAGTCAAATGGTTTGGCCATGCAAGTAGGCTACCAGTCAACAGCATGCCACAACAAGCAATGATGTACAGACCAGATGGAAACAGAGGAAGAGGCCGACCACGTAAACGTTGGACTGAGGGAATAACAGAATCCATGGGAATGTCGATATACGAAGCCCATAACCGGGCACTCTCACGAAGTTTATACTTCACCTCGACACCGCAAGGTACAAGAGGAACATGATGAGATGAGATGAGATTACGTCTGCATCTGTGTGAAATCATTGCCCCTTGAGAACTTATTTTAGAGGTCCGAACGAAAGAAAATCACATGGTGACAAATCAGGACTATAGGCTGGATGTTGCAGAATTTCCCACTTCTTCCGAACTAATGCTTCCTGCACAATCTTTGCGACATGCGGACGAGCATTATCGTACAACAAAATCACACCGCGAGAAAACATGCAGGATGGTTTATTCTTGATGGCTTTTTGCAGCTTGTCTAGTGTTTGCAAGTAGTGGGTAGAGTTGATTTTGACACCAGGTTCTTTAAAGACGGCCAACAATAGCCCTTCATGGTCAAAACATGCGCTCAGCATAACCTTACCAGCGGAAACCTGTAACTCGAATTCTTTGGCTCTTGGTGATCCAGCAAGATTGTAGAATGGGCAAAAGAACAAGAAATGGTTGTAGGAAACACCTGGTTTAAACAGCATCCTAGAAGATTATGGACATGGAGGAGTCCAGACAGCAGGATTAAAAACCAGATAGATTACATCCTGATTAGCAAAAGGTTTCGAAATGCGTTAACAGTCGTAAAAACAGTTCCAAATGCAGACTGTTACAGTGATCACAGATTAATTACAGGCACATTGAGGGTAAAGTTAAAGAAAGTCAAGTATACAGCAGGAAACCCTAAATATGATTTGTGCAAATTGAAAACTGACAAAGAAATACAAGATAATTTTAACATAGAAGTAAAGAACAAATTTGATATATTGTCTGATCTAGAGATCCTATTTCAAGATGTGGATGATCAATGGGAAATGTTGAAGAATTCAATCAGTTGTGCATGCAGAAAAAACTATTCCAAAAGTAAAGAAAGTAGGGTCGTAAGACATGGATGACTGAAGAAATTTTACAACTAATGGAAACAAGAAGACAGAACAAAAATAATCGTGCCAAATATGAAGAAATTCACAGAAAAGTCAGAATTTTATGTAAGGAGGCAAAAGAAACATGGCTTGAGAAATATTGCAAGAAATTGAAAAACAACACAACAGTAACAATGCGAAACTAATGCACAAAAGAATTCAGGAGCTTACTAATCAAAGAACACGTACATCAGCAGGCTGCCTAAAGACAAAAGATGGAAGAGTCATAATAGAAAAAGATCAGATCTTACATGTATGGTCAGATTATGTGAAAAACCTTTATGACGATAACAGAGACGAACAGTATGGTGTTCAAAATAATAATGAAGGACCAGCAATTTGAAGATGGAGGTTCAGAATGCTCTTAACCATATGAAATCTGGCAAGACCCCCGGTTCAGACAGCGTCACAACAGAAATGATTAATGCTTTAGAAGAATATGGAATAGATAAAGTTACCAGTCTGCTTAATACAATATATGATACTGGAAATATACCTCATGAATTATGTAATTCTGTATTTATTGCAATCCCAAAGAAATCAGGAGCCTTGGAATGTGATCAACATCGAACAATTAGTATAATGAGTCACATCACGAAGATTTTGCTAAGAATTATCATGCAAAGAGTTAGGAGGAAAATACAACCTGAAATAGGAGAAGAACATGTGGGTTTGTAGAAGGCAAGGGTACAGTAAATGCTGTGTATATACTGAGAACAGTAATTGAACGTTCTATAGAAGTAAACAAAGATCTACACCTTTGCTTTATTGACTACACAAAGGCTTTCGATAAAGTGAGACATGTCGACATGATAAGGATGCTTGAAGATCTACAAATTGATGGAAAAGACCTTAGACTTGTAAAAAACATATATTGGAAACAACAAGCTGCATAAGAATTGATAATGAAGTAGGTCAATATCAGCCTATTAAGAGAGGTGTGAGACAGGGATGTGTAATGTCTCCAGATCTGTTTTTCCTGTACAGGTGAAAATATTTTCAGAAATATTAGAAGATATGGAAGGATATCAACATTAGGGGGACGATGCATCAATAACATTAGATATGCAGATGATACAGTCTTGATTGCAGACAATGACAGGACCTGCAACATTTAGTAGATGCGGTTGTTGCACACAGTGAACAACTAGGGTTAGAATTAAATTGTAAAAAGACACAGATTTATGGTCATCACTAGGAAGAAGGAAATACCACAATGTAATATACAAGTAAATGGGCATATTCTTAAACAAGTGAATCAGGTACAGTTATCTCGGAACAGTCATAACATCTGATGGGAGATGCCTTGAAGAGATTAGAACAAGAATTCGCCATGGCGAAAGGTAGCCTTTAGCAAGATGAAAAACATACTTGACCAATAAAAAGATGTCAATTGAAACGAGAAAAAGAGTGTTGATGTGCTACATTAAAACCTGTACTTTTATATGGTGTGAAGCCGTGGACAATGAGCAGTCAGGCTGAAAAAACATCTGATGGCTGTAGAGATGTGGTTTCTGAGGAAAATGCAAAGAATACCATGGACAGCCAGAAAGACCAATGAACAAGTCCTTCAAGAAACAAATGAAGATCGTAAATTGATTAGAGAAATTAGACGTAGACAGTCAAAATTTTTTGGGCATGTTATGAGAAGAAATGGATTGGAGAATTTGGTGACAACTGGTAAGATCGAGGGGAACAGACCAAGGGGAAGACCTAGAAGCAAGTACCTGGATGGCTTGGCCTTGTGGCATGATCGAGACAGAAACACGGAGCTGATCCACGACTCTGGTGATCGAGTGAGATGGCAGAACATGACCGCCCACGCTTACCGGCATGGCACATGATGGATGGATGGATCCAGCATGCTTCCATGGTTTTCTCTCTCTTTTGCTGAAAAGTCGTGACACCATGATTCATCGCCTGCCACTATGCGGAAGAGAAATGCATCACCCTCCACTCTGTAACGCAGCAAGTGGTTCAAACACCATCCCATGCGTTCCTCTTTTTGGTGGTCGGTCAACATCCGTGGTACCCACTGTGAACACACCTTCCGATATTGCAGTTTCTTACGAACGACCTTTTGAATTGTCCCAATTGACACATCAAATTCTTTCGCTAGCGAACGTATGCTTCGACAACGGTTCATCTGTACTGCTGCATCAATTTTGGCGATGGTTTTTTTTCTGTTGCAACAATATGCGCTTGACCCGGCCGTCGAAGATCTGTCGTGAACTGACGTCCTTTCCGAAACATTCGTGCCCAGTCTGTCACTGTTGTCTTCGACACACATTTGTTACCGTACGCTGCCTGCATTCTTCGATGAATGTCCACTGGTCGACATCCTTCAAATGAAAGAAACTGAATCACCGCTCTTTGAGCTTCTTTGGACGGATTTTGGATCAACCCGGCCATTTTCTCAACGGTCAGAAACAGAACCTATGCATCATGGGACGATAAGCACGTGCTCTTTTATTCATTGGTCAGTACTTATCACATGACTATGACATGATCATGTTCAACGTACGCAATTACGCGCGGTGCGGCACGAACGGATTTCAAATGAACGCTCCTAATCTATATCTATAAAACAAAGTGTATGTATATATGTATGTATGTATATATGTATGTATGTAATATGTATGTCCTTTATTTGTTCGCGAACGGCACATCCGATTGAGATGAAATTTTCTACACGCCTTCCTTTCATTCCAGAGCTGTCAACTGTCATAGTTTTTTTTCTTCTTCCTCCTCCTCCCTCCTCCCCTCCCAAAATACGTACGTAAATATATGATGATGATGATGAAAGAATCCCCGAACCAAAACGCTAGGGAAAGGGAAGAAAATGACGTGACTACACAGAATCGTCACACGGCAATCATCATCATCAAGTGCCGTGCCGGCTGGCGTAGGCGTTCATGGCTCTCCGTAGATCTCAGTCTTTGGTTTTTTGGATCAACTCTGCTGCTGATATTCCTCCATGCCACGGCAATATCAATAACAATTCATCTTTTTATGTGTAAGGAAGTTATCTACAGTCGTGTAGAAGGGAAGAACTAGACGAGTATGAATTCGGAATGGCGAACTCTCTCCTCCTCTCTTCTCCTCCTCCTCCTCCCTCTACCTCCTCCCTCCACCCTCCTCCTCTTCCTCCCTCTCATCCCTCTCCCTCCTCCCTCCTCCTTCTCCCTCTTCCTTCTCCTCTTCCTCTCCCCTCCTCCTCCATCCTCCTCCCTCCTACTCCCTCCGCCTCCTCCCTCATCTTCCCTCCTCCTCCCTCTCCCTCCGTATCCCTCCTCCTCCTGCCTCCCTCCTCCTCCTCCTGCCTCCTTCTCCCTCATCATCCTCCCTCCTCCTTCTCCCTTCTTCTCCTCTTCCCTCTTCCTCCTACCTCCCTCCTCCTCCCTCTACCTCCTCCTCCTCCTCCACCCTCCTCCTCCCTTCTCCTCCTCTTCCTCCTCCCTTTCCTTCCTCCTCCTCCTCCCTCTTCCTCCTCCCTCCTCCTCCTCTTCCACCTATCTTTCCTTCCTCCCCTCCTCATTCTCCCTCCTTCCTCTTCCTCCTCCTCCTTCCTTCTTCTCCCTCTGCCTCCTCCCTCCTCCTAACCCCTCCTCCTCCTTCCTCCTCCTTCTCCTTCTCCCCTCCTTCTCCTCCTCTCCCCTCCTCCTCCTACCCTCTTCCTCTTCCCCTCCTCCCTCTCCCTCCTCCATCCTCCTCCTCCCTGCCTCCTTCCTCCTCCTCCCTCTTCCTCCCTCCTCCCTCCTCCATCCTCCTCCTCCCTCTTCCTCCTCCTTCTTCCTCCTCCTTCCTTCTCCTCTTCCTCCTCCTCCTACCTCCTCCTCCTCCTCTCTCCTCCTCCCTCCTCCCTTTTCCTCTCTCTCCTCCTCACTCTACATCCTCCCTCCTCCTCTTCCACTCTTCCTCCTACCCTCTTTCTCTTCCCGTCCTCCCTATCCCTCCTCCTCCCTTCACATTCCTCCTCCTCCCTCTTCCTCCTCCTCCCTCCTCCTCCTCATCCCTCCTTATCCCTCCTCCTCCTTCTTCCTCCTCCCTCCTCCTCCTCCTCCTCCCTCTCCTCCTCCTCACTCCTCCTCCTCCTCCCTCTACCTCCTCCCTCCTCCTCCCTTCACATTCCTCCTCCTCCCTCTTCCTCCTCCTCATCCTCCTCCTCCCTTCTCCTCCTCCCTCCTCCTCCTCCCTCTACCTCCTCCTCCTCCCTCTTCCTCCTCCTCCTCATCCCTCCTTCTCCCTCCTCCTCCTTCTTCCTCCCTCCTCCTCCCTCCTCCTTCCTCCTCCTCCCTCCTCCTCCTCCTCCTCACTCCTCCTCCTCCCTCCTCCTCCCTCTACCTCCTCCCTCCTCCTCCCTTCACATTCCTCCTCCTCCCTCTTCCTCCTCCTCCCTCCTCCTCCCTCCTCCTCCTCTCTCCTCCTCCCTCCTCCTCATCACTCCTCTTCCCTCCTCCTCCTTCTTCCTCCCTCCTCCTCCTCCCCCTCCTCCCTCTCCGCCTCCTCCCTCCTCCTCCTCCCTCTACCTCCTCCTCCTCCCATCCTCCTCCCTCTACCTCCTCCCTCCTCCTCCCTTCACATTCCTCCTCCTCCTCTTCCTCCCTCCTCCTCCTCTCTCCGCCTCCCTCCTCCTCCTCCTCCCTCTACCTCCTCCCTCCTCCTCCCTTCACATTCCTCCTCCTCCCTCCTCCTCCCCTCCTTCTCCTCCTCCTTCTCCCTCTTCCTCCTCCTCGTCCTTCTCCCTCCGCCTCCTCCCTCCTCCTACTCTCTCCTCCTCCTCCCCTCCTCCTCCCTCTCCTCCTCCTGCTCCTTCTCCTCCTGCGTTCTCCTTCCTCCCTCCTCCTCCCTCTTCCTCCTCCCTCCTCCTCTCCTCCTCCTCCACACTACTCCTCCCTCCTCCTCCTAATCCTCCTCCTCCCTCCTATTCCTCCCTACTCCTCCTGTCTCCTCCTCCTCCTCCTCCTCTTCCCTCCTCCACCTCCCTCTTCCTCCTCCCTCCTCCATTTACCCAAGACAGACAGACAGTCAGACAGATAGTCGGGAACGGGATCTTATATGACTACTTATATAATTTAAATGAGATGCTCTCCACCATGGGCTGGGCCGGGTCAGACAGACAGACAGATAGATAGATAGACAGACAGACAGACAGACAGACAGACAGACAGTCGGGAACGGGAACTTATATGACTACTTATATGAATTAAATGAGATGCTCCCCACCAGGAGTTGGGCGATGCCGGGCCGGGTCAGACAGACAGACAGATAGATAGTCGGAACGGGAACTTATATGACTATTTATATGAATTAAATGAGATGCTCCCCATCAGGGTCTGGGCGAAGACGGGCCGGGTCAGACAGACAGACAGACAGACAGACAGACAGACAGATAGTCGGTAACGGGAACGAGAACTTATATGACTACTTATATGAATTAAATGAGATGCTCCCCACCAGGGTCTGGGCGAAGCCGGGCCGGTCAGCTAGTATTATTTATAGATTTATTTATTTATTTATTTAGGAATCGACATCACAGCATTCGGGGCATTCCCATAAGCGCCCCATCCCCATCCTCAGCAGCCATCGAAGAGTTCCAACACCAATAGTACCAGTAGCAATCTGATAATATTCCGTCTCGCCTTTCCTCTGAGCGTTGAGCGTCGGCCAGATCCCCTCGTCACTCCTCGCTGTCTCATTTTTTGCCAGACCATGGTAATCCATTTGCCCCCCCCCCCCCCCCCCCCCCCCCGAGGTGTCCACGTGCTCCCACAAGGTCGCAACCACGTCTGCCTTGTCATGTATCAATACTCCACCAAGTTCTGCAGAGCCAGTCAATCTGTCCGCCTGTTCTTTTCCCAGAACACCGGCATGCCCCGAAGAAAAGATCCAGGCGATGCTTGTCACCCGTGACCTGCGAAGCAAGCCACTCCGCACGAAGCCTGCCCGTCCTCACTCTCGTCAGCATGCTTTCTGAGTCAGTTACAATCATGATATGTGTGTGTGTGTGTTTATTTGTCGTATTCTCCACTCAGCGGAGAGCCGCAGTGACTGCCTCCACCTCCATTCTTAAGCTGGATGTTGTGGTATCATATGCCAGGCTCTCCTGCACCAAACTTCGACCATTAGCTTTGGCTATGAACCCCCAGCCACTTCTCTCACCTCTTGATACCGAACCATCTGTGTAGATAATCACAATACCCGAGTGAGCATTGTCTTGAATTAGTTGCTGGATTTCCACTTCCGTGGCCCCTGCTGGCCAATCCCTGCACTCCCGGCTTAATGTGATTATACCTCTGCACAAGTCTGACTGCTCCGCTGACACTCTGACCCACTCCTCTCCACGCCTAATGTTCTCCAGGGGGCACACCTATCTGATCGTATCCTCCGCCTGAGCCATCCATGATTTCCCTCTTATCGGTCACTGACACTTAACTGCGTCCAGCGCCTCATGCAGTGGGTGGTCTGTGTCTGCAGCTACTCTGAGGTATGCCTTCGCCTGCATCACCTTGAGCCTACCAGCAACAGTCGGCAGACCAAGGATCTAACGCATACACACTACTGGGGTGTCTTTAGTGCATCCCAGAATGACCCGCATAGCTTCGTTCTGTATGCGCTCTAACTTCACCAGCTGACTCTCTGAGACAGTGAGCAGTCCTAATCTATAATCAAAGATATTACCACACACATTATGAATGATATATTATTTATAGATATTACCACACATTCACAGGCCACGTGTATATGCCATTTTAACATTAATGCGCTCGCCTGTATGCATTATTAATGATATATTATTTATAGACATTATCACACACACATTCACATGTCACTTGTATTTGACGCTTTAACAACAACAACACTAACGCGCTCGCCTGTATGCATTATGAATAATAGATTATTTATAGACATTATCACACACGTTCACAGGTCACGTGTATGTGACATTTCAACAACAACACTAGCGCGCGCGCCTACATGCATTATGTCGACAAAGTATTTATAGACGTTACCACACACATTCACAGGTCACTTGTATATCTGTGACATTTCGAAAACATAAAGGTGGGAACGGGTAGGGGAGGATGACGTTGTGCAGGCATCGCAAATGTGGAAGTACGGAAATAAAATGACGTAACACTCGAGTCGAGTTGAGTCAAGAGCTGACGTCACAGCACTAAGGGTATTCCCATACGTAGAGGTCAGCACGGCCGAATCAATAAGATCACTCGTTCTTAATATATTTTGTAGCAAACAAAATCAGCTTTGAACCAAACGAAAATGGTGCCAGAAATTGGGAAGTAGTGGTGTGTCATAGAGTCACAGTTATGACTTTAAAGTTGTTAAAATGGTAGCAGACATGTTGTATTATAACACTTCGGCGATACATAAGCCCATGACAGATACGGGAAGTCGATTAATCATCCTATGGCAATTGATCATTTAAACATCTGGTGTGCTTGTGTTGAGGCAGCGGATTCAACCCCTACACCTGTCCGTTGGACTAAAATGAATTTTCGTCCTTGACTTGGGGACGTGATTTACAAGTACCTCTGAAATCGGAGTGGATTCGCTTGATGGCGAGGGACACTGGTAATAGGGAAAGCTAATCCACACACAAAAGCCAGTCTAGAGCACTAGAAGAAGTAGCACGTGTATAGACTATGCTTGAGTTCAAGGCAAGCGAACAAAACAGCAACAAAAATTGCCATACGTGCTCCGTCCTCATCTTCAACAGCCAGCGAAGAGTATAACGCAAAATATTTGCGGATCAAACACTGTCATTGTTTTCATAAAGGTGTGTGTAGTTGTCGCAGTCATACGGTTCCAACGTCACAGCAAAAAGTCGTCCATAATTGATCCATTCCTGTGCCAGCGGAAAAACCACACGAAATGCTCACCCTTGCCCCATGCGAACTCATAAAGGAAACAGTGTCTGGTGTGTTTTTCACCCCCTTACCCCTTGGCTGAGTGTAAAAACTCAGTTGGCTCGAGCACATAGCGTAGGAATATCTTCTCTATCTTATTTTTGTAGCCCAATCGCCGCTCGGTGGGTAATGCGGTCAGTATCACAGCGGCCGCCTTTACTTCCCCAGATAGTCCCTGGGACCCATGTTTGGCTGGGTCGACCCGGGAGCCCGGGTCCATTCTAAACATTCGAATCCGTCTTGATGAGGTTCGAACATGTGACCTCGGTCCGGCAGGCGAGCGTCTAACCGCTTCGCGACCTCGGGTCTCTTCTCTTTCTTCTTCTCTTCCTCCTCTCTCATCCCCACTCTCTCTCCTTCTTTCTCTCTCCTCTCCCTCTCTCTTTCTTCCTCTTCTCTCTTCCCAACTCCCTCTCCCTCTCTCTCCTTCTTTCTCCCTCCTCCTCTCTCTCTCTCTCTCTCTCTCTCTCTCTCTCTCTCTCTCTCTCTCTCTCTATCTCACGAGTTCTCTCTCTCTCTCTCTATCTCATGAGTTCTCTCTCTCTCTCTCTCTCTCTATCTCACGAGTTCTCTCTCTCTCTCTCTCTCTCTCGTTCTCTCTCTCTCTCTCTCTCTCTCTCTCTCTCTCTCTCTCTCTCTCTCTCTCTCTCTCTCTCTCTCTATCTCACGAGTTCTCGTTGGTATGGGAGCCCGTTGTTCGGAAAGCAATGGCAAACTAAATAATAAATGGTTGCATATCCTTTACAGGACATCGCTGTCAACATCAGCATCTTTCAGCTGATTGTTGATTTCTTAGCAAGATTACGCTCAGTAGTTTGCCATTGCTTTCTGAGTGACCGACTCACATACCCGTAAGTTACCGATGCGATTAGAACCTATACCGATTCTTGCCGTCGTCACGTTACTCACGAGAGTATACGGGATTACGGAGAAAGTCGCTAACCTCTAGGCCAGGGACACCGGCAATGGCAAACTACTGAACGTAAAACTTGCCAAGACGTCAACAACAGCAGTAAAATGCTGGTTTTGACAACGATGTCCGGTAAATAGGATATGCAAAAAAAGTGTGTCCTCTAATCTCTTCAACTTCAATGAGAGCTAGACAATACATGTGATTTATTTACGAACAGTCAAACTACTACTTTTTTTTGTCTTTACATATCCTTTTTTTGTCTTTACATATCCTTTTTTTGTCTTTACATATCCTTTTTTTTGTCTTTACATATCCTTCTTTTGTCTTTACATATCTTTTTTTTTTTGTCTTTACATATCCTATTTACAGGACATCGCTGTCAACACCAGCGCTGCTGTTGATAATGTCTGGCAGAATAACTAACACCGATTGCCTTTCAAGCGACTTTTTGATTGCCTGGAAGAGGCTAAGGAAAGTAGAACATTGAAACCAACGATAAGAAAGACACAAACATCATTCTGTGAACAAATAATGAAAACAAAACCGTTGGATAACATCGTGAAGCTAAAAAGATCGGCTGTAGAAGAGGCACGAGCAGCCCAAAAGACATGACTAAGTTAATTAATTACCCATAGTCCATGTTTTCCGATGATCTCTTCAAAATCAGCGTTATCCCATCCTATCTTGACATTTAGGTCACTCATCGCCATGTTGAAAAGTGCCATTTCGCACTCTCTTGAGTCGTGGATCAGCTCCGTGTTCTTGTCTCGACCATACCACGTGGCCAAGCCCTCCATATATTTACTTTTCTGCCTTCGCCTTGTTCTCTTCCCCTCAATCTTGCCAGTTGTCACAAAGTTATCTAATTTATTTCCTCTTCTTACGTACAAAAATTGTTGACTGTCTACGTCTAATTTCTCTAATCAGTTTAGGTTCTCATTGGCTTCTTGTAGGACTTGCTCATAGGTTTTTTTTGTCTGTCCATGGCATTCTTTGCATTTTCCTTACTAATCGAATCTTCACTGAAATTATATGTCTTAAAACCTGTGTGTAATGTTCTCTCGTATGTTGTTTAGTCAGGTGTTTCCAGCCAAAACATTTATTGGTTAGTAATGCTGTCAGGGGTTTCTCTTCAATTTCTTATTCCAAGAATTTTGTTGAAATGGGATTTACCGATATTTTAGTCAGAACCAAGATCTATAAAGGTATTCTACTCACACATCACGCAAAATGCTCAAAGCTGCTCGGCCAACTTTGTGTATTATGTAGAAATATGAACAATTGCAATTCCACCTTCTAAATCGTACACTAAAGTATTATTACTATTATTAATAATAATCCGGAGGTAAGCATGGCCGAATGGATAAGAACGCGCGTCCTTAAACATCCGGTGTGCTGATTCCGAGGTGAAGGGTTCAACCCCTACACCGGACAGTTGGACTGAAATGTTGACTACATGTTATTGACTTGGGGACGTAAATTACAAGTACCTATGAAATCGGAGTGGGTTCGCCTGATGGCGAGGGACACTGGTAAGAGGGAAAGCTAACCCACAAGCAAAATTCAGTCCAGTGCTGTTAGAAGTAATGTGTGTGGACGGCGCTTGAGTTCAAAGCGAGTGAGCGCAATATAAACAATTAATAAACAGTATGTGGTTAGGGTCCCAGTTCTGCTATAAGTTGGATAGATAACTACATCAAAGCACGATTTTGACATATATGAAATGGAGTGTTCAACGCCGCAAGGCCAACGACATACGTGTGGTAGACATATTGACAACTGTAAGGCTCTCCTCCGTCACAAATTATATATGTAAGTATTCACCTGTGCTTTGTTTTCTTGTGCGGGGTTCCAAGCTCTACGGCGAGTGTTAATTAGTACAGGCCCTTCAAGTGTGCTGATGGCGAGGTAGGGCGTTCAGTCATCATGTGCCAAGCCGATAAGCGTAGGCTGTCATTTTTCGCCATTTCGCGCAATCACCAGAGTCGTGGATCAGCTCCACCATGCCACGTGGCCAAACAATCCAGGTATTTACTTCTCTACCTTCCCCTTGTTCTTTTCCCCCTCAATCTTGCCAGTTGTCACCAAGTTATCTAATGTATTTATTCTTATAACCTGTCAAATTATTACCTATTAATTTCTCTAATCAGTTTACGGTTCTCATTGGCTTTTTGTAGATCTTGTTCATTGGTTTTTATGTCTGTCCATTGTACTCTTTGCATTTCTCTTAGTAACTACATCTCCACTGAAATTAGATGTTTTTCAACCTGTCCGCTCATTTTCCACGTTTCACATCCATACAAAAGTATAGGTTCTATGTAGCACTTCAACACTCTTTTTCTCGTTTCAATTGACATCTTTTTATTGGTCTGTATGTTTTCCATCTGACAAAAGGCTACATTCACAAAAGTGATTCTTGTTTTAAACTCTTCAAGGCACCTCCCATCAGATGTTATATTGTACCGATTCACTTGTTAACCCGTATATTACATTGTGGTATTTCGTTTTTCCTAGTGACAGCCATAATCTGCGTCATCTTACAATTTAATTCTAACCCTAGTTGTTCACTGTGTACAATAACCGCATCTACTAAATGTTGCAGATCCTGTTCATTGTCTGCAATCAATATTGTATCATCCGCATATCTAATTTTGTTGGTGTTATGTCCCCCAATGGTGATTCATCTCATATCCTCTAAATTTCTAAAAATATTTTCACTGTATAGAGAACATAAGGTCTAGAGACATTACACATCCCTGTCGCACACACCTTTTAATTAGGCTGATATTGACCTACTTCATTATCAGTCATTATGGCTGCTTGTTGTTTCCAATATATTTTTAAAACAAGTATTAAATTTTCCCCATCAATTTGTAGATCTGCAAGCATCGTCATCTTGTTGACATGTCTTACTTTATCGAAAGCCTTTGTGAAGTCAGTGAAGCACAACCAACACACCGGCATTAAGTTGCAAACAATTGAACTTAAAATTGCCCATAAAATCAACCGTGGGTTTATAGTTGTGTCCCGTAAAGGAAATGGAACATTTTAGATTTGGTTTGGGAGGTCGCAATTTTTATTTCATCATAAAATCCACACATTTCCTCTTCACTACCAGTGTTGGCATCTCCCTTTGATAAAAAAAAGCACCAAAATCGACCTAAAAAGCACCAATTTTTTTTTGGAAAGCACAAAAAAAAAAAAATAAATAAATAAATAAAAGCACCAACTGTTTTTGTTACAAATATAACAAGGTAGCACATTATAATTTATTATTAACACTTCATATTACAATGAAGTTTATTTCAGATCCGCCAAATCCCAATCAGAACTACTCTCGAGCCAAAAAAGCACTAGATTGCAATAATATTTTGTGGGAAAGCACTACACCAAGCACTGGCGGTATTCATTCAAAATGTTATGAAGTAGCACATTATAATTTATTATTATCACTGAATATTAGAATGAAGTTTACTTCAGATCTGCCAAATCCCAGTCAGACAACTCCTCTTCAGTTTCTGTAGCTATTTCCTGCTGGGTTTACTCCTGCGAGCCGGCTTCCTGGCCTAGAGGTTATAGACTTTTCTCCGTAATCTCGTATACTCTCGTAAGTAACGTGACGACGGTGAGAATCAGCAGTGGTTCGAATCGCGTCGGTAACTTACATATGAGCCGGCCGCTCAGAAAGCAATGGCAAACTACTGAGCGTAATCTTGCCAAAAAAATCAACAATCAGCTGAAAGATGCTGATGTTGACAGCGATGTCCTGTAAAGGATATGCAAAACATTTTTTTTTTGCTCCTGCGATGATGATGACGATGATTGAAAGAAACGCGTATATGCCTCCTGTGATCCAAATTTTCGTAGAATATCCTTAGGTAGTTTTTAATCATGACAGCATTTGCCGTATCTTTTCATTCCATATCTAATAGTCAGAGGAAAGGCGAGACGGACATATAATCAGATTGCTACTGGAACTATTAGTGTTGGAACTCTTCGCTGGTTGCTGAGGATGGGGACGGAGCGCTTATGGGAATGTCCCGAATGCTGTGATGTCGGTTCCTAAATCAATCAATCAATCAATCAATCTAATAGTCAAAACAGCTGTCAAACTCTTTATGCTCAGTCTGTTCCGCAATTTTGATTTTATAACTCCCATCTGACTGAAAATATTCTCCGCGTCCGCATTAGAATGAGGTAAAATGAGCACAGTTAAAGCTAAATCTGTAAGATCTTGGAAAGGATTTTCACCGGTGGCATCACTGTATGAGGCTATTTCTGTCCACAGTCCAAGTATGTCAGAGGTCTGTGTCCACTGCATATGATGAAGTTTTCTCCACTGGAAATCGATGTGGGTGAGAGTAGCTGCATCTTCTACAAACATTTTAGCAAGATCCAATATACAGGGCGCCATTGGCTGTAGACATTCACTTCCACTAAGACATAACATGGACTGCAACACTCGAACGTTATCCGGCAAACGTAAACGCAGCTGTGTCAATAGCTCTGTTAACAACTGTATGCACCTTCCAAGAATTTCTTTCTCATCAGGAACCTAGTAGTCTGCTATTTCTTTCTCAAACTCATAACCTAGATTGGAATTAGGTTCTAAATCAGGGGTGGCCAACACGAGGCCCGCGGGCCGCATGCGGCCCGCCGGGAGTCATGTTGCGGCCCGCGGAGTGGGAAGCGACGATGTGGTCGAAGCTGTAGCACGCTTGCTTGTTTACTTTAATTTTAAAAAAAAAATTAGGTGCGTGGCCCGGCAGGAAATAATATTTCTGAAATTTGGCCCGCCTGCTGAAAAGGTTGGCCACCCCTGATCTAAATAATCTTGAATAGCATCACTTTCTGTTATTTTATTCCCAGGAATAGCTATCTTTGAACTGATAGAATCAATAAGTTGGACAAGATCGCTGAGTAGTTTTGTTGGATCCTGTATATCTGCTTCGAATTTCTTATTCACACTTTGAACTTCTCCGAGAATATGCTTGAGAAATATGAGATACACATTGTTTTTCATGTCGCTAAACATAGAATTTAGAAGTTCTGCTGTATAACAGCGCTCGTTGACTCTTGTTATATCAAAATGAGTTCTGAGCTCGACCCACTGCTGCAATATTCTAACAATGGTAGATTGAATGGACATCCATCGTGTCTGGCTTAATTGAACAACCTTCAGCGGATGTTATCCATCATTTATTGAAGCAAAAAGCTCCATGTACTTTGCTTGACGAAGACTTAAATGAGAAAACCAGTCATATGTTTCTCTAATCATGAACTCCGTGTTCCTGGGCAGACAAGAAGCTGAAGTCTGTGACACTGCCAGCTGAAGGGAATGACATACACATCTAACTAGTACCAGATGAGGAACTACGGATTTTAATTTTGTATATACTCCATTGTTTACACCTGTCATGACAAATGCATTGTCAGTGCCGAGTGCAACTAGTCTTTGCAACTCAAGTCCATTCTTGTTTAAACAGTCTCTTAACGCATAGCATATTGCCTGCGCGGTGCAGTCACTCACTTCAACTAAATCGTATTAAAGGGAGTTAAATTACGTGAGTATTGCGCGGTAATGTACCAAGACTGTTTTATTCCCTTGCTTAAGTTCAAATTCGGCTTTTTAGTGTTCCCAAAATGATTTTTAAAGTAAATTTTACCTACCCCCAAAAAGCACCCAAAAAATATTGCGAAGCACCAAATTAGCGCGGCCGCGATAATTGCAACATTTTGGCACTGAATGACTTGAAAAAGCACTAAATTTGGTGCGAAAAGCGTCAACATGGCAACACTGCTCACTACTGCTGGCTGTTGATGTGTATGCTTGTACGTTTGTATTTGTTTGCTGATTTGACTCTGGTTTTAACCACAGTAACTCCATCTGGAAGACACTAATATTGCTGGCACCTTGCTGTCTTAATAGACGATGGTTTGTTACATTATTATTTTTTTTAAATGCATAATAAATACAACTCATGGCGGTAGCAAATGTGACTGATCAGGCCAATTCGCTCGGTAAATGTTCGTCCACAATAAATATATGTGAACACGTGGTCATTTTCCCATCACGCACCATCTGACGTCTCACACGCTCAGTGTATGACCTGTCTGCAATAATTTTCTCCTGTGTCTTTTGACTTGTCTGCAATAATTTCCTCTTTATGCCTTTATTCCATTTATAATCTTTGCAAGACCAGGGATGTAGTTATACCTCTGCATAGCACAAAACCTGAGCTGAATTGTAGAGACCATGTTGGCCATGCAGCATCTGAAATACACTTATAACCACTCATTGATTTTGCACTTGTATTCTCACAGTCAAACAGTAGTCTTACTCCGCTTAACGAGGTTATCACTTCTTGAGTTAATTGGGGTGTTGCTTTCTTGTGCTACTGTTCTACTGTTACGTTATATATTTTATTATCACGATCAAGATATAACTAAGCTACCGTACGACAATAGACGGTACTACTTGCTTTCTGTCAGCCCCGAATGGTGGGCAGCACTCACCAAATCAGACACCCATCATTCTGCCAACGACTTCGGGTGGAGAAGCGTAATTTGGAGATTACAAGCCTTATCCTGGTGCGAGGTAATGCATGCAACCTAACGACTAAATGTCATAACAGGACAGGCCAGGCCCTAAGCCTTGGTCGGCAACTGGTATAGGATCGAAGCTCCAACAAGTGAATAGTTAGAGCATTGCTTTGATGATCTGGCAGCCCCTGAAGCCTGTCTTGTTCCAGATTTATTGATGTTACCTTTCCTCTGGAGTAAACTAGGCAAGCAGAGAGAGAGAGAGACAGAGAGAGACAGAGAGAGAGAGGGGGGGGGGGGTGCTCATGCTACACGGTCTCTGATATTCAGCCCTGACTGTTTGCAGTGGAGAGGTATAACTCCACCCACGGTCTGGTTATGCCTTTTTTGAAGCACAATTTAACAAACTATCGTCTGTGAAGACGGCAAGGGGTCTGGGTTCATCAGCCATTGTCCTGTCCTGTGCAGGTTCTTGTCACCCAAAAGTCTTTCAAAATGTCTCTCTGTCATCAGGCAGATGTCCTGTCTCTGTTGCTATCAATTGTGAATTAGCTATCATTTCGTAAACCATCTACACTGTCGTATTGCTATTCTCCACTTCTCCTGTACTCCGTCCTTTATAGTTATCTCTTTTACACATTTATGCCTCTTTACATGTCCAAAATGAACCGCTGCGTAGGTATGCTATTTGTAGTCGCATTCATCTTCGTCCTAGGATATGCATGAGTTGAGGGAAATGAACAAGCTGATAAACTTGCTGACTCTGCAACCCCTGCATGGCCAGCCCATGGATCGTATTGATGTCATTAATGCCATTAGAGAGATGTGGAGAGCGGAGGGCTATGACGCCACTGAATCTAAACCGTTGTCCAGTATGAGAGTCTTGGGAGTGAGAATTGGCACAACCAGTCACGAGAGACACATCGGAAGAACGTGCGGCCTCGTCAGCCACTGCAAAACTGGTACTATTAGTCGCCGGACGATGATGCATATGTTTGGGGGGAGGGGGATCCGAGCACCAATGGTTATGTCCGGAGTGCAAGGGTGATACCCCAACAGATAACTAACTATCTAACTAACATGTCAAAAAAATTGTATTTTCCTCATGTTTGTTTGTAAGTGCACAGGTCAAAACGACATATTACATTATCTACCCATTGATTCTGGGTGGCGGGATAGGGGTATCCCCTATAAAAAGGAGAGGTAAGGTGCCTCCTTCCCTCTGCTAGCCTACGGGACACCCTTGGGCAAGGTGGAGTACCCGTTTGGCCCCCCGATCAGGGTTACGTGAAGCCATGGGTGCAGGTGGTGGATGAAGTTGAAGAGCAGTCGACGGATAGTAGTAGGTTATGGTCTCCAGCTTCACGACGGTAGGCAGAGGATCTCCTTTTTGGGAGACAATGGCTACGGTCATCGACTAGTATGGTCACTGCTAGGAGGGAAAGCAATGGCAAACTACCTTCTTTACAGATGCCAAGAACATCATGTACTGCAGTCTTATCGATAATCAGAGAAACGGCGTAAATGGGTGCTCCATAGGAGTAGCCTCGCCCGGTAGGGGTAGTCATGTGCACCAGGTGACTCCAGACCGTCATCAGGCGACTGAGTGCAAAAGAATATCAACATTGAAAGTAGGAACTTGGAATGTAAGAACTATGAGTGGGGATGGGAAATTTGATAACATTAAGAATGAAATGAGAAGATTAAATATTAACCTGTTAGGTGTATGTGAGACCAGATGGACAGGAATGGGCATTATGACATCTGAGGAATATAGAATAATCTATTCTGGTGGAGAGAAACAACAGCGAGGAGTAGCAATTATAATGGATACAGAGAGAGCAAAATCGATCAAAGGATATTGGACTGTATCAGACAGAGTGTTACTGGTGAAGTTGAGTGGAAGACCTTTTGATGTCAACGTCATACAAGTTTATGCACCAACAGCAGACAGTAGTGATGACAGCATCGATGAATTTTATAGTGATTTAGAGAAAGCCTTCAAAATATGCAAGAATTCTGAAGTAACTATCATAATGGGTGACTTGAATGCCAAAGTTGGAAATCAACAGGACGGATGCATAGTAGGCAAGTATGGACTAGGGGAACAGAATGAAAGAGGTTGCAGACTAGTACAGTGGGCAAAAGAGCAAGATTTGATTATTGGAAACACCTGGTTTCAACAGCACCCAAGGAGATTATGGACATGGAGGAGTCCTGATCAAAAGATTAAAAATCAAATTGATTACATCTTCATCAACAGAAGATTTCGAAATGCCTTAAAAGTCGCAAAAACTATACCAAGCGCAGACTGCTACAGCGACCATAGATTAATCTTAAGCAATTTACATATAAAATTAAAGAAAGTCAAATATTCACCAAGAAACACAAAATTTGATCTACAAGCACTGAAGAGTGAGGAGATAAAAGATAAATTCAACGGAGAGGTACAGAACAGATTCGATGCATTGTCCGATATGGGAATATTATTTCAAGATGTCAGTGACCAATGGGACATGTTAAAGAAATCAGTCAACCAAGCTGCAGAAACAACCATCCCAAAAGTAAAGATAATAGGACGCAAGAAATGGATGACGGAAGACATCTTAAAACTCATGGAAGTAAGAAGAAATAACAAAAATAACAAGGAAAATTATGAAGAGATTCATATAAAATTAGGAAGCTATGCAAAGAGGCAAAAGAAACATGGCTTGAGGAAAATTGCAAGGAAATTGAACACCAACACAACTACCCGGAATACCAAATTAATGCACAAAAGAATTAATGACATCACTAACAAAAGAACACACACATCAACGGGTTGCCTAAAAACCAAAGATGGCAAAATCATAATAGAAAAAGATCAGATTTTACATGCGTGGTCAGATTATGTGAAAGACCTTTATGATGATACAAGAGAAGAACAATATGATCATCGGAATAATAATGAAGGACCATCAATTTTGAAGATAGAAGTTCAGAATGCTCTTAACCATATGAAAACTGGCAAGACCCCGGGTACAGATAACATCACAGTAGAAATGATCAATGCCTTAGAAGAATATGGAATAGACCAAGTCACCAGACTGCTGAACGCAATATACGATACTGGAGATATACCTCCTGAATTATGTAATTCTATATTTATTGCAATCCCGAAGAAATCAGGAGCCATGGAATGCGATCAACATAGAACAATTAGTATAATGAGCCACATCACAAAGATTCTGCTGAGAATTATCATGCAAAGAGTTAGGAAGAAAATACAACCCGAAATAGGAGAAGAACAATGTGGGTTTGTAGAAGGCAAGGGCACAGTAAATGCTGTGTATATACTGAGAACAGTAATTGAGCGTTCTATAGAAGTAAACAAAGATCTATATCTTTGCTTTATTGACTACACAAAGGCTTTCGATAAAGTGAGACATGTCGACATGATAAGGATGCTTGAAGATCTACAAATTGATGGAAAAGACCTTAGACTTGTAAAAAACATATATTGGAAACAACAAGCTGCCATCAGAATTGATAACGATGTAGGTCAATATCAGCCTATTAAAAGAGGTGTGAGACAGGGATGTGTAATGTCTCCAGATCTTTTTTCCCTGTACAGTGAAATATATTTAGAAATATAGAAGATATGGAAGGAATCAACATTGGGGGACGATACATCAATAACATTAGATATGCAGATGATACAGTCTTGATTGCAGACAATGAACAGGACCTGCAAAATTTAGTAGATGCGGTTGTTGCACACAGTGAACAACTAGGGTTAGAACTGAATATTAAGAAGACACAGATTATGGTCGTCACTAGGAAGAAGGAAATACCACAATGTGATATACGAGTAGATGGACATATTCTTAAACAAGTGAATCGATACTGTTATCTCGGCACAGTCATAACATCTGATGGGAGATGCCTTGAAGAGATTAGAACAAGAATTGCCATTGCGAAGGTAGCCTTTTGCAAGATGAAAAACATACTGACCAACAAAAAGATATCAATTGAAACGAGAAAAAGAGTATTGAGATGCTACATAGAACCTATACTTTTGTATGGATGGGAAGCGTGGACAATAAGCAGTCAAGCTGAAAAACAGCTAATGGCTGTGGAAATGTGGTTTCTGAGGAAAATGCAAAGAATACCATGGACAGACTAGAAAAACCAACGAACAAGTCCTTCAAGAAACAAATGAAGATCGTAAACTGATTAGAGTCATTAGACGTAGACAGTCAAAATTTTTTGGGCATGTTATAAGAAGAAATGAATTGGAGAACTTGGTGACAAACTGGCAAGATCGAAGGGAGAAGACCAAGGGGAAGACCTAGAAGCAAATACCTGGATGGCTTGGCCACTGTGGCATGGTCGAGACAGGAACACAGAGCTGATCCACGACTCTAGTGATCGAGTGAGATGGCAGAACATGACAGCCCACGCTTACCAGCATGGCACATGATGGATGGATGGACCCATTGATTGTGGCGAAGGGCTACGGACGCAATTCGTAATCCCTCATACTGCCTTCGGGACACAGCTGCGGGCGATTTGGAAGCAAACCTCCTTGCGTTGGTTTCCATACAATAGTAAGTGCCGGTTGTTTAGAAAGCAGAGGCAAACTACTGAACGTAAACTTGCCCAGGAATCACAAACGGCCAACACTCATGGGCTTGACTGCGACGTCCTGTAAAGAATATGCAACACACCCATAGATGTCCAATACCTATGCCAAAACATACAATAAGAAAAGTAACAAATGATGAAAATAGAGACAAATTTGATCCATTCATAACTGGTGAAAATCCATTCCCAGACCTCAGATATGCAAATGACACGATACTCCTCTCAAATAGTGCTCAAGCATTAGAAGCGATTTTCCTGTCATGAGACACAATGGAAGTCAAAATCTGTTCCTGAATTTAACTGATTCAACGCCAAACACAAAGTAGGTTTAGACCAAACATGGCACACAATCAGATAAACAAGTATTGTAATGTCAATTTATGTTAACTGGGCATTAAAACTGCAGAAGATACCATGAAACAAAACAAACAACACAATGCCCCTAGTATGGCGATATATCGTCCTTCTGCCCAAATGGGAGATGACATATGGCGCTATATTATCCTTCAGTTAAGGAAAACAAACAAATGTATATCTACCGACGAAACTACAGATCAATCAAAGATCAACATTGAAAATGTCACACACTTTGAATATCTTGAATACATAATCGACAACAATGTTCGACTATTCAAAAGAAGCTAGACGCAGGCTGGCAGTACGGAGGTGGACACGGCAGTGCAGGATCCTTGACCATGGAGGTGCACGAGGCGGGGGAAATGGCCAGAGATCGAGAAACGTGTTTTTTTTTCGGTAGGTCTTGATGAGAGCGGCGTTCGACAAAGGGGCTACCACATGATGATGATGACTGTGACACACACATACATACAAAACATATACAGGGTGTTTGTAAAGTATCACTGCACTTTGTATGTGGGTCAAATTTGAAGAATGAAGTACATGACGTCATTCATAAAATGTGCAAAGAATTCATTACATTAGGTACAATAGTCACTGTTATGGTCTAAAGCTGTTCTGGGGAAGCTGGACAGTAATAATGAAGTATTCATTATAACAAGTGTTGGAAATGTCCACCACGGGTTTCAAGATATGACTGTACACGTCTTTTCATATTGTCAATTAACTTCTGCAAAGTGTCTGTTGTTGTTTCCGTGTGTATCGACCGCCATTTCGAAACACTTGTTCAACCAAATACAGTCAAACCTCGGTTTTCGTCTATAATCCATCCGAAAACAATTGGCGAAATTCGAAACCGACGAAAACGAAGGGAATTATTTCCACATTAATCAATGTAAATCCAATTAATTCGTTCCAAACACTCGAAAATACATACCAAAATCACATTGTATAGAGAATAAATATAGTGTTTAATGCTATCTTTCGGCCCCAAACTTGCCGTGCCTAGTAACAATGTGTGTGCCAGTGCGCCTGTTGAATTTTTCAAACCATCTTCTGCTGGCCTTAAGATCACTAAGTAAACTGACATTCGTCCCAGGCATTTTCTTAATGAGATCGGCATACAACAGTCTGGCATTTTCACATACGATTTCCTCCGAAACAGAATCGCAATCTAACTATTTTTGATTTATCCAAATAAATAATAACTATTCGACACCTTCAAGTGATTGCGATCTCTGTTTCGTTAGCACATTCACGCCTTTCGCTACATTAGCCTCCATTATTGCTTTCTTTTTCGCCACAATGGAACTTATCGTGATTGTCGAATTCCCGTACATGCGGCCGATTTCAGCAGTTTTAACGCCGCTCTCGTATTTTATTGTGATGCTCACACAACGGAAAACAACGCCAAACTGAGCAGAAGAACGCGTGGGTCCCTCTATGTTCGCAAAATTAGCAGCGAGGTCAGGTGGGCATGTCGACGAAATACGAGGCTACCGACGAAAACAGACAAATTTTTCACGGAAAAAAAAATCGACGAAAACCGAGATTTGACTGTAAATGCTCTCATCCAGTGATAACACCATACTGTTTGGGGTGCAAAGAATTACTTCAGCAGACGACATCCATTCGCTGCATATTCATATTGTTTAACTGGTGCACTGAAATGGGTGCTGTCATCCACCCGGAAAAGGCAGCTGTTTTGTGGTGCTCTCTGGACAACAGGATTGTGAGAGCTGATGTTCCAAGCCTCAAGATAGATGGTGGAATCGTCAACAGAGACAACAAACTGAAGTATCTGGGAATCACATTTGACAGGAGCCTGTCCTTCAAGGATCATGTGGAGACGGTTGTGACAAGATCTCAAAAGGGTTTCAGTGCACTTAAAACTATGGCTGCAATGGACATAGAACAGAGAATGCTTTTCAGACTAAACCAGCACTTGATCCTCTCAGCGATTGATTATGGACGAGGACTGCTCACTGTCTCAAAGAGTCAGCTGGTGAGATTGGAGCGCATACAGAACGAGGCTATGCGGGTCATTCTGGGATGCACCAGAGACACCCCAGTGGTGTGTATGCGGTACATCCTTGGTTTGCCGACTGTTGCTGGTAGGCTCAAGGTGATGCAGGCGAAGGCATACCTCAGAGTAGCTGCTGACACAGATCACCCGTTGCATGAGGCGCTGGACGCAGTTAAGGGCCAGCGACTGATAAGAGGGAAATCATGGATGGCTCAGGCGGAGGATACGATCAGACAGGTGTGCCCCTTGGAGAACATTAGGCGAGGAGAGGAGTGGGTCAGAGTGCCAGCGGAGCAGTCAGACTTGTGCAGAGTTATAATCACATTGAGCCGGGAGTGCAGGGAGTGGCCAGCAGGGGCCACGGAAGTGGAAATCCAGCAACTAATTCAGGATAATGCTCGCCCGGGTGATGTGATTATCCACACAGATGGTTCGGTGTTGAGAGGTAGTAGTTCTTGGCAAAGGTTAATGGTCGACGTTTGGTGCAGGAGAGCCTGGCATATGATACCACAACATATAGCTTAAGAATGGAGGTGGAGGCAGTCAGTGCAGCTTTCCGCTGGATGGAGAATACGATACACACACACATCGTGATTGTAACTGACTCAGAAAGCATGCTGAGTAGGGTGAGGACAGGCAAGCTTCGTGCCGAGTGGCTTGCTTCGCTTCGGAAGTCACGGGTGGCAAGCATCGTCTGGATCTTTTCTCCGGGGCATGCTGGTGTGCTGGGGAATGAACAGGCAGACAGATTGGCTGGCTCTGCAAAACTTGGTGGAGTATTGATGCATGATAAGGCAGACGTGGTTGCGGCCTTGTGGGAGCACGTGTACACCTCGGAGGAGCAAATGGATCACCATGGTCTGGCAAGAATACGACAGCGTGGAGTGACGAGGGGATCTGGCCGATGCTTTAGAGAAAAGGCGAGACGCACATGTAATCAAATTGCTACTGATACTATTGGGGTTGGAACTCTTCGCTGGCTTCTGAGGATGGGGACGGAGCGCTTATGGGAATGCCCCGAATGCTGTGATGTCAGTTCCTAAATCAATCAATCAATCAATCAATCAATCAATTGCTTAACAATGGAGTGTGGGGCACATTTTTAATGATGTCATGTACTACATTTAAAAAAAAAAGTTCTATATACAAAGTGTACTGAGACTTTACAAATACACTGTATATTTGAGGTAATGTTGAATGTTGATCCCTGTTGGGTGGAGAACACCCGAACGACAACGAGGTGATTACCCCAAAATGTTGAGTCTGTAGACTGTGTATTTGGTATTATTCCTCTTTGGACACAACAGGATACCTGATGAGGCTTGTTTCTCACAGTTTGTCCAAACTGCTTTATTTCTTTAGAAAGGCATTCATGTACTGTGATTGGCACTTGCAGAAGTAGACGAGAATAGAAATTACTGTAGAACACACCACAATATACGAATTCAAAGCTACAGGGAATTGAGACGTTTTTCCCAACTACTTAATTATTAATTTTTTTTACAAATACATTTAAATATTGTGATTGGCATTCGTAGAAGTAAAAGCGAATAATATAGACTATAGGACACACAAGACAGTTCCAGGACCCAGGAGAAAGTCTAAACTCTCATCATCATCATCATCAAGTGCCGTGCCGGCTGGCGTAGGCGTTCATGGCTCTCCATAGATCTCGGTCTTTGGTTTTCTGGATCAACTCTGCTGCTGATATTCCTCCATGCCACCGTCTCAATCCATCCAGCATCATTTCTCTTGGTCTGCCTCTGCCTCTCTTCCCCTCGATCTTTCCAGTTGTCACGATGTTCTCCAATGCCTCTCTTCTCATCACATGACCGAAGAAAGCTGTTTGTCTCTTTCTTATTGTTGTATATAATGTTCTAGTTTCATTAGCCTGTTTCAGGCAGTCGTTGTTAGTTACTCTGGCAGTCCAAGGAATTCGCAACATTCGTCTCAGGAACCACATCTCTGTTGCTTCTAATTTCTTCTTAATTTGTTCATTTACATTCCAAGATTCACTGCCATACAGCAAAACTGGTTCTACATAGCATTTCAGCACTCTCTTTCTTACATTCAGTGATAGTGACTTATTGCATAAGATACTCTTCATTTTCTGAAATGCGGCTTTTGCTTGCCCTATTCTGCTCTTAATCTCTGTTGTACATCTTCCATCTGATGTTATAAATGCCCCTAGGTATCTAAAATTATCCACTTGGTTAAGAATTTTTCCTTCTATTTCTATGTCACATTTTGGTGTCACCATTTTCTTTGATATCACCATTGTTACTGTTTTCTTGATATTCAAGGAGAGTCCTTTCCTTGCACTCTCTGTTACTACAATGTCCAACAATTGTTGTAGGTCTGTTGATTTATCCGCCACCAATACTGTGTCATCTGCATAGCGTATATTATTTATATTATAACCTCCAACTAGTATTCCTGGCATCTCTTTGATCTCTCTCATTATTACTTCGCTATATAGGGAGAAGAGATCTGGTGACAAGACACACCCCTGTCGTACTCCTAGCTTTATCTGTTCGTAACTACCCTCTTTATTTCCCATTTTAATTGCTGCTACTTGGTTCCAGTAAATATTCTTTATTATTCTTAAATCTTTCCCATCAATGTTGATATCTTCCAACATTTTAATCAGTTCATCATGTTTTACTTTATCAAATGCCTTAGTATAATCTATGAAGCACAAATATATGTCTTTCTGTTTCTCTATTGACCTTTCTATTAGTGTCCGTAATGTATATATTGCATTGTTTGTGCCCTTTCCCTCCACAAATCCATACTGTTCTTCACTAATTTCCATTTTTATTTTCTTTCTGGTTCTTCTCATTATGATTCTGAGTAGAAGCTTAGTGATATGGTTTATGAGGTTAATTGTACGAAAATCTTCACATTCAATTGCTCCTGGTCTTTTTGGTATAGCTATAAATACAGATTTCAGCATATCACTGGGTAAATATCCACTGCTGTAAATATCATTCAACATTTTGGTTAATATATCTACTCCAAATTCTCCCAATACTTCTAATTCTTCTATTGTGATTTCATCTGGCCCAGCTGTTTTTCCTTTCTTCATATGTTTCATAGCGTCAGCGACTTCTTCTTTTAGAATAGGTGGACCTTCTAAGTTACTTTCTTCTGTTAATTCTTCCCTTTCTCCATCATATAATTCTCTTATATACTCATTCCACCTCTTCATTATAGCACCTTCCTCCAATAATATCTTTCCTGTTTTTGATTTCAAACACCCTGTATTTATTCTTATTTTTCTTCCCGTGAGCTCACTGATTTGTCTGTGCATATTTTTTGTATCTTTAATGGAATTTAATTCAATTTTTTTGCACTGCTCGTTTAACCAACTTTCTTTTGCCTTCACACATTTATCTTTTATTTCTTTATTTATCTTAGCGTATTCTTGTTTGTCATGTTTACTCTGTTTTCTTTTGTCCATCAGCATTAAGATTTCTTCATTCATCCATTTTTTCTTAGCTATTTGGCTTCTCTCCGGTAATATTTCTTTGCTAGTTTGATGAATGGAGTCCCTTAACATTTCCCATTGTTCATTTATACTCTGTATTTTAGCTATTGCATTGTACCTATTTTTCACAGTCACTCTGTATTGTTCTTGAATTTCTTTATCTACTTTCAGAACCTCTTTATTAAGTCTCATGTTCTTAACCATTTTTTCCCCTCTCTTTAATCTTACTTTTATTTGTCCACATAGTGGTACATGATCACTATTACAGTCAGCACCAGGCATTGTCTTTACATTAATTAAAGCATTTCTAAATCTTTTATTAATTAGTATGTAGTCAATTTGGTTGCGTATTTTCTTATCAGGGCTTTTCCATGTGTATAGTCGTCTTTTATGGTGTTTAAACCATGTGTTTCCAATTATCATATCATTGATATTTGCCCATTCTATTAGTTTTTCTCCTCTTTCATTTCTTGTACCTAAACCATAATTCCCCACTACATCCTCCATTTTCCCCTTTCCTACTTTTGCATTAAAATCTCCAAGTATTATTTTTATTTCTTGTGATCCAATTTGAGCCATCGCCATTTCTATTTCGTCGTAAAAGTGTTGTATTTCTTCATCACTACTGCTTGTTGTTGGTGCATATACTTGTATAATATTTATATCTATTGGTTTGCCTTTGATTTTGACCATAATAACTCTATCTGAAATACACCAGTATCCATTAATTGACTTGGCTGTTTTTTCATCAATATTATTCCTACACCTTTTTCATGTGTATCCCCTCCAGAATAAATTATTGTGTGGTTGTCAGCTATAATTTTGCCCGATCCCTTCCATCTCATCTCACTTACGCCTAGTATATTCATTTTCATGCTATCCATCTCTCTTAGAACATTGTTCAACTTTCCTAGCTCATTTAATGTCCTAACATTCCATGTTC
Source organism: Cepaea nemoralis (assembly GCA_014155875.1). Classification (NCBI taxonomy): domain Eukaryota; kingdom Metazoa; phylum Mollusca; class Gastropoda; order Stylommatophora; family Helicidae; genus Cepaea; species Cepaea nemoralis. The sequence goes on along the minus strand of JACEFZ010010798.1, from coordinate 107,057 downwards.
CTACTCTAAATTTATTTATTTTAGTTATGATTTTGCCATCAGTAGCTGGATGACGGTCTGGTGTCACCTGTGGCTCATGACTGTCCCTACCGGACGAGGATGTCCTAAGACAGCCATTAACGTCGTTCACTAACTCTGAAATATGTTTTGCCATGAAGTCTTGGGAAGATAATGTGGTGGTTTCCCCTTGCCTTCCACATCCACATGGTGGTCTTTTACCTCTGCCTTTGACAGCCATTTCCAACTATCAGGACTCGTGAGTGCCCTGCTCTGCTCAGCTGCAGAGTTGTCCACTTATTCCGGTGGATACTCGGTCCCCAGAGCTGTGTTAGCCACACCGTAGTGTGTTTCCATCCTCTACCGCGGGGAGGTGCAGTTGGGATTTCCCCTTCATAAAGTTATGGTCTCTGACCAAAACTCTCCAGTACTTTTAGAGGACTAAACTCTAAACTCTAAATGAAGATATCTTTAAATGTTTATAACATGTTCTGTTAACTCTACTTCTTTTTTTTTTTTTTTTATCATGCAGATGTAGGAGCGGATTTTCGAGAAGTGGATCATTACACAGCCGTAAAAGTTGTCTTTCCAAGGCACGGTTCACCAAGTAACTCTGGAAGTAGATTATCATGCAGATGTAGAAGTGGCTTTTCACAGGGTGCATTATCCTGCAATTGTAGAACTGGTTTTTTAAGAAGATGATTGTCACGCAGCTTTGTTAATGGTTTTTCAATAAGCTCTACCTGTAAATGATCACGTAGCTGTAAGATAGGTCTTTTTATGATTTCTCTGCCAATGCAGTTAAGATAGTAGATTTTAGGGAAGTATGTTGGGTGTATGGCAAAGCCAATTCAAAAGTAGGCAACTATTATCTAGTTTATCCAGTGATATTTCTTAATCACACTACACACAGCTGCCAAAATACAACTTACAGAACAACAGCAACAGCAAATAAGACTGTTTTAGACATGCCTAAATTAGAAAAGCCTCCCACCGAGGAATGGAACTCTAACAAAACAAAACAAAAAGCTTTTGAAAGTGAGGAACATATTTACGACACAATTGCTAGAGAGACGAAGCCAGCAATATTTGTCCATTATATTGATATTTTAATAAAGAATGTCCGTTATGTTCGAAGGCAGAACATTATTCGTAAGCACAATGTGGGCATTGAGGCTTACATTGTAATAGTTGAAGACATCGTGATAATTATAAATTACTTCCAATGGCTCGCCAAGCAGGCTTCAGGTTGTTCGTCACTATGTAGAATTGGCTCATCAAATTTCGCTGACGACAGTTCTTGTTTACAGCAAACAAAATCATCACCATCTTCAGTTATATCGTCTAGAACCAATGATGGTTGTTCTTATTTGAACAGACGATGTACAGAAACAGAGACATGTGGAAATAATAACGAGGAAGCTGGTTCAGCAAGTTCTGAGTATAGGACACCGAGAGCTAGAAATAGGTCACCAAGTTCCAAGAGTGGATCACCAATGTCTAGGAGTGGAATACCAAGCTCTAGGAGTGGATCGCCAAGCTCTAGGAATGGGTCGCCAAGCTTAAGCAATGATACATCAGAACATGCAGATGATATTTCTTGTTCGCGGAAAGCACTGTCATTTCCATGGCCTGAAGAAGCAAGAAAAGGGAGCACACACCGTCTTGATTCAGGGACGCCGCTTGCTGGAGCATTAGAATATGACACTGGCTATACAGGCGATATTGCTTGGGACAAAATTGTCTAATCGAGGAGGACATGAAAGCCCGTGTTGAAAGTATTGAATTATTGCCGGGTTTCAACCAAGATATTTATGATACATTAAAGGTTAGCGGTTCCAAACAGAATGTGGGAAATGTGATGAGAACTGCAAACGAAATACTTTTGAGTCAATTGTCTGCTGCCTTTGATAAGCTTTGTATGAAAGTTTTTGATGGCGAACTTTTAGGGAAGACTGCTGTTGACGAACTCTTTAGGGAAACTGTCAGCGATGAACTCTCTAGGAAAACTGTCAGCGATGAACTCTCTAGGAAAACTGTCAGCGATGAACTCTCTAGGAAAACTGTCAGCGATGAACTCTCTAGGAAAACTGTCAGCGATGAACTCTCTAGGAAAACTGTCAGCGATGAACTCTCTAGGAAAACTGTCAGCGATGAACTCTCTAGGAAAACTGTCAGCGATGAACTCTCTAGGAAAACTGTCAGCGATGAACTCTCTAGGAAAACTGTCAGCGATGAACTCTCTAGGAAAACTGTCAGCGATGAACTCTCTAGGAAAACTATCAGCGATGAACTCTCTAGGAAAACTGTCAGCGATGAACTCTCTAGGAAAACTGTCAGCGATGAACTCTGAACTTTCTTGTAGGTCCAGTGTTGATTCCCAAGACAAAAGTGATTCAAACTTAACAGACAAATGTACGGTTGTGTTGCCAGATGGTTGCTCACAACCAAAGCTGAAGCATCAGTGTATGGCTAGTTATGAACAAAACATGCGCGACAAATGGCTTTTGGCTGCAGACAAGAATACCGATTTTGACAAAGATAATGTGTCATCAGAAACCGAGAGTGTTGAATGCTTGATTGAATCTGTTGATGATTATAAGAGAGATCAAGTTGAAGATGCTGCCGAAGAAGTCATAAACAACAAAGACATACCAAATAATCGCAACGCAATTATTATGTATCCAAAACGTGTGCAACAGCACATGGAAAACATGCCCTATCACTTGAATGTAAACAATGAAAAGCCTGAAGGAATTCATCCGAAATCACACTGGCTTTCGTGGTTTAAACACTTTTCTTTAAATGCTAGTATTTCTAGAAAGTTTTTTGCTGAAGGTCAAGGCCTTTCCGGTACTGAAGACACTAAGTGCGTACCCCGTAATAGTAATGGCTTTCAAGATGATACAGACAATCAGTTTGAAGAAAATGGCGAGGAATGTACAGAAACACATTTAAGAAAAATTGTAAGGAAGGCAGTGGGAAGTAGAACTGCAAGGGATAGGTCTGACAAGTACTGTACGTGCCTTAATCTTGAAAGATGCTGTCAAAAAGAGAAAGACATTCATTCACACAAAACAATGTCCGCATTTGGCGCCGTAAAAATTGCTGATCATACAGTGTCCAGATTTTTCACTATAAAAATGGGAGATCAAGATTTTGACAACTTTTTTAAATTACGTGTGAAATTTGATCCCCGGAGACACATACCTTGGCGACATGACATACAGATATTTCATCTTTATCCATCGGCTGTTCCCAGCAGTTTGTATATGTTTATGGATTTTGAAGTTTTTCGACTTTCGTCTTTTGGCTTTAATAAATTTCCTAAAGATGGCAGCATTTTGGTTACCAACTTAGCAAAATCTGGGTTTTACTTCAAGAGTCTGTAGAGCAAATTATTTGTTTTGGCTGTGGAATCACATTTGAGGAGTCTCAAGCCTTTTCACAGAGCTCTGCCGACAGTTTTCACCACCCACAGTGTACTCGTCATGTAACCAATAAGCCTTTAACGTTGTGGGTCCAGGATTTAAATCTGGATGCCTTGACGAATTACTTCATTGAGAATGGAAGTCTGACAGCCTATCTTTTTGAAACCCCGTCTCCTGTTGCTCATCCTTCTAGAAGTGGTGCTTCAAACGATGTTCTTAAAGCTAGCCCAGTCTCTGATTTGACCAAGTTTACCAATGACGATAGCAGTGGGTATGCATCAGACGCTCTTGGTTATACTGAATCAGTTGGAGATACATGCAGTGATGACGAGCTTTCAGTAGATAGTTCCGGTGGGAGACATCCTTTTGAGCAATCCTCCATTAGCGACTCCAACATTTTGCCAGCAGAGCTGAATCACATATCGGGTGGTGTCGGCGAGGAAACATTTGATTCAGACAGATCACATTTGGTTCTAACGTCTGCCACTAGACAGCCGGTATGGTCGGGAAATACAACCTCTGCTGGTTCCGAAGACAGAAGTCAAGCTCCAGCTGAAGGAGCTGTTGGAGATACTCTTTTGCTCAGTCTCGACAGTGCTGCATATCCTCATTTTTCTATTGAGGCTGCCAGGAGGAGGTCCTTTACTGTCTGGAGTCCTCAACACTCGCATACACCTGAGGAGTTGGCTGCAGCCGGATTTTTCTATGCAGGTAAGTTTTTACATCATCAATAAATATGGAAGTACAAATTAATTAAAGATGTCCCCAGGATCCTGCGAAAGCGGGGGAGAATGAAGGATCCATTGGCGACCACACATAGACGATACGGACCTTCCAACCAACCATGAGCTCAGAGCACCTACCGTTGGTCTAGCCATGCGTTTGTGGTAGGAACTTCTCGTCCTTCCGGGGAATGAGAATTCACGCTGGAAATAAGGAGTGCGTCACAGTAGGCACGACAGCGCAGCCCTGAAAGGGTAGATGAGACGCAAGAGGCCACAGAAGACCAGGCGGCAGAGATTGCTTGAGGAGGTGAGGAAAGAAAAGAATTCCGCTCGGAGACGATGGAAATCAGCGCCCAATCATGAGAAGGAGGGATTGCGCCAGGTGTGGCAACATCTGAAAGACAGGCACAACGCCCTCTCCCGAGCGGAAAGGTTTTGCAGAAACAGGCGGAAAACCTGGAAGGAACGTGAGAAGTTCTTCCGGGAACCATACGAGTTTGCACGATCCTTGTTCGAGCAGCCGCGATCCGGCGTCCTCGACGTCAGCAAAGAGGAATTGGAGAACCACCTCGTGACGACGTACTCCTATGCCCAACGGAACGTCCCACTCGGAGAGATCGAGGGGCTCACAAGGCCCAGGCGGAACCAACGGTGGAGTTCAATGCCAGGCCATCCGATGTGGGAGCGAGGTGGTTGCGGTAGTGAAGAAGGCAAAAAGCAAGTCAGCACCGGGGCCCAACGGTGTGCCTTATACAGTCTATAAAGATGCCCGAATGTCCTTATGAAGCTACACCGGATACTGAAATCCGCGTGGAAGCAGAAAGCATGTCAGCACGGAGTGGAAGACGGCCAACGGAATCTACATTCCCAAAGAGCAGAACTCTGCCGGCATTACCCAATTCAGGCCGATCTCTCTTCTGAACGTTGAGGGGGAAATATTCTTCCTGATCATGGCCAGTCGGATCACGAAGTACTTGACGGGGAACAAGTACATCGAGACAGCGGTTCAAAAAGGGGGGCTACCCGGAGTCCCCGGTTGTCTCGAACACAGTACCATGATCTGGGATGCTATCCAGAGAGCGAAGACGAAGAAGGAGGAACTCCACGTGATATGGTTGGACCTGGCGAACGCCTATGGGTCAGTGCCACACCAGTTGTTGTGGCATGCACTCAGGGCTTATCATGTGCCCGAGAACATAACAAAAATGCTAGTGCAGTACTTCTCTCTTCGGTTCTCGACCAAAACGTTTACGACCAAATGGATCGACCTGGAAGTGAATATTGCCATAGGATGTACTATTTCGCCGATATTATTTGTTATGTCCATGCAGGTTATACTGGATGCGGCATCCGACTATGCACACGGTCCGAGGCTCAGCGAAGGGGTGCACACGCCACCGCTGAAGGCCGTCATGGACGATACGGCAATCCTGACACCGAAGGAGAGTGGTGATCGCAGCGCTCTCCTCTGATTCGCTGGTGCAGGTTGAGCTTCAAGCCAAAGAAATTGAGAAGCCTGTCGATCATGAAGGGTAAGGCGGTGGAAAGGAGATTCACGGTGTCCGGACTGTCACTTGTCGTCCCTGGGGGGAAAGTGGAATCAACAAGCACACCTGTTAACTATCTTTTTCTCAGTTTTTGTCTTCTGCTGGACCTTTGTCTACACACCCCCCTTATTTAAAGTCTTTTTATCTCTCTCTCTCTCTCTCTCTCTCTCTCTCTCTCTCTCTCTCTCTCTCTCTCTCTCTCTCTCTCTCTCTCTCTCTCTCCACCAGACAATATCCCTCTTCACGTTCCTCCAGCACATAACCCCCACTGACACAGGCTTCGAACAACATGATAAAACATTTATTGCAGAAAAGTGTCATTTGTGTGTGCGATGTATGGGTGTGGATATATGTGGTGTAATCTATCTTGAATGTGCGACAGGATATAGTCTAGGATCATCATCACAGTTGTCATCATGATACAGCCATTCGACGTCACAAAGCACAGAACAGGAAATATCTCACCCAGTGGTGTGTCTCTCTGACTGATGTTTGATTTCTTCCCACTATATTCTGGAAACTTTTGAATAATATAGTCTCCACTGAATTATTTTTTTAGTTCGTGTCTTTCACTTTTATACATCCGATAAACTGGAATTTATTATAGTTCAGGTAATGTCTACACATCCTATCACTGGAATTTACTATAGTTCCTGTATTGACGAACCACAAAACACTGTCCAGAAATATATCGCCGACATACTGCTGTCATTCAGTTAACAAAATGTTCTGTTACACAGGGAAACTATTCTGACGTTATAGTCTTTCCCTTTCTATTACTTTTAGAGTGAACATTAGGGTTATCAGTTCTTTTATTGGTTGAAATATATTATGCTGTAAGTCTCGCTTATCGTGACTGCGTTCTTATTTTCCTTTCGTTCAAGAACGGTCTGACCTTTTATATTTATGAGACCAGGCTCAAAGCTTGAGGTCCGTTAGCACTGTACCAGAGTAAGACCCATTGCTTCTTCTCAGATTGGTAACTACTTTCAGTTTCAAGTGCGGGGAACCTGTCGAAGAAACAACACCGGGTAAGAGAAACTCAACTCCTAACCATTCCATGTGAATGTAGGTCTAAGGCCATATTCAGTCTGTAACCTCTATATCATCCTAGAGCTACATTCTTGCATAAGACAGAGTAGTTCAGCACACTACCCTATACAAGGTAAAAGAAAGAAACGCTAAAGGAAATGCACAGAAATCTCAGTAGACTCCCCTACCATAATATCCTAGCATTGACTTATCCTTTATCTCCCCACTCAATCTCAATCCTGCTGAATATCTTCTCATGTCATTTTACTTATCCTACCGACTGTAAGGACACCCCACTCGTCACAGCTTAAGTCACTCTTCAGCCTAATGCTGTCGACACTCTATACTACGGTTACACACGCAAGTTCACTATGCTAGAGTTCTAATCTACATCCATATAGAATCACCTTATTTAATCTATTTCAGTCCTAGAAGTAAACCACCTAGTCCCATAAAGGAAAAGTGCCTGTTGTCTTCAAACAACCTAGACTTGTGATATTATTTCTATTTCGGCACTGAAATAAATCCACACTCCAGCCGGTGTTAAGTCCAACTGTAAACTGATTTTCAAACGTTAATTTCAGCCAACATATAATTTGCCTGTACTACGTCACGTGTTTTGCTCTCAACAAAGCAGCCCCTGCTCTTTTCTCGTCTTTTGATCCTCGTACAACAACATCCCAACGCGTCTTCTTTGATAAAACGATCTTTCTGAACATCGATGATTATCCTTTGATCTCGACTAGTTTAGATCGTTTCTTCCGTGGCTCACGGGAACTGAGTTCCCCGTCTTCAATCGTTACGATCTCGTTTAATCGGAGTCCCCCGTTTTCACATGAAACAAAATGTAGCGGTATAAACCGCCGCTTTCTGTCCTTTGAACATTTAGGATCGTTGACCTCTAGTATCGTGACACGGACAAGCGATTCCCACGGTGGAGGAACCTATTGAGAGTCTCGGTCGTGTGTACGACTCAACCCTGACGGACAGAAACGCGGTGGTAGAGGTACAAACAATACTGTCGAACGGTATGAACCGACAAAACCAGGCTGATAGGCAAGTTCAAAGTCTGGGTCCTCCAATTTATGCTGATTCCGAAACTGCCTGTGGCCGCTGCTGATATATGATATCGGCGTGACCACAGTGAGCGCCATAGGAGGGCAAGACAAGCAGATACATGAGAAAGTGGCTTGGAGTACCCACATGCCTCACGACTGTCGCATTGTATTGTAAGCAGAGCAAGCTCGTCCTCCCGTTCCTGTCCTCATGGAAGAGTTTAAGCCGGAAAAGCCAGACTCGCGATGATGCTGCGCGAGTCTCCAGACATAACGGTCAGCGCTTCGGTTCCCGCCTTGAAGACGGGAAGGAAGTGGAAAGTCGTCAGCGCAGTCGAACAAGCCCAGGCTACACTCCAGCTGAAGGAGGTAATGGGCCACATTCAGCTTGGCAAGCAAGGGTTCGGATTCCATGTGAATGATCCTTGTGGTCGAAGGCAAATGCCAAGGAACGCAGGGACCTGGTGGTCAAGGACATCCGCAAGGGAGAGGATGACGGAAGAGTCCGCAAGGCTGCCCAACAGGCGCAGCAAGCGCAGTGGATGTCACGGGAAGCGGTTGTGCAGAGATTCATTAGGTGGAATGAAATCTGGCGCATGGCACCACTGCGTCTAGTTTCGTCATCCGATCCCTTTACGATGTCCTGCCATCAGGTGCCAACTTGGCAACGTGGGGGTTAACCACCGGCCCGTTCTGTCCCCTCTGCACGAAAGCCCAGATAGTCCAGACAGCTGAGCACGTGCTGTCTGGTTGCAAGGTTGCCCTAACCCAGGGGCGTTTCACATGGCGACATAACAAAGTCCTGACCGAGTTGGCCGCCATAGTGGACGTGGCAAGGATGAAAGCTAACAGAGAGGGGAACAGACCGAGGCCGATGGAAATTTCCTTCGTCCGAGCAGGGCGCAAAAATGGTAAAGCTGACGACTTGCCGCTTGCTACCGTCTTCGACGGTGCGAGGGACTGGCAACTGACCGTAGACCTAAAGGACCGTGGCAATTACCCTGAGGTAATCCGAAGGTTTGGCTTGCGGACCTGACATTGTGCTTAGCTCCTCGTCAGCCAAGCAGCTAACGCTGATTGAGCTGACTGTCCCGTACGAATCGAATATTGAGGAGCAGCACCTGTACAAGACAGAGAAGTACAATGACATGGTCGCGAGTCTCAGGCGGGAGGGTTACACCGTCAGGCTGTTCGCCGTCGAGGTAGGCGAGCGAGGTCTTGTCTCCTACTCCGTGTTCGATGTGCTGCAACGAATAGGCATAAAAGGACGAGCAAAGGCCCTGGCCCAAAAACAACTGTCTGAGGCTGCCGAAAAGGCCTCGTGCTGGCTGTGGAACTGCCACAACCTAAATTGGAATGAGTCTCGGAACTAGTATGGTTTCAGAAGAAAAGATGCATAACAGAGATTAAGAGCAGAATAGGGCAAGAAAAAGCTGCATTTCAGAAAATGAAAAGTAGCGTATGCAATAAGTCGCTATAATTGAGTGTAAGAAAGAGACTGCTAAAATGTTATGTATAATCTGCCTTACTGTATAGCAGTGAATCGTGGAGCGTGAATTAACAAATTAGGAAAAGTTTGGAAGCAACGGAGATGTGTTCCTAGGGCGAATGTTAGGAATAACCTGGACTGCCAGAGTAACTAACAAAATAAAATAATAATAATAAAAGTAGAACAGTGTATACAACTATAAGAAAGAGACAAACAGCATTCTTTGGTTGTGTAATGGGAAGAAATGTATTGGAAAACATCGTGACAACAGGAAAGATCAGTGGGGGGAAGAGGCAGAAGAGAGACATGATGCTGGATGCACTGAAACTGGCATGGAGGAATATCATCAGAAAAGTTTACCCAGAACACCATGGACCGAGAGCTACGGAGAACGCCTTCGCCCTGTGTGACAGGGTTCGCGGGTTTGAGTGGAAACACAGAAGCAGATAGGCTTGTGGGCGTGACTTTTGTAGGGGGGGGGGGGGGGGGGAGCAATGGACGGGACTGATATCCTGAACGCCCTCAGAGAGGCAGAACGGGTAAATAATTCAAGGGATGTATGTGCAGTTTTGACCAGACTGCAAGAGCTTGCCATTAATCGTGTAGTTAGTGGTAAAAAAATATTGCACGTTCTGTTGCAGGGCGTTGCATTCAGCCCCAGCCTATATTTACTGTTCTGTTTAAACATAGAACTTGTGCTTTTGTATGAATGTGAAGCGTGGATAATCGCTTATCGGCATGGCACATGATGATAGTGAGTTTGTCTTTGTTTTCTGAACGAGAAGTCAACTTTTATGCCCAGTTAGCCGGCATATGGAGCAAACTCACTACTCATGTGTTACAAAAGAAAGTTTAAGAGCATTGAACCTTTAAACCATGTCTGATTTGAGGGAGATCAGAGCACTTTCCGATGTGTCGGGAGTGCAATGGTGATCATTGGCACCTTGCCGTCTTAACAGACGATAGTTTGTTGTTACACTGTGCTTCAAAGAGGCATAATAACTACAACCCATAGCAGTAGCGAATGTGACTGATCAGACCTATTCTCGCTGTAAATGTGTGTCCGCAGTGGATGCATGTGAACACATGGCCATTTTTACCATCACGTACCATCTTACGTTTCGCGAGCTCAGTTGTGTGATCTGTCTACAAAAATTTTCTCCTTTGTATTCCCTTTATGATATTTGCTCTCCATGCAACACGTTCGGCGGCGACTTGCTACCAGTGAGCATTATCAATTCCTGTATCAATCATGTCCCGCTCACACACATCGTTGTATCGTAGTAGAGGCCGACCCCGAGATCTCTTACCAATCTGTAATTCACCAAAACATATTTCGTTTGGTATTCTGCCATCAGTCATCCTTGTAACGTGCCCTATGCATCTAAGTCTACGAAGACTGAGCATGGAACAAACCGTCACACAACCTGATCTTTCCAATACTTCAGTATTTGTGACTTTGTCTTGCCACTTAATACCAGGTATTCTTTGCAGACACCGCATATGAAAGCTGTTTAAACGTTTCTCTTGGTGTAAGCAAGTTACCAGGTTTAACTGCCATACAGAAGAGTATTAAGGACACAGGCTTGATAGACAAGTACTTTTGTTTTACCAGTAAGCTTCCTGTTCTCCCAGACTCCTTTTGTTAACCTTCCAATATTGCTGGCTTACTAATCCTAATGTTTTCCTGATCTAGGGATAATATGCTATTTACCTTTGATCCTAAATACGTAAAATGGTCTACTATCTCCAATTGGGCGTTGTCAATAAAGATTGAAAGTACCCCATGTGCACCTTGTGAATTAACCTGTGCTTCTTTTTGCTAATTGGTAACAAAATCAGAACAAAAAATTGGATAATGCAGATAAGTGAACTCTTCATCAGAGTGGGTCGTACTGCAGCACATCTGCAACAGCAACTCTTGATAGTACCCTCCTAATTTTTGTCTTGGTCTTCACTCTTCGATCATTTAGGAGGCCGCCTCTGAGCGTGGATGTGAAGTATATGACACCATGTGATACACGACAGGGATATTTCAGAAGAAGTGAAAAGGATATTCCAAAGAGGTGGAAGCTAGTACACAACCTTGCTTAACTCCACTCTTGATTTCAAACTCTTCTGAAGTTGCATCATCAGACTTGAATATACTCTTCATGTCTGTGTGGAACGATTCCACAATGGACAGAAGAGTTGGTGGGCAGACAATCTGCTTTAGTGCCTTGAACAGACTCTTACTACTAACCAAATCAAATGCTTCTGTGAGGCCGATGAAGGCAATAAACAGTGATTGATTCTGTTCACGGAATTTTTCTTGCATTGTTTCAATGAGAATATCATATTAGTGTTCGGTTCATCATATCGGTTCCGTCAGAAGCCACACTGTGATTCAGGTTAGACTTGATCTCCTACGACTTGAAGTCTGCGCAGAACAATTCTGGCAAATACTTTCCGAAAAATACACAGTAGTGAGATACCCCTATAGTTGTTACAGTCACTCCTATCCCGATTTCCCCCCCCCCCCTGTTCTTGTACAGTGCTTAAATCCGTAAAATCCTGGGGGATTTGTTCTTCTCGCCAGCATAGCTGTATTAGCTGCTGGATCTGTAGAGTGAATGTGCATTGCCCACTCCTGGTAACCTCTATTGGAATCCCTTCCTTACCTGGAGCCTTGCCAGATGCAAGTTCATTAATAGCACACTTAACTTCTGTTATAGTGGGAAGTGTATCCAGGTGGTCAAGAGTTGGCAGGGCCTCTATGGCGTTGAGGGCATCATATGCTGTAGTGCGTTCACATTTGTTCGCCTCCATATAAAAATCCATATCTAAGTAACCAACTGAGGGAAAATTATGAGATTTAGCATATAACCTTATCAGCATGTCCACCCAACAAAAACATTTTTGCTCTGGAGATTTACAGCAGATTTCAATGTTTGTTTATATGCGGTATATAATTTACGAGTCAGAGATTAAGTTCATAATTTTAGATGTATTACCCCGCCAGCCAGACAATCAGGGTTCAACGTTGAATATTTTGCTTGTTTTACGGGATTGGCCTTGTGCCAAGAACCCCGCGCAGTTTAAATTGGTAGTCTTCAGAGGTGTCATCGAAATGTGGGTTATTTCATGAAACCTGATTATTTTATTTCTTAAATCTTACTACTTATCGCTAACAGTGAAATATGTGAAGTTGTACACATATTTTTGTCAAGAAGCTGATCGCAGGAAACTGTATTATACTATTACAAATTCCGAAAAAGAACAGTGCATGCATTGGGTTTGAGTGCCATATTACTGCTAACAGGTTGTTCATCAATTCCAACAGACAATCGATAACGAAATAACTGCGGCTCGCAAAAATAAGTAACAGTAATATGATCTCTGCGAGCTAATCATAACTTGAATAACGAAAGTCGATTCCTGGAGGTTAAACAAACAAAATCTCCATTTAATTTTCCATAACGTATAAGGTTGGATTATCACAAATAATATTCAACTCTTACAGGGCCTGTGTCGCCAGGGCCGGCAGTAAGTATTATTATTGAAATTAATATTAGTATAAATCACAACCCGTTTTACATGTTTGTTGCCCTACTTGTCCTCTGGGATTCGTCTTTCTATCCATCAAATATGCGTCTCGCCCCTCTGCAACAATATACTAATTTCTCCGTTTGCAGGTTCGTTTATCCGTGGCTATATTACGTATCATTCTTGGCAACTATTCTTTCCGTCTGCTGTTACTATTCAAGCCACTGATTTGATGCCAATCTAATCCTTAGCCAACTTAAATTCTCCGACATTGAAAATGCCGTCTTCCAAATCTTCCCGCAAGTCTGCCGTTGCTATTGTCATCTCTGTGTGACGTTTTGTTGTTGTCATGTCGTCTCTTTGATTTCCTAGCATTTTTGGTGTAAAGGATTTCTACCTTATTCATACTACGTCATTCCGTCGCACTCGCTATTTGGCAGTATGCCCCCCTCCCCTTTAAAATGATTAATCATTTTCTCAAACGTCATCAATTAACCTGACAAATAGCAGTGCAGACGTAATGAGCCATATGTTGTGCTAATACGATGGTATGGTCAACTATCAATCACACACAAAATAAAAAAAATTATTATACGACGGGCACGCACACCAGTCTACAATCCCACGGTAGACGTCGTGTAGCACTGCCTATGGGAGGGCTGTGCTAACTACCTAAACCTAGTAGTCCCTCATTTGTCAAAACTGACAAGCGTCCAAACCCTAGCTAAAAAAACCGGAGTAAGGGGACGTGTGTGATTCACAGGGTACCAATCCGTCAATATTAGTTAACTGCCCTATAACTATATCTGCATTATATTTCCCTTGCCATGTCATCGATCCTTATCGTATAGGAGAGGTTCCGCCATAATAGTTGTAGACGTAGCACAATCGTGTTAAATGTCCTTTTCCCGAGACTCATATAACGTCATCATGTTGACTATCAACGCTATAATTGTTTTGTACGAAATGCAATGACAGATACTCTACATCTGCGACATAACCAAATGTAGAATATATACATCGTGGCTTGATGTGTCGACAGCGATTAGGATAATAATAATAATCTATGAAATATTAATTAATTAATTATAACGAACTTGAAAATTAGTAACCAATTTAATTATACTAATTCAAATTACGTGAAATCAATAATGAAATTGCATAATATGCACAGTCTTTCATTGCCACCATGCTAATAAAGTCAATATCCCAATGCACAGTTTGTAATGTCCATCGTCTGAATGTAACGTGCAAGTGTTAAATCCAAAAATATCACATTTCTACCAATCGCCAGTGTCTCAATAATATATAATAATAGTAATAGGATCCATATTATAACTGAAGAAAGTCATATGTGCAAAAGACATTAAATATTAATATGAAATATCATTGTCCTATAACCAAACCCGAACGAATTCCTCACGAACCAGCACAGTGCTCCCGAAATGTTCATCGTCAATAGCGCACAGTATACAATCGCAAAATCATAGCATCTGAATTACATGGATTTCCGCTGAGAATTTTGGTAATGAATAAGAATTGGGTAGGTCTAACTTTCACGGGAATATCTGAAAGTACCTCGTTCTTATTTTAGAATCGCGAAGTCTGCACTAAATTGGTGTGTTGCTGGCGTCAGTGTGTATTTGTTCTGAGTTATCTGTATAATCCGCCAACCATTGTAAACATATATTTTTAACTAATACTCTTATGCCTTCCTTCCTTTCACTCAGTCAATTTGTCTGTGTTGCATTCTTCATTTCTTACTTTCTTTCATTCATTCTTCCTTTACTTAACCATTGTAGATAATAGTTATAGATTTGTGTTCAGCTGTTTACAATATAATTCTTGGCATACGAGAAAATGTTTGTAACCGATTTCACTGTGTGTATGTGAATGTTTGATATATATTTCCATGTTCGAGTGTATATGTCTGTACCAGTGCACTCAAGATAGGTGAGGGGTGTTTGTATTAGCATCATCATCATGTGCCCAATAAAGATGATTATGACGTTCCGCAGCCATCGTCGTGTGAAGTGTTTGTGAGCAATAGGTATATTTCTTGCAATATTAGCGTGTGGTGTCTGTCGGTTGGCTTGCCTAATGTCATTTGTGGCAACAATTGATCGTCGGAAAGCCTGATACTGTTGCTCCACCACACACATAGCAGAACGAATGTTGCCATGAAAAGTAGTGTTTATTTCTGCTCACCATGGTATAAATATCTTTGCGCAGTCAAGTTGTCCCCCTGATGTGTTTTACCGTCATTTGTACACGACGAAGGGCACCGTCTGTTAATCATTTTGGTCATATGTATTGGCTGCCTATTATCTTTTTCTTTTGTCTCATGCACAAGGGATTGAGAGAGTGTCTTGGCAAGTCCATGGTCGACCATGCCGGCATTGGGACACTGTCAAGTTTGGAATATGCCCAATTATTAAACCGGCACATGGATCTGACAAGGCTGCAACCCATATTTCTCCCTCATAAAAGGGACATAGGATCGTGATCCATGTCGCCTTGTATTTTTCAAGGGTACCACCAAACGTTCTGCAGATCACGCTCTTACCTGTGTAGTCACCCCTATTTACCAGTTTGTGGTAAGCCCCAGCTACATATACTGCTGTGTCCCTCACGCAAGTTGTTGGAAAACCATTAACCCATGCGTGGTGTATGTTAAGCTTGCCATTCATGGTGTTGGCAGCGTTCGCTTCGTACATTCGTGTGCGATACTCAATGTCAGGGAAATCCTTATCTATGTATGTCTGAATGATAGCTGCATGTGTGTCCTCTATGTCATCGAAATCGCTACTGGAGAACACGTATGCAGTACTAGCCTCCTTCTACCTGTCTCTCAACGCACACGACTTACTGGTATGCCCGTACGCCCGACAAGAGTAACATGTTACACTCTTCTTATAAGAATCATACTTACTTCTCTTCTTTGACGTGGTGTCTCTCAAATATGCTGCATACCCTGGATGTTGGTCACACATTTCAAAATACCCGTGTGACAGTTTACAGTGTGGACACCATGTGAAGTGACCCTGTCGGAATCTCTGTTTGTGTTATGATAACGTCCTCTGTTTTTATTTGAGAATCTCTTAAACTTATCATTACCTCTGTGACTCTGGAGTCTGGCACTAGCCCCTATCATAAGTTCTGGTTGTGTGCATTCAGCAAATATGTCACGGTGGGCGTTATAGAAAGATTCCCCCCGCGACTCCATCTCTGTAAGTGACTTACATTTATTCTCTATGAGAAATACAGACATAGCCCTAGGTACAGAAGAAAGAAGTTTGTCGTTCAGTATCAGGTCACGTATTATCAAATCAGAACCAACGTCTGCTGCTCTCAACCATTTATCAAAGCAAGAGGGAGTCTCAGATACAAAGTCGAGGAACGTTTGGTTCGCTTTAGGAGTCAGAGTCTTAAACTTTGTTCTTAAACCACATTCATCTAAAGAAATGAGCAAGAACTCTGTCTCGCATGTATTTGTAGTTGGTCCGCAAATTCTCAGGAATCAACTCGATCACCTTTAAAGGCTCCAATGCGAGATGTCGATGAAACAAAATTGGTAAGTCTTGTTCTGGAATTTTATAGAACTTCGCCAGAACTTCAAAATTAGTAATCCAAGAACTCGCCGAATTACCTTGTTGGAAATTACGAATCAGACCCTGGTACTTCTTAACTGGGTCGCTAGTCTTTGCTTGTAATCTTTCTCGTTCTATCTAGGCTTCACGGTCCATTTTCAAAGTCTTAACTCGCAAATTAATTTCAAGTTTTGTGTCTTTTAGCAACTCCTCAGTAGCTAACTCTCCGTCTCAAATGCTAGCTGCTTTTCTTTGATTTCCTTCTCTGCCGCTAATTTTTCTTTTTCAGCTACTATTTTCTCTCGTTCTAATGTTAACTCTCTATCTTTTGGCCGCCAGTCGCTCCTTTGTCCATTCTTTCTCAGCTGCTAATCTTTTCTTTCCTTTCTCCTCTTTCATGTGCAGCCGCAGCCCTGAAGTTCTTTAGCCTCCTTCTCTGCTGTAATCTTTCAGCCCTCTCCTCTCTCTCTGTAGAGCCTGAAATTCCTTCAATTCCTGCTTTGCCCACATTCTGAGCTCCTGGCCGGTCAACATCGACTTCTCACCCATCTCCATGAAATCTTGAAGTGTCGATATGTTGTGCTAATGTGCTGCAATATCTCTAGCTAACATATAATTTATATGCGGAGCTCAATCGCCAGAATGCGTAAGCAGATAGTAGTAAATATATCAACATTATAACACGTTGATCGAAATGTCAACTTTAAAATCAACAATATTGTAGAGCAGAATAGCGCGTAGAAAATTAACGAATCTGGCGCGAAATAAATATCGTCTTAACCACGTTACGATATGTAAATACCAGAAAAGAAGGTAGAAAATATATTAAGTACAAAGCTTATAACGCCACAACAATTACGCCGTTACGAAAAAAATATACGAAGTGTAACGCAAACATACATATCTAGTACCATAATAAAAATAAGTATGAAGTAGTGAAAGAGATAAAGAACATACACAACCGCTACGGACACGTCACACGTACCAACGAATCGCGAGAACGCTACAAAAAATCGTAACGAGCTGACAACCGTAGTGTCTAATGTATCTCTGTGACATATACATATATGCTTATTTGTCACCAGGATAGCTCTCCAATCGCCCGCATCGTCATAATAGCACACGAATCGGCCATAAAAAAATAGTATGTTTAGGATCATAACCACCCAACAAGACAACAATTAAGTACAACAATCAACAATTATACTGGCCTTTGTTGGATTGATAAGTTACCAAAGTTGATGTTGATGTAGGTGTCTGAATACGAGTGACACCCACAGTTAGTTGATGCAGGTACGTAGTTGAAATTCCTTGAAGAATTAGTAATACTGCTGAATATGTCGTGCGAAAATGTCCTGTGTAGCTTTTGGTATCTTAAAATGTGTAACGAATCATGTCCTGAAATGTGTCCGTGTTGAAGTGTGCAATAGTCCTGACGTCAATGTATACGTGTAGGTTCAGATGAAAATGTGTCCAGGATGAAGTTCCGTCGTGTAGAATCTCAAAATAATGTGCAGTGTATAGTCCAAATATCCTGTGGGAATTACATGGCGGGAAGCGTAGGTGTAGAAGATAAAGTCCATCTTGTGCTGCATACATACGGGTATCAAAATTTCCTCAAAAATAATGTCCAAAGTACAGTTCAGATTTCCTTTGAAAATTCGGTGGAGGTAAGTGTGTGTGTAGAAGGTAAAGTCCACAAAGTGCAGAATTCATAGTAACAATAAAATCCGTATTAATTTTCAGATATGTGTAGAAGGAACTTCATAAACAATGTTCAGACAAGCAGGTACTGTCCACTGTGCCGATAATATACAAACAAATGTCGGTAGTTAATCGATCCATCTTTCTTCCAGACGATAATCCAGACTGTGACGTAAAAATTAAGTAGAATGACTTGGGGAGTGCTATGTTGTCCTGGCCTTTGCATTTACGTAGCTAATGACGAATAGTTTCAGGCATTCCACGGAAACAAGACCCCAACTTGCCATATTACTGCTAACGGGTTGTTCATCAATTCCAACAGACAATCGATAACGAAATAACTGCGGCTCGCAAAAATAAGTAACAGTAATATGAACTCTGCGAGCTAATCTAACTTGAATGACGAAAGTCGATTCCTGGACGTTCAACAACAAAATCTCCATTTAATTTTCCATAACGTACAAGGTTGGATTATCACAAATAATATTCAACTCTTACAGGGCCTGTGTCGCCAGGGCCGGCAGTAAGTATTATTATTGAAATTAATATTAGTTATAAATCACAACTGCGTTATCACAAAATGTTTACATGTTGCCCTACTTGTCCTCTGGGATTCGTCTTTCTATCCATGAAGTATGCGTCTCGCCTCTCTGCAACAATATACTAATTTCTCCGTTTGCAGGTTCGCTTATCCGTGGCTATATTACGTATCATTCTTGGCAACTATTCTTTCCCGTCTGCTGTTACTATTCAAGCCACTGATTTGATGCGAATCTAATCCTTAGCCAACTTAAATTCTCTGACATTGAAATGCACCGCCGTCTTCCAAATCTCCCCGCAAGTCTGCCGTTGCTATTGTTTTCTCGGTGTGACGTTTACCCTGTTGTCAAGACGTCTCTTTCAATTTTATCGCATTTCGGTTTAAAGGGTTTCAACTCTATTTATACTGAGCAATTCCGTCGCACTTGCTATTTGGTATGAGTAAGCGGTCATTTCGTCGATGGGTGCAAGATCTGGAATTCAAACCAACAATCGCAATAACCAAACGGTAGGTAGAAAGGCTTAATGTATAGACAAGCTCTTGACACGGATTTCATAAGCGAGGCTATTTATAAAACTGCTTTAAAAAGGTCGCTTAAAGTCGACAGCGTCGACTTTCATTGCCACCGGGTTCTAATCCCATGTGGCTTACAGGTTATCTTTCCACAGCGCGGAAAGCATCGCACAAAGCACGAACTCCGCAGCTCTATCGACGACCCACAGGAGTCTCCGAAAAATTTTAACTCGTGAAGCCGAAGGATGCGGCCGGAATCGAACCCACAACCTTTGGAGCCCGAGTCAAAAGGCTTGACCACTTCGCCACGGAGACTCCTAAAATTATAAAAATTTTGGATTTTATATCCAGGATTATCCAGCATTATAAAAATGCTGGATGCCAAAGAAACAGTGACTGTAAGAAAACTTAGGGTTTGGTTGAGAAAGAACAATAACATAGAGCTATCCAAAACAACTTTGTGGAAAATTATAAGGACATTATCTTCACTTTTAGAAAGTACAAGGGAGGTAGAAATATTCTTTGCGAGCAACCGCATTTAGGAGCCATGAGAAGCAGATACCTACGTGAAATAAGGGAAATGCGCAAAGAAAATTATGGCATAGTGTATTTGGATGAAATGTGGATCAATGCGCACCACACAAGTGATAAGGAATGGCAATCAGTGGATGGACAGATAAAGCGATATGTGCCCAGTAGTATAGGACAGCTTTTGGTCATGGCCCATGCTGGTAATACGCATAATGGCTTACAACAGAATGCTGGGCTCGTGTTCGTATCAAAGCATACAGACAATAGGGATTATCATAATAAGATGAATGGTAATGTATTTAGAGATTGGCTCGAGAATACTGTGCTTCCATCCCTAGATAGACCGTCGTGTCCAATTATGGACAATGCATGATATCAATGTTGTTGCCCAAGAAGACAAAATACCTACAGCATCGAGCACAAAGGGAGCAATAAAGATATGGTTCCGAATGGAAAACATACCATTTCCAGAAAGGTATTTCTAGCTAGAATTGTTGTCCCTTGTAAAACAGACGCCAAAAAGCAAGAAATATCAAATCGACAAGTTGATAGAAGAGCATCGTCATGGGTGCTTGAGACTTCCGCCGTACCACTCTCATTTTAACCCTATAGAACTTGTGTGGGCTAAAATTAAAGGACAGGTGGCAGCTGACAATACTATATTCAAATTGTCTGACGTCAAGATACTAATCCAGTCCGCGCTATTAAATATTGATAAAAGTTACTGGGAAAATGTGAGGACCATGTGTTGAAAGAGGAAGAGGACTATTGGAGAAAGGATGGATTGAATTTTATGCAACCGAGAGCAGTCATCAACCTACTGGAATCGTCCGACACAGATTAAGGTCTGAGCAGATCGCAGACCTTAATCCGCGTGCACGCTTACTGGGATATTTTGCTCCAACTATTCAGACGAATTGCAGGCCCTAAACATTACAGCATCAGCACAATGTCAATGGCAACAGTTTGTATTCCACAGTGATGAATTTTCAATTCCGCAAGCCCTCAGCGGTGACAAACAACTGGTATTGAAAAAAAAAACAACACACTAAACGCATTGAATACCAACAGAAGAGTAATATTGCGGTGGAAACTGACATATTGTGGCATAACAAGAAACGTGAGAGCAAACACGTTGTCAAATTAGGGGACAACACACGTGCATACGAATCAATCTATAAACTTCAATGAAAAGAGGACCAACATCTTGGTCGTTAAGAAGAAAGCCCACTACAGAGACACTGACAACTATTTTCATAGTGCAAAACAGGTAATCATGTTCCGTCTCTGAACAGTAAACAGCAGAGTAGACAATCTTTCACGAAGACTCAAAGCGGGTCTGTCACCCATGTGTACGTGTGAACAAACTACACAGACAGCTGAACAGATCCTTAAAAATGGACACATGATGACTAAATTGCGGTATCATTTCTGGTCACTCCATACGCACATTAACGCACAGCTATTTGGAAGCTTTCACGAACTCAATATAAAAAGCTAAATGCATCCTAGTAACATGAATACTTGTGTACAATTATTAACCAGCAGCTGAAGAAACAAGAAGGAAATGAAAAATAAGGTAAGAAATATATTCCTTCTACTTTCCTGTCAATTTACACATTATTTACCCCATGCCTCTGTAAATTCTCTGTCTTTACTAATATTACACATTGCACCCCTCTCGGGAGTCTCCGTGGTGAAGTGGTCAAGCCGTCTGACTCGGGCTCCGAAGGTTGTATGTTCGATTCCTTCATTTCACGAGTGCATTTTTTCGGAGACTCCCGAGGGTCGTCGCTGGAGCTACGGAGTTCGTGCTTTGTGCGACGCTTTCCGCCTGCGGAAAGAGACTGAGCCATATGGGATAAAACCCGGTGCAATGCAGTCGACCCTGTCGACTTTTAAGCTACTTTTTTTATTGCACCCACTCCCATACGATTCTGGCTGCGCCTTGTACTTGTGTCCTTACTTGCTTTACTGTAAGACTAGTTTGTTAGCGTGAATTCACTACATTTTCCCCAATACATCAAAGAAATGTCGCCGCTTTCGATGATTTAAGTTGCTTTTGGACCTATCAAAGACATATTCCTTGGGTGGGGGTAAATATAAGACGGCAGGAAAAATTTCATAACGATGCAACAGACAGTTTTCAAAATAATTGATCGTGAATGACGGCATAAATTTCCGGACAGACTATAGAAATAAAAATGGGAGAACCGTTGAGGCCACTTAGACGATTACACAAATAGACACACATAGTATTATTTGGTGACAGGTTCGATCCCGGTCGGTAACTGTTATAGCTTTCAAACATTTATGTTGTCTAGTGCGTCTTCTGATCTCTATTTACTTTTTCTTTCTTCTTCTTCTTCTTCTTCTTCTTCTTCTTCTTTCTTCTTCTTCTTCTTCTTTCTTCTTCTTCTTCTTCTTCTTCTTCTTCTTCTTCTTCTTTCTTCTTCTTCTTCTTCTTCTTCTTCTTCTTCTTCTTCTTCTTCTTCTTCTTTCTTCTTCTTCTTCTTCAGTGAGCGCCAAATAATATTATATGTGTCTATTTGTGTAATCGGACAGACTAGTTTGGTCTCGCTGAGTAAAGCTCCAAATAGTAATCTACCACATCTATCCATCTGCTGTTTCTTATTAGTGATTATTTCTCCAGTCGAGGTTTTCAGTGGTGCACTTCTTTTGATCATTGGACCACAGGCCTTCTTTATCCCTTCATACATGCTTCTGATGTTTCCCTTATCACTTGCATTTTGAATGTACTCGCATAACTTGATCCAATAGTCATTTGCACACTGCCTGGCAGCCTTTTGCACATCCTTCCTAGCTTGCTTCAGCTCACTGAGAGTGTTTCGCGTTGTTCTTTCCTTGTTTCTTAAGAGAGCTATCTTCTTTTATCAATCAAGGGCTGCAGTGTCTGGCTGTTTGCCGCAAACCAGTCCTGCCTCTTATGATCCACAGTGCCATAAACCCCTACCGCTGTTTTATAAAGAGTTTCCTTAAGTTTACCCCACTTTTCACTTGCTGTACAATTTTCTGATGTATCAGTGAAAGCGTCTTCAAGTTGCTGTTGGAACTCAAAGCACTTATCAGGATCTTGGGTGTTAATAATATTAATCCTGGGGCTAGATTTGTGTTTAGTCGTGTAGATTCTCTTTGGTCTCAGTCTAACCCTTGCAACAACTAAAGAATGATCAGTATCACAATCAGCACTGTGGTAACTTCGAGTTAATGATGTTTGATTCAAATGTTGTCTCCGTGTGATGATGAAGTCTAGCTGATGCCAATGGCCGGATCTTGAGTGTTTCCATGTGACCTTATGCCGCTCTTTGTTTTAAAAAAGAAGTTTGTAATACATAGGTCGTTTCTGGTGCAATGCTCCAGCAGCCTTTGCCCATTGTCATTCATGTGACCGATGTTGTATTTTCCAAGGCACACTGGCCATGAACTCGAGTCCTTGCCCACACGAGCATTAAAATCACCGAGCATATACATGTAGTCAGATTTTGGTACTGCCTTGATCACAGAGTCTAACTCCTCATAGAATGAATCCTTCACATCATCAGAGGAAGTGAGTGTCGGTGCATATGCAGTGATAATGGTGGCAAAACCACAAGTGGTTGCCAAGCGCAGGGATAATAATCTTTCATTTCCGCCAGCTGGAATTTCAATCATTCCCAGTAGTGAATTCTTCACTGCAAAGCCCACTCCATGTTGTCTGTTTACTTCCTGCCCTCTACCTTTCCAAAAAAAGGTGTAATAGTTTTCCCTGAGTGACCCTTCCTCAGCGAGGCGAGTCTCCTGCAGGCCAGCAATATCAATGTTAAGACGATTGAGTTCGGCATCAATCACAGCAGTTTTTCTCACATCAGTCAATATTCAGTCAGGTCAGTGGAAAATTCCTGGACATATGGTTCATTAATGTTCCATGTTGCAAGCCATAGCTTGAGGTTTCGATTTTCTTATTAGTATACATGGTGCATTGGTTTTACAGCCTCGATTCAATATTTTGTCTTAGCCCCAAGCCCCATTGAGCAGGCGGCTGTGGTGGATCAGCACCCAATTTGGCCGGAGGGGCTGCCCAGCTGAGGCGGGGGTAGCTGATCAGTGACACCTGTAGGTGTCTCCCACCGTCAGAGGCAACCCGTGGCCCCATGTCTATGCCAATTGACAAGGACTTATACCCATAACTGCTACCTCTCTCTTGATTTGAGACCGTTAAGACCAGGGATGGAGTTATACTCTCCATAGCACAAAGCCTGGGCTGAAATATAGCACAAAGCCTGGGCTGAAATATAGAGACCATGTGTTGCCCATGCAGCATGATCCTCTCTCTGCCGTAGTTCACTCCAGAGGAAAGATAACACCAATACATCTGGAACAAGGACAAGCTGCAGAAGCTGCCGGATCAGCAAAGCTAATGCTCTAACTGTCCGCCTGTCGGAGCTTCGATCCTAGACCAGCTGCCAACCAAGGCTTAGGGGCTGTCTGCCCTGCCATGACATTTTGTCTTTAGGTTGCATTTCCTAGCACCAGGATAAGGCTTGTATGTACTGTCAGGTAGTACGGTCTACTGTCATACCGTAGCTCAGTCATATCTAAGACCTGACACCTGCACTGAAGCTCATCTGAACTATAATGTACTGCCCAGTTATACACATTTTTTCATGATGTCCAGGTTACATGACTGTGTGAGGTGCTTCTACTGCGGCCTGGGGTTAAAATTTTGGCGACCAGGAGACATCCCAGCCTACCAACATGCCAAGTACCGCCCACACTGCAAGTTCAACATCTTGTATAAAGGCCAAGACTATATAGATAACGTGCAGCAGGAACTACGATCCGAGCAGGTAGGTGTTAAGAAAAACTGTTGTGGTATTTCATACATAAAAACCGTAAACTGATTAGAGAGATAGACTTAGAGAGTCACAATTTTTTGGGTCACGTTCTGGGAAGAAATATGGTGAATAACTTGGTGACAACTGGCAAGAATGAGGAAAACAGAACAAGGGAAAGCAGAGAAGTAAATATATGGATGACTTGACCACGACTCTAGTGATCGTGTGAGATTTCAGAACATGACCGCTCACGCTTATCTATATGGCACGTGATTATGATAATAATTCCCTTTTACTGCTTATATTGGATTCCCCTCTATTTTTTTCTGCTCTGTGGTTTCCATAGAAGGACTTCTTTGTTATACTATTTAGTTATGTTTTCTCAATGTGTGGTTTATTCGGCGCCAGGCTCACCTCTTCATTCATTGGAATCTGCTTAGTTATCTCCATGAGCACGGCATTGGTGATTTTGTCATACCATTTTAGTCTTTCTCTTTTACGCAGAGACCAATTTATGAATGTTTGTAGTTTATTAGTAACTTTTTCAGTTGCTAACCATTTTTTATCCGTATAGCATGGCTATTTCTTCCTCTTCTTTCGTTCGTTTTGAAATATGTCTATAACTGCAATGTTATCTCTTGTACGAATTTAACTGTCTTTTTAGTTCACTCAGCGGTCCATAGAGTTTATCTTCCACTGTTGTCTCTCTAGGCCAGAAGGTTTGCCTAGATATGTTGTATTTTGGGCAGTCTTGGAGTAAGTGCTCTGCTGTCTGCTGCGCCAGTCCACATGTGCATATGCTCCTCCATTTCGAACGGCATTTGTGCTGACCCATCTGTGTAGGACTCGGAGTCCAGAGGTCCTGTGGGTATTCATTCATCAAGGAGCTGAGAGTGGCGTTCTGCGCTGTACAACTGTTCTGTTCTTCCTTGTCAAATATTCCTCTCACTTTTGTCTGGATTTGTAGTGATAGTCTATGTTCATCTTTCCATGGAGTTCGCTCTGGAATAGTTTTCAGGGGGATACCAACTGTGGGCAGATCGGTGGTTTCTCTGCAGAGTCGTTTGGCCTGGTGGATAAAACTACTTCTTTTCAACCGCCCCATAGCTAAGTTTTCAAATCTGTTCTTCATAGGGTGGCCTGGCAAGCTGAGGAACTTTTCTGCTTGTATTAGCGTTTTCGTATCTCTGCGCTCTCTCAGTGCTTGTGTCCTCCCCATCTTCTCCATCTCCACTATAGGGGTTGATCTCATCCCTCCTGTGGTGACTCTAAGTGCTTGATTTTGCACCTTGTCCAGCTCTTGTAGTGTGGTTTTTGATGCTGAACACCACGCAGTTGACCCGTATTCCAGGTGTGGTCGTATGCTCTGTTGATAAACTTTGCTAAGTATTTTCCCACTGGCTCCCCATGTGGTTCCACTTAGTTTTCTCAGGATGGCTATTTTCCTTCTGGCTTTTGCTACTGCTTTGTTGATGTGCTTTCTCCATGTCAGCCTGTCATCAAATGTTACTCCAAGGTATGTTGGTTCTTTATCTTCTCTTAGGGGTATTCCATTTATCTGGATGATCCCTGCCTTTTGTTTTGGAGAGAGGGTAAATAGAGTGGTGCTGCACTTGTCAGTGTTTATGCTGACACACCATCTATTTGCCCATGCAACAAATGCATCTACAGCTCTTTGTAGCGATCTGGTGGCCACTGATGCATGTTCATTTGTGCTCCATAGAACCAGGTCATCAGCGTACATTGCCGCTTTAATTCCATGCGGTAGATTAGCAACAAGATCATTGATGAAGATTAGAAAAAGTGTGGGGGACAAGACTCCGCCCTGGGGAACACCGTGACGCAGTAGTACTTTCTTGCTCTTGAGTCCGTCTATCTGTACTCGGGCTCTTCTGTTGTGCAAGTATGCTTTCACCCATTTGTACATTCTTCCATTGACTTACAGTTTCTCAGTTTCTTCATCAGACCTTCTTTCCAGACTTTGTCAAAGGCTTTCTTCAGATCTATCCATGCCGCAAGCACCAGCTTCTTCTCTTGGAATGCATCCTCAATTTCTTGAGAGAGGTAGGTTGTCTGATCTTCCGTAGAGTAGCACTGCCTAAAGCCAGCCTGCTGTGGCACAAGGATGTTTTCACTTTCAATGTACCACTGCAGTCTGTGATTGATGATGCGCTCCATTGTTTTGCAGAGACAGCTGGTGAGGCTAATTGGTCTGTAGCTGGAGGCAATGGAACTATCTTTCCTGATTTTAGGAGGGGTATCATGACTGCTTCTCTCCAGGCTTGTGGATCACTGCCTAAGGTCCAGCTGTTATTGAAGATCTGCAACAGCTTTGCTTTGGCCTCTGTTCCTAGCTTCCTGATCATTTCATTGAAGATACCATCAGCTCCTGGTGACTTTCTCATTTTCAGTTTTGATATGGCTAGCTCCAGTTCGCTGATTGTGATAGGTGCCTCCAGAACCTCATGTACTGTTTCATTCTGTCCTGTATGTTGCCATTTCTCTCGAATCTCTTGTTGTTGCTCTGGACTAATTTCGATGTTGTTATCTTGTGCAAATGAGACCGCAAAATGTTCAGCTGCTTCCTTTCCTGTTAAGATGTTTCCGTCTTTATGTAGTGCAATTTTTGAGTTTCTCCATGTGACCTTATCGTTAAGTTGTTTTATTAGCTTCCACAACTTCCTGGTGTCTCTTTCAAAGTTCAATGACTGTTTTCTCCTGCCAGCTTTTCCGTCTAACCTGCAGGTCGGCCCTTTGAAATTTGGCTTTTGCATGCTGATGTTTATTGTGGTGTTCTTGGCTGGGTTTTGCCTCTGTTTTCTTTCTACACACTTCCACATCATTATGCAACTGTTCCAGTTCACTATTCCAGTAGGGTTTATAATGTTTATGGGTTCCTTTTGGTACTGTTTCTCGTGCTGCCTGTAGTATGCATTTTGGCAAACTCCTCAACTATTTTATATATGTCTTTCTCAGTGTTAAGGTTTCCAACCAGTATGCTGGTGCGATGCTTGTACATTGCTCAGTCTTCTTTCTGTTCTTATTTTAAAATTATCTGTTAGTTGTCTCCCATAAAGAACTCTGAATTTCCCGTCCTTATGTTGCCTGTATTTATGAATTTAATGATATTCCATGGGATTCCACAGTGTCTCATCGAATATCAAAGAGATTCCTTATCAATTGTGCCAAAGGACATAATCCGCAATGCAATATAACGTGGTAGTTTTATTTAAATGTATTCATTATATTATAAAGCAATGGAGTTTGAAAGCCTCATCTCAAAGTCTTCCATACAGGTGAAATCCTATGTGACATTGAGGTTTGAAAGCCTCATCTCAAAGTCCTCTATACAGATGAAATCCCATGCCACATGAAATCTCATGTGACATTGGGGTTGGAACGCCTCATCTCAAAGTCTTCCATACAGTTGAATGTCAATGTAGCATTGGAGTTTAAAACATCTGGGAATTCCATACAAATGAAATCCCTGGTGATACTGGAGTTTGAAAGCCTCATCTCAAAGTCCTCCGTACAGTGTGTCTGCCAATGTGGCACTTTTTTTTTTTGTTCGCATATCCTTTACAGGACATCGCTGTCAACATCAGCATCTTTCAGCTGATTGTTGATTTATTAGGCAAGATTACGCTCAGTAGTTTGCCATTGCTTTCTGAGCGACCGGCTCACATACCCCGTAAGTTACCGACGCGGAGAGAACCGCTACCAATTCTCGCGCACGTCACGTTACTCACGAGAGGTATACGGGATTACGGAGAAAGTCGTGTAACTCCTAGACCAGGGAGACCGGCAATGTGGCACTGGAGATTGAAAACATCATCCTAGACGGGAGGCCTCTTACTGGCATGGAAACGAGCAGGCTGAATAGATCAGTAGCTACCCAGGCTAGTCTTCAAATGAGAAAACTACCCACACAATCATATATATATATATATATATATATATATATATATATATATATATATATATATATATATATATATATATATATATATATATATATATATATATATATATATATAGCACACACGATTATGAGATACACATGTTTGAATTCTCGCCAGTACGATGGAGTTTGTGCACTGTGCTGAGATGCTCCTTGTGTGATCTATACGAGGAGATTAGAGCACTTGTAGGGGTATATTTGAATAAAGAAAGTGATATTTTACACATATAGGTCTTCAACACATTTGAAAAGGTGTACTGTGTACACAACCTGTTTTTCACGATGTGTTTCATTGTCTGTACAAATAGCAGCGTGTTGATGTAACGGTTAGGACGCTGCACAGGCAATCGCATGGGCGCGGTCGAGCAAGGGTTTGATACCACCTCTCGACATTCGCTATGGGAGGCTAAGTTGGCCACCTATTCCTCAGCGTGCTCGCACCTTCATAATGTGATGGTCATAACACTTCACATACTATCAGGGACTCTGTGTGAGTGTTTGTTTGTGCGCGTGGGCGTGCGTACACAATTACATAGCTGTATTTATGATATGTCTTCATTTATTTGAGGTAAATCAGAACTGGTTAGATTAATATCCTGTTCAAAATTACCCCCATAGCAGGAAGTTAGTAACAGAGCTGAAAACCAGATTGCACCCCCTCAGCCGCAAGAAAGTTTGCAGACAACAACAACTACATCCCCAGTTGTAGGTGGTGAGTGGTCGTCGTTGTTGTGGTGCACGTCGTATGGTCTTTTATTTATATATATACATCATCATCATCATCATATTTGTGATTTATGACATATGTTAGATGTGCTGCAATGTTTCAACATTAATCAAATATGTCATTTGTACTCCAGTGTATCAAAGTTGATGATCTATGTCAGATATACTATAATGTATCGAAGTTAATGAAATATGTCAGATGTACTATATAAATGTTATAAACGGGTTCTAAGAATATCTTGAGTAAAGAAAAGAACATATGCTTTAAGAGCTGAATATTGAAGAGGATTGGTTACTAAAGACTATAAAACAAAGAAAATTGATATATTTTTTTTTCATTTGAAACGTCATGAAAGTTTGGAGAGAACAATAATGAAGGTGTAGATGCCTGGGAAAAGAGGAAGGCCAAAGTGAAGATGGATGCAGGATGTGGTGGATGATCTCCAGATGGGTATATGGGGCGCGGGATAACTTCCTTGTGATCGAGACGTTTTCCGGAAGGTTGTTAAGGGAGAGAAGTTCTGCAAAGGACATACTACTGAATGAATGAATTAACGAATGAATGAACTATATTGTATCAAAGATGATGAAATATGTCAGTTGTGTTGCAATGTATCAAAGTTGGTGAAATATGTCATACGTGCTGTAATATGTCTTGTGTGCTGTAATATGTCATACGTGCTGTAATATGTCATACGTGCTGTAATATGTCATACGTGCTGTAATATGTCATACGTGCTGTAATATGTCTTGTGTGCTGTAATATGTCATACGTGCTGTAATATGTCTTGTGTGCTGTAATATGTCATACGTGCTGTAATATGTCATACGTGCTGTAATATGTCACACGTGCTGTAATATGTCATACGTGCTGTAATATGTCTTGTGTGCTGTAATATGTCATACGTGCTGTAATATGTCATACGTGCTGTAAAATGTCAAATGTGCTGTAATATGTCATTCGTGCTGTAATGCGACTTAAATATGCCTGAGTTGCGAACAAACAAATGTAGAATGTATTGAAATATGCCAGAGTTGTAGACAAACAAATGTGGAATTTACTGAAATATGCCAGAGTGTAGACAAACAAATGTGGAATTTACTGAAATATGCCAGAGTGTAGACAAACAAATGTGGAATTTACTGACATATGCCAGAGTGTAGACAAACTCTGGCTGTTGATTCGTTCGTATACTTGAAGGGAACATGGGCATTGCCAGTTAGATGTATGACCCCTTGAAATATTTCGATAGTTATCTTATGTCTATACTTTCGTTCGCTTGAAATGTGTCTATGCTGCAATGTTGCCTCTCATGGTCCGTAGAGTTTATCTTCCATTATTTTTGTCTAGGCCAAAAGGTTTGCCTAGATATGTCGTACTTTGGGCAGTCTTGGAGTATGTGAATTGCTGTCTGCGGCTTCATTCCACATGTACACATGGCTGATTCGCCAGTTTTGAATTGTGTACACATGTGGTTGCGTAATATGTTGTGTCCTGTTCTGTGGCGCAGAATAACTATTTGTTCTGGTTTGTCGATATGTCCAAAGGATGGTAACCGTTTTGAGCTGGTGCTGGTGGCTTTCTGACAGATTTGATCATTCTCTGGTAGTATGTAACGGACACATCAAGTTATTCTTCTATTGCTTCTTCCTTAACTAGTGATCAGCTCTCTCGTTTCCGGGTACTCCACAATGAGATGGTATCCACTATATGGTGACCTTACACTGGCTGCTCAGTTCAGAAAGTAGTGTCCGTAGTACTGGCAATGTCCCAGACAGGAGAGCCTCAAGTATTGATTTTGCATCTGTCAATAGTTCCACAGACTGTGTACTGTGGCTGGTATTTAGCAATTTCCCTGTTGCTATCTTGATTGCCTGGATTTCAGCATCATAGTTATGACATTACCTTTCTGTTGGTACTCTGGCCGTGTACCTAGTATTATTTGGGTATACTATGTACACTCCCGCTCCTCTGTTTTGAACAGCATTTCGTGCTGTCCCATATGTGTAAACTCTTATCATAGTTAGCTTGCACTGTATGTTACTGCTTCATATACACTGAGCTGGATGATATAGTGGTTAGTGCAATCATCTGTCAAGACAACGGTGTGAGTTCAGTCCCTGGCAGATTATTCACCCACCCCACCCTCTAGTACGTCTCTAAGTTTGACCCAGCCTCAAAATTGGCACCAACTCTCTGGAAAGAAAAAGCGGCGAGGAAGAAAACTGGCCATCTCACCTTATATAGTTCAAGTTACAACAAGGGCCGAATAATTCACATCTCCGGTGCCAGTATCTTAACATAAATAATACGTTGTCCCAAAGAAGTTGTCTTTTATGGATCAGTGATGAGACAGCGCTGTCACATTGTATAGACCTGAGAGCAAAGAGGATTAGGTGACCAATCTTTCTTTCACTTTAACAAGCAACGAGCCCAGGCATCGAACCCGCGTACAACTGTTCTCTTGGCATTACCAGGGCAGTTCGCTATCAACTTCACCAGCGCCCGCCAATGCCACGGGATTATCTGTGCGTTACATACATACAAACATACATCCGCATGTATGTACATACACACTACCATTGCTGGCACCTGATCGTCTTGACATACGATCGTTTGTTACATTGTGTTTCAAAAAATCACAAGTACCGGGTGTTTGTAAAGTCACACTGTTGTTTGTTCATCAAGAATGATGATGACCATTCATTTCATCCAGTGGGGTTGAACGTATGGAGCCGTGGGTTCTAAGATGGCTGATAAGGCCTATTCTGGCTCGAAATGTTCTTTGACAATGTGGACAAAGAATGCTTGACGTTTCTGGAGGAGGATTTCCTGCAGCGGTTTTTCTGTCCTGCCTTTTCTTCACAGCTCTTGCGGTCCTGGTTGCCTCACACGTGACTGCACCCTTGCGTAATGATGCACGCCACGAATTTCGGTCTCTGGCTGCAGTCTCCCAGGTGTCATGATGAATTCCAAAAGCATTCAGTGAGATTTTCAGAGTGTCTTTAAAGCGTTTCCTCTGGCCGCCTTGGGAGCGTTTACCACAACGCAACTCGCCGTAAAAAATTCGTTTAGGGAGCCTGTGATCTGGCATGCGAGTTAAGTGACCAGCCCAGCGAATCTGATTCTTCATTAGTAGAGTGTGGATACTGGGCATGGACGCTCTTTCTAGGACTTCAGTGTCTGGGATCTTGTCTTGCCATTTAATCTTCAGTAGCTTCCTAAGGCAGACTGTGTGGAAGTGGTTTAATTTCCTAGCGTGTCGCTGATAAACAGTCCAGGTTTCACAAGCATATAGCAGTGTGGATAATACAACTGCTTTGTAGACTTTCAGCTTTGTTTGCAGGCTTATTCCATTTCTGTCCCATACATTCTTGTACAGTCTGCCAAAGGCCGCGCTGGCCTTGGAGATTCTTGCATTCACTTCGTCATCAATTGTGGCAGCTTGTGACACAGTGCTGCCAAGATAGGTGAATTTGTCCACAACACTTAGTCTATGACCATTCACTTTGATATTCGGCACAGTGTGATTATTCCCTGGAGCTGGCTGGTACATAACTACAGTCTTCTCCAAGTTGATATTGAGCCCAAAGTTGGCACAGGCATGTGAGAAAGCTGAAACATTGTGTTGCATGTCTGCCTCTGAGTTGGCATATAGAGCGCAATCATCAGCAAACAGGAGCTCTCTGACGGTGTCGCTGTTAATTTTGGTTTTAGCTTTCAGCCTTCTGAGATTGAATAACTTTCCATCCATGCGGTAGTTGATGTCTATTCCAATGTCGTTGTTCTCGAAGGCATTCGTCAACATAGCTGAAAACATGAGGCTGAACAGTGTTGGTGCCAGGACACATCCTTGCTTCACTCCATTGGTGACAGGAAAGGGCTCAGACAGTTCACCATTTTCCTGTACTCTTGCCTGCATACCATCATGAAATAGCCGCACTATTTGGACAAACTTTCGTGGACAGCCATATTTTGCCATAATCTTCCACAGTCCTTCTCTGCTGACTGTATCAAAAGCCTTGGTAAGGTCAATGAAAGTGGAGAACATTTCGCAGTTCTGTTCCTGACATTTCTCTTGCAGCTGCCTTGCAGCGAAAATCATGTCAACAGTTCCTCGTTCTTTTCTGAATCCACATTGACTCTCAGGAAGAAGACCTTGATCGAGATGGGCCGTGAGGCGATTGAGAAGAATTCTGGCGAGTATCTTCCCTGCAATTGAAAGCAAGGATTGGCGTCTTTCCTCACTTTTCCTTCCACTCCAGAAAAATGTGTAGCCGGCACCTACTTTACAGATTTGGCCTTCTTCTGCAAGTCGTGTCTCGCTCAAGGCTGCAATGCAATGTCAATGTTGTATCTGCCTAGCTCTCTCCCAATCAGTGCTGTTCGTCTCTCTGGACCTAACGCGCCGTCTCTATCAAATAGGATGCGTAAATTCCAAGTTCCGATTGTTAAGGGAATATGGTTTTCTCTTTTAGCTTTACTTGTTTTTTCTTTGTTTGTATGTCGACCGCAGTATAGGGTACCCACCAACCGCGGTTAGCTGGTTAGGTAATGATGGAGCAGACAATATTTAGGACACCTTTTCTAGCCCCTTCCTCATGCTATGGAGGTGAGCAGTGTGTTCCTATAAAGGGCTGCCCAGTCGCTCAGGGGGCTGCCGAATCCCACTGCTGTTCCTATCATTAGAAGACGACCATATGGCCTGAGCTGCCTGTGTGCAGGTCTGCGACTACTACTGCCAGCGTACCCACGCCTGCCGCTCGCCCATCGCCACAGGGCTTGAAGGTGATATATGACATTGGATGAAGAATGACTTGCGCAATGAATTGGATTAAAGTGAGGAAGAGTTGCGCAATTCGTCGACCTCACTCTCTCGCCTGAGTCCAGTGGCAAGACAAGTCAAGACGACTGGAGACGAATACAGGTGCAGTGGATGACCAGGGCGCTCTACATGCCTTGCCGTGCTCCTTACGTTCCACAACGCTTTGCAGGTAAATGCCGCCTTGTCCGTTGAATCAGGAATGATTTCTTCCGCACAGTTTAAAGTCACACTACACTTTGTACGTAGAGCAAATATGATTTTTTTTTAAAAAGTGTTTGCTTCTGTTGATAACTATCACACGATTTTCTTACGATAAGGGCGTGTGATGGTCGTTGTCTAGGTAACGATACTCCTGGTGTGTCAATTGAGCTCTCTCACTGTCTTACACTATGACTCACCCCCGCAGTGCACATTCACCAGTCAGTAAACAAGATCGATTTTGGCGCACATAATCCTTTAATACAGAAATAACACAGACCCACGGACAAACGGAACATGTTTATAAATCCAGAACACAATGTAATCCACCGAAGAGATATATATTCCTCACAACTCTACACGCACACATCAATGCCTTCTCAAGGCCTGCTGAATCTCAAATTCATAGACATTTAGTCCAGCTACTATCCACGGCTGGATCTCACACAATACGACCCACCCACTGGGTCGGAGCCTCTGCTCACTATGTAACCCACTCTGGGTTTTAGGACTGCATTCACAGCTCGGAGAATCACACAACACAGTTCTCCGTCGACTACCGACTCGTTCGGTGTCTAAAACTCAACTCCCTGAAGTCTCCTGACTTCAACACACAAATACACTATCTCTCGCCCCATCCACCCTAGGGGTTTTTCTCTACCCTCACTATTTTATTTCTCAGGACTGGCTGTTTTTCTCATAGCCAGGTCAGTCACTTTACTGTCTCCCACTTTCATCCATTCTTTCTCATGCCCGGTCACTCAACTCACTGTCAATGACCCAGGCTTATGTCAATAACACCATTCTGTTTGGAGTACAAGGAACTACTCCAGTGGACGACAGTCATTTGCTGTATATTGCTTAGCGATGGACTGGATTACATTTTTTTTATGACATCATGTATTTCACTTTTAAAATTTGTTCTACATACAAAGTGCAGTGAGACTTTACAAACACTCCCTACAGCCTATATCGGGGACCAGGGATGGCTTTATACCTCTCAATAGCACAAGGCCTGGGCTGAATTGTAGTGACCATGTGTTGCCCATGCAGCATGATTCCCTCTCTCAGCCTGCCTAGTTTTACTCCAGAGGAAAGGTAACACCAATACACCTGGAACAAGACATGCTGCAGACGCTGCCGGATCAGCAAAGCAATGCTCTGTCCGCCTTTCGGAGTTTTGATTCTAGACCAGCTGTCGACCCAGGCTTAGGGCCGGGTCTGCGATGCTATGACATTTATCTTTTGCTTGCATTCCCTCGCACTAGAATAAGGCTTGTACCTTCCCAATTGCGCTCCTCAGCCCGAAGCCGTTGGTACAAAGTGGTGTGTCGGGTTCGGTGAGCGCCGCCCAACATTCGACGCTAACGGAAAGCAGGTAGTACCGTCTACTGTTATACGCTAGCTCAGACACATCTGACAAATACCTGACATATTACACAGGTATAATATATGACATATATCTGGAATCTACATTATATTGTAGTTTTTATTATCAAATGACAGGGCTTCAAGAGCAAGATTATCTGAACTCTGAAGCAGCCAAAGATGCTTTAAGAAATGGCTGGAGCAGGGATCAAGTTCGGAAGGCTGTGCGTCACATCGTTACTGAGTATGGTAAGAGACTAAGCACCAGTTTTCATACCTACATTTCAGCTGTTCTAACATTGAAAACTTTAGACTGTACCATTTATTGCCTGGCGTATTTCGCTGCGTCTCGTCAGGTACATACTGCAGAATTCACAAACATCAAATAACTAGATACATCCATCAAACTGAAACATACACATGTTCGCAAAGTAGTGGATATGAGTAACGAAGACTCAAACAATAGTTTGCATAATTTATTGCCTGGAGTATTTCGTTGCATCTCGTCAGGCACATTCTGCAGAATTCACTCACTGGCACCTTGTTGTATTGACAGATGATGGTTTGTTACACTGTGCTTAAAAAAAGGCATAATTACTACAACCTATGGCGGGGACCAGTGATGGAGTTTTACCTCTCCATAGGACACAGCTTGGGCTGTATTGCAGAGATCTGGAGTTGACATGCAGCATGATCCATCTCTCGGCCTGCAGAAGTAACGCAACATTAACTGAAGAAATGAGATAAATCCTTCAAGCTGAAATATAGTTAGTTAGTTGCATATATTTACAGGACGTCAAGTCAACCCTAGCATTTTCGGCTGTTTGTGATGTTTTGTTTTGACAAGTTTACGTTCAGGAGTTTGCCATTGTTTTCTGAACAACCGGCGCTCATATCTTTGTGTGGAAACCAACGCAAGACCGTCTGCTTCCAAATCTCCCGCAGCTGTGTTTCGAATGCGGTTTTACGAATCACATTGGTAACACCTTCGCCACAGAGCCAGCATACAACACCGTATGTTGTAATATA
This sequence comes from Cepaea nemoralis, assembly GCA_014155875.1. NCBI lineage: Eukaryota > Metazoa > Mollusca > Gastropoda > Stylommatophora > Helicidae > Cepaea > Cepaea nemoralis. The sequence goes on along the minus strand of JACEFZ010010798.1, from coordinate 70,434 downwards.
ATCTTCTTCTTTGCGTTCATCCGGAGTGTTTTTTCAGATGTGATTGCGGTGTGTCTGGTTAGGCACCCTTGGGCCGAAACCCTTAGGCCAACACATCCGACTTTTAGCGTGCATTTTTGACAGGTTAGCATTCCTGTGGGACTCTCACTTTTGTGGTGCCGTCCACATCCCAGCTGGTCAAGTTGGAACGGTCGAATACTTCACGATCATCCCTCAAGGGAAGGCAGGGACAGTCCATGGCATTTTCCGCCATCCAGGTGGCTTCCATAGTTGCAGAGCCGACACATAGCGCCCTGGTGCTGGCTCACCGAGGGAATCGTCACGTCCTGCTCATGGCTGCTTTAATTCCTCACTTCAATATATTGGGCATTTCGTTCGCCACGGGCCGTTCCCGCACAAACCAGACCGGTCCGTAGATGCTATCCACTCAGCGAGTTTTCGATTCGGACATGTGCTTGTCGTTGTGCCCGGGGACAATATAGTCAGAGCTTTGTCCGGGCACGACGGACATTCGGAAAACTAGCTAGTCAGAGCTGTTCCGGACACGAGGGGCATTAAGAAAACTAGGTAGTCAGAGCTGTTCCTAGAACGAGGGACAATCGGAAACTAGCTAGTCAGAGCTGTTACGAACGTTAAGGACATTCGGAAGACTAGTTAGTCAGAGCTTTTCCGACCACGAAAGACATTTCACTAGGACGTAATTGCGTAGTGCCAGTTTTTATTTTGCCACCCGTCGGCCGGCACTTCCGACTTCGGCGGGCATTTTCTTATGAGGTTAGCCATCCTCGGGTTTCGAGGCACGTTAGACTCTTATTGTTGTCACATCTTAGCTAGTCAAGGTTGAACGGCCAAGGACATCACGGTCAACCCTCAAGGGAAGGCAGGGGCAGACCACGGGTATTCCCCGCTATCCAAGGAGGCTTCCATAATTGCAGAGCCGGCACATATTGCTCTGAGACTGGGCTCACCCGAGGAATTGCCACGTCCTGCTCATGGCTGCTTTAATTCCCCACTTCCATGTATTGGGCATTTCGCTTGCCACTGGTCGCTCAAGCACAAACCAGGAACGGTCAGTCTGCGGACGACATCCACTAGGTAAGCTTTCGCTTCGGACTTCAGGACCACGCAATGGATTCGCTAGCCAAGCGTTCCATTTCGTGTTATTGAGACGTTTTTCCACCTTTGACTACACTCTCTATGAGTATAGATACAGACATTTTTCGTAACCATTTCGTGCGACTGGGGCACTTTTTCTACCTTTAGTACTCGCTCACGAGGTAGGCTACATGTGCTGCCGGCTCAAGCACCTTACCTCCGTGCATCAGTGAGCGAGAAACGGCCAGGCCCTCTCATCCGTGGATCCCTCATATCCCCCAGCTGAGAGCCTTCGAACAAGTATCTGAACTGAGCATGTAGCGTGCTCAGCATCTCACCTCCATTTTCTCACACTGTCAATACATGTTGTCTCTTCGAGAATAATACGCTTGCAATTTTTTTAATACACTTGAAATGTAGTATACACTATTTTCTGATATTGTTTTCTTCATCCTCAGCTGTTTATGATCTCTGTATTATTATACCATCAGGTAGTTCTCATAATGAGCTCAGTTGTTTTCTAGAGTTCTTATTTTGTTGCGTACAATAACCAGTTTACGGCAGTTCGCCACATGTGAGGTAATCATCTACATGGATGGTTCTGTGATAAGAGTTCCACATGGTCCAGATGTAATCTCTGTGTTCCCCCATGGTCCTAATGTAATCTCCACGGTCCTGGTGTAATTTCCCTGGTTCAGATGTAATCTGCATGGTTCAGATGTAATCTGCTTGGTCTAGATGTAATATTTGAGTTTCCCACGGTCCAGATGTAATCCCCATGGCTTAGATGTGGCATTTGAGTTCCCCGTGGTCCAGATATACTCTCCATGGTATTGATGTAATATTTGAGTTTCCCATGATCCAGATGTGATCTCATGGCCCAGATGTAATCTCTGCGTTCCCTCATGATCCAGATGTAATCCCCACGGTCCAGATGTAATCTATGAGTTCCCCGTGGTCCTGATGTAATCTCCGTGGTCCTGATGTAATCTGCTTGGTCTAGGTGTAATATTTGTGTTCCCATGGTCCAGATGTATTCCTCATGGCCTAGATGTAGTAGTTGAGTTCCTTGTGGTCCAGATGTACTCTCCGTTGTCTTGATGTAATATTTGAGTTCCCATGGTCTGGAGTAACCCCCGTGGTCTAGATGGAATATTTGAGTTTCCCATGCTTCAGATGTGATCTTCATGGTCCAGATATAATCTCTGCGTTCTCTCATGATCCAGATGTAATCTCCATCGTCCATATGTAATATTTCAGTTCCCCAAGGTCTAGATGTAATATTTGAGTTCCCACAGGTCCAGACGTAATCTCCATGGTCCAGATGTAATGTGTCAGTTCTGCGTGGTCCAGATGTAAAAGTTGAGTTCCCACAGGTCCAGACGTAATCTCCATGCTCCAGATGTAATAGTTGAGTTCCCACAGGTCCAGACGTAATCTCCATGCTCCAGATGTAATAGTTGAGTTCCTACAGGTCCAGACGTAATCTCCATGCTCCAGATGTAATGTGTCAGTTCTGCGTGGTCCAGATGTAAAAGTTGAGTTCCTACAGGTCCAGATGTAATCTCCATTGTCTAGATGCAATGTGTTAGTTCTGCGTGGTCCAGGTGTAATCTCCATGATCTAGATGTAATATTTGAGCTTTCCATGGTCCAGATAGCCGGTCTCCCTGGCGAAGGGTTTAAGGACTTGTTCGTAATCCCGTATACTCACGTACGAAACACAGCTGCGCGAGATTCGGCAGCGGATCGCGTCGCGCTTGGTTACTTACGGAGGTATGTGAGCCGGTCGTTCAGAAAGCAATGGCAAACTACTGAACGTAAAACTTGCCAAGACATCAACAGCAGCTGAAAAATGCTGGTGTTGGCGGCAATGTAAAGGATATGTGCACGCGCACGCGCACGCGCACACACACACACACACACACACACACACAATGGTCCAGATATTTTTTCCCTCGCTCGCTTTAACTCAGCGTAGTCATACAGCACTACTTCTAGTAGTGCTGGACTGAATTTGCTGTGGATTAGCTTTCACCTATTAACCGTGTTCACTCGCCATCAGGCTAACCCACTCCGACTTCATAGGTACTTGTAATTTACATCCCAAGTCAAGGCGATAGATCAACATTTTAGTCCAACTGTCCAGTGTAGGGGTGAACCCCTTACCTCTGCATCAGCAACAGATGTTTAAGAACACGCGTTCTTATCCATTCGCCATGCTGGTCCAGATGTAATCTCCATGGTCTGGATGTAATTTTTGAGTAACCGCAGGTCCAGATCTAATCTCCATGGTCTCGATATAATATTTGAGTTTCCCATGGTCCAGATGTAATCTTCGTTGTCTAGATGTAATATTTGAGTTTCCCATGGTCCAGATGTAATCTTCGTTGTCTAGATGTAATATTTGAGTAACCGCAGGTTCAGATGTAATCTCCATGTCTACTATAACCCACAGGTAATCCTAATCTCTGTATACGTGCCCCAGATATAATCTGTGTACACACGGTCACACGCAATTTACTGTACATTATGATCCTGAGATGTGTGTGTGTGTGTGTGTATGTAAACACGGTCTAGTGATAATTTTCTGCACATTATAATGATATATTTGTGTACACACGGCCTAGTCATAATTGTCTGTACATTATGATCGTGATATATCTGTGTACACATGACCTAGATGCAATTTTCTGTACATTATTATCCTGATATATCTATGTACACATTACCCAGATGTACCTTATGTTTTCCCTAGGGGAGAGCTGCCTTGAAATCGAACTCCTCACAGACATACTTACACATTTTAATACCCACGGGGAGACCAGCCAGAACCTACCCGGTAACAGTGCTCCAGCCAGCATTGATTCTGGAATCAACTCAACCATCTCACAGTTGAGCATTCCCACCTGCAAACACTGCTCCACTTGCTAATGCTCTGACCAGTGAGTCCTTGGTTTATCTCTACGTTTGTTGCTCGAGTTCTTTGTTTGTTTAATTAGTTTTTCTTGTTCATTCTACCATTACCCCGTTCAACCTCAGAAGAGAAGTTATAGTAGGGTCCATCCTTGGCTCAGATTATAGTCCCGTGATCGAGTCAGCCACAAATTGGATATTAATTTGAAGGCTATTGTTGTCCAAAGAGGGTAATGGCCTGTTTAATTAGTTTTCTGATATTCACTTTTTGCGCCATCATCACCGATGCCCAAGTGGTTGGCTCTGTGCTCAGAGCAAATGAAGTTTATAGTAAGGTTAATGGATGGTGTTTAGTGCAGGAGGGCCTGGCATATGATACCACAACATTTAGTTTGAGAATGGAGGTGGGGGGAGTCTTTGTGGCGTTCTATGGCTGGAGGGCAAACAGCACAAACGTCTTGAATTGTAACAGACCCAAAGAGCAAGCTGAGAAAAAGTGAAGGCAGACATGCTTCGCTTAGAGTGGCATGTTTCGATTAAAAAATCAAAGATAGGGAGCTTCACTTGGCTCTTTTACCCAGAAAATGCTGGTGTGTTGGAAAAAGAGCAGGTGGACAAATCAACTGGGTCCGCGCTATGCAACTGGCACCATTAGTATTGGGCACGTCGCTGGGTGTTGAATAGGAGGACCGAGCACATGTGGGAATGTCTTTAGTATTATGATGTCGGTCCTTGACTAAACTCAACTCACTGATGTTTATTTATTTTAAATTGTTTGCATTCGCTCGTTTGAACTCAAACGTAGTCCATACATGTGCTACTACTTCCATTGCACTGGACTGATATTTTACGTGAGGATTAACTTTCCCTATTTCCAGTGTCCCTCTCCATCAGGCGAAACCACTCCGACTTCAGAGGTACTTGTAATTTATGTCGTAGTTGTAACCTTGCGTCTGGACAGAAGATAGTTATTATGCTCTTTTAAAAAAAAAGTATAATAACTTCTTCATAGCACATAGCCTGGGCTGAATTGTAGAGACCATGTGTTTCCCATGCAGTATGATCCCTCTCTCGGCCTGCCTAGTTTACTCCAGAGGAAAGGTAACACCAATGCGTCTGGAACAAGACAAGCTGGAGAAGCTTACCTTGCCGACCTCCTAGAATAAAATTTGTTAAAAACATCTACAACTGTAATTAGGGATATTCCTTTACGCAATACTTTATCAATGACATATTTACAGTGGGTCGTGGTGAACAAGGGAGACAAGAAGCCATCCAAAGGATGAACGAGGCAACACCTGCAGGGGCATCTAATGCTGGGCAGCGAGAAGCTCGTGTCCCAAACACCAGCGACATTCTCAGGACCGTTGAAAGGGAGCACGCACTCCTGGAAGAGCGGGTCACATGTCGATTGTGCAGATCGAATCCCGTGAGTTGTATTTACCTCCCTTGTGGGCATGTCATCGCTTGCCAAGATTGTGCGGATACTGCCACACATTGTGTGTTTTGTAAGAAGACAATCATTGGCACTGCAAACATATTTCTTGCTTGAAGAGATATTTACAACAAACAATTCATGTTGTTTTGTTATTAAACTATTATATAGTTCATGTGTAACCTCTACTTGTGTATAGTTCACGTTTATCACCTATATTTGTGTATATTTCACGTTTATCAACTCAATCAATCATGTGCCAGCCGGAAAGCGTGGGCGGTCATGACTCGCCATTTCACTCGATCACCAGCGTCGTGGATCAGCTCAGTGTTCCTGTCTCGTCCATGCCATGTGGCCAAGCCATCCAGGTATTTTCCTCTTGGTCTTCCTCTTGGTCTGTTCTCTTCGAACTCTACTACTACTTGTATATAGCCCACGTTTATAACCTTTACTTGTTTTGTTTATTGCGATGCATTAAGATTTGATTGTAATGAAATACTTAGGGAATTGACGCACTAAATGTGATAAAATATTGACACTGCAAACATATTTCTTGCTAGAATGGATATTTACAGTAAACATTTTATATTGTTTTATTATTCACTGATTCAGTGCCAAAGAAAAAGTAGGCGTGGACCAAGCATGGTACACAATCAAATAAGCAAGTAATAATATAATATAAATAATAATAATAATATAATAATAATAATAATAAAATAATATTTCTAATATAAATTTTCGTCCACTGAGCATTGAAATTGTGGAAGCTACCACGAAACAAAACAAATAACACGATAACCCGATATATTGTCCTTCTGTCTATAAAGGTGGGGATGTCACATTGGAAATATATTATGCTTCGGCAGGTAATCGGCTAAACTGTTACACAGTTCACGTTTATAAACTCTATTTGCTTATGAGATGCAGAAAAATTTCCACTGAAATTTATAATGAAAAGGCTAGAAAATAACTCACCACATTGTGACAAATCAACAAGTACTGAATTGTGATCGCAATGAAAGGAGCAGCAAATGAACTGAGATTTTACAATTTACTGAGATATGATTGTAATGCTAGGATCAGAAACTTCAATTTACTTAGATATGATTGTAATGCTAGGATCCGAAACATCAAAAGAATGTAATATGAATGCAAGGAAAGGATCCGAAAATCATCAACTTAATGTAATATGATGGTAAAGAAAGGATTTCTTAGTGATAAGTCATTTGATCTGCCTGTTGTATGATTTAGTGGTTGGTATACAATTATCTAGTATATGCAGAGAAACAAATGTATCCCTTATTCGACATATTCTCCTAAAATTAACACGTAAATACATAACTGGTATAGTTATGGTCTTTGTGTTTCATCACATAGAAAACGTACTATTTTGTGACCTAGATTGTTTCACACATTCTGTTGTTGTTTAACTTGTGTTTTTTCATACACACCGTTGTTATCTTTGCTGTTTCATACATGCTGTTGTTTATCATGGGCTGTTTCGTATACACAGTTGTTATCTTTGGCTGTTTCATATACACAGTTGTTTATCTTTGGCTGTTTCATATACACAGTTGTTTATATTTGGCTGTTTCATACACACAGTTGTATATCTTTTACTGTTTCTTACACACAGTTGTATATCTTTGACTGTTTCTTACACACAGTTGTATATCTTTGACTGTTTCTTACACACAGTTGTATATCTTTGACTGTTTCATACACACAGTTGTATATCTTTGACTGTTTCATACACAGTTGTATGTCTTTGGCTGTTTCCTACACGCTGTTTATCTTTAGCTGTTCATGCGCACAGTCATTTATCTTAGGCTGTTTCCTACACACTGTTGTTTATCTCTAGCTGTTTCATACACACAGTCGTTTATCTTTAGCTGTTTCATACACACAGTCGTTTATCTTTGGCTGTTTCCTACACGCTGTTGTTTATCTTTGGTGTTTCATACACACGTATGCCCTTGCCTTCTACAAACCCACATTGTTCTTCTCCTATTTCAGGTTATATTTTCTTCCTAACTCTTTGCATGATAATTCTTAGCAAAATCTTCGTGATGTGATTCATTATACTAATTGTTCGATGTTGATCACATTCCAAGGCTCCTGATTTCTTTGGGATTGCAATAAATACAGAGTTACATAATTCATGAGGTATATTTCCAGTATCATATATTGTATTCAGCAGTCTGGTAACTTTATCTATTCCATATTCTTCTAAAGCATTAATCATTTCTGTTGTGATGCTGTCTGAACCGGGGGTCTTGCCAGATTTCATATGGTTAAGAGCATTCTGAACCTCCATCTTCAAAATTGATGGTCCTTCATTATTATTTTGAATATTATACTGTTCTTCTCTGTTATCATCATAAAGGTTTTTCACATAATCTGACCATACATGTAAAATCTGATCTTTTTCTATTATGATTTTTCCATCTTTTGTCTTTAGGCAGCCTGCTGATGTATGTGTTCTTTGATTAGTAAGCTCCTGAATTCTTTTGTGCATTAGTTTGGTATTTTTACTGTTGTGTTGTTTTTCAATTTCTATGCAGTTTTTCTCGAGCCATGCTTCTTTTGCCTCCTTACATAATATTCTGACTTTTCTGTGAATTTCTTCATATTTGGCAGGATTATTTTTGTTCTGTCTTCTTGTTTCCATTAGTTGTAAAATTTCTTCAGTCATCCATGTCTTACGACCCACTTTCTTTAATTTTGGAATAGTTTTTTTCTGCAGCACAACTGATTGAATTCTTCAACATTTCCCATTGATCATCCACATCTTGAAATAGGATCTCTAGATCAGACAATATATCAAATTTGTTCTTTACTTCTATGTTAAAATTATCTTGTATTTCTTTGTCAGTTTTCAATTTGCACAAATCATATTTAGGGTTTCCTGTTGTATACTTGACTTTCTTTAACTTTACCCTCAATGTGCCTGTAATTAATCTGTGATCACTGTAACAGTCTGCATTGGGAACTGTATTTTATGACTGTTAGAGCATTTCGAAATTCTGCTAATAAGGATGTAATCTATTCTGGTTTTATATTTTTTAATCCTGCTGTCATCTTCTAGGATGCTGTTTGAACCAAGTGTTACCTACAACCATTTCTTGTTCTTTTGTCCCATTCTACAAGTCTGTATCCTCTTTCGTTTCGCTCTCCCAAAACCATGGTTGCACACACTGCACTCCATCGCCTTGATTACCCACTTTTGCGTTGAAATCACCCATTATAATATTATTGTTCTGATTTTCTTTTTTTTTACATTTCTTCAAAGCACGCACCCATGTCATTATAAAAATTCATCTATACTTTCATCACTGCATTCACTTGTTGGAGCATGTATTTGAATGACAGTTTATGTTAAAAGGTCTCATCATGATTCATATTTCCTCAATTATTAAAATTAAATCTAAATAATAATATACCAACTACATTTGTGTAAGATGTTCTTTTAAACTAGAAATTAATGCTTCATGTGTTGTGCCTAGATTTGGTGGCAGAGCTTTGCTGGTATTTTCTTCTATCTTAAGCACAGTTTTGTTGGTTGCTGTTAGTAGCTAGCTGTAGCTTGATGGAGTTTGTTGACTTGATTTATGTGTGGCACCTTTGTTGCCTTGATGTGGGCAGTAGCGACATGTTTGATGTTTATTAGTGATAGATCTGAAAAGAAATTATTACAAGTTGAGAATGCTTAACAGAGGTTTATACAAGAGAGGATCTATTTCAGTGCACCGGGTGGTATCCCGTATGACTCAATTTCCTTGTGCAGGATGGACCTGCCCAAAAGGTCGCACAGGGCACAAACTCGGTCTCTGTATAATAATTATGAAACCCTAGTATAACCGCGCCGGCTTCGTGGCTTAGAGGTTATGACTTTTCTTCGTAATCTCGTATACTCTCTTCGGTAACGTGATGACGGTGAGAATCAGCAGTGGTTCGAATCGCATCGGTAACTTACGGGGTATGTGAGCCGGCCGCTCAGAAAGCAATGGCAAACTACTGAGCGTAATCTTGCCAAGAAATCAACATACAGCTGAAAGATGCTGGTGTTGACAGCGATGTCCTGTAAAGGATATGCAAAAAAAAGAAGAAAGTATAACCGCAGTCCCCGTTTTATAGATCAGTATATTCCATAGCTAATAACAATTGCCACATCATCCATTAATTTTAGTGCGTCATGTAGTAGTGAGTTTTGCATTTCTCCATGCCTTTAAAATTCATATAGTTATATTGTTGTTCTCGGTTTGCCTTGTATGATGTGTGGATGACATAATGTATGAGAGTGATTGAAGGGCAAAATGTTAGACGGGCCTGCGTGCTCAATTCTTAACCCTTTGAAAATAAAGTTTGTTCGTTCGTTCTCTGGACTGATTGACATTTTTTTTTCGTTGAGTTGGTCGTGATGAGGACAGGTCCTAAGGAGGATCTGCCGAATCAGTTTCCTCCCAGTTGTTCGTCGCTTTCTCTCGTTTGTCCTGACAAGGACTGGGTTGTGTTAGGACATAAAGGTGATATCTTCTTTGACGATGTCTTGAGGAGGATTGGTTTTTATATGGAGAGATTCGTGTATCTCTCCTGTGTGTCCGGTTTGATTGATGCTTGCTTGAGATAATCCTGGGAAGGACTGGTTTTGATCTCACTTAGTCCTCACAAGGGCTGATTCTGATCTATGTAGTCCTCACAAGGACTGATTCTGATCTTATGTAGTCCTCACAAGGACTGGTTTTTGATTGTTTAGTCCTCACAGGGACTGGTTTTGATTGTTTAGTCCTGACAAGGACTTCTTTTTATCTGATTTAGTCCACACAAGGACTGGCTTTGATGGTTAGTCCTCATAAGGACTGGTTTTGATCGCTTAGTTCTCACAGGGACTTCTTTTTAACTTAATTAGTCAGCACAATGACTGTTGTTTAACTTATTTAGTCCACACAAGGACTGGCTTTGGTGGTTAGTCCTCATAAGGACTGGTTTTGATCGCTTAGTTCTCACAGGGACTTCTTTTAACTAATTAGTCCACACAATGACTGATGTTACTTACTTAGTCAGCGCAATGACTGTTGTTTAACTTATTTAGTCCACACGATGACTGATGTGTATCTGTTTAGTCCACACAAGGACTTCTTTAACTTATTTAGCGTGGTCTCGAGGTATGGTGTCCGCCTCGAGTGCTGGAGGTCCCGGGTTCAAGCCCCGGTGAGGACCGGGATTTTTTCACGTGGACTTCTAGTAATAAAATTTCCCCTGGTCTCTGGGTAGTGAGATCGGACGCCCGTGTGTATTGTTGCGCACGTAAAAAATCCCTTGGCAGTTGGAAATCGAAAAAGAGTAGCCTAACGGCGCTGCCCGGGCAAAATTTCGAGTTAAAAATCTACCCAAAGTATTTCAGGGTCCTCGCCGGTGCTACGGAGTTCGTGCACTGAGCTGAGTTTCTCCAGACTCAGGTTTGAGTTAGGAGGAGAACGGAGCACTTATGGGTTACACCCGTGTGCCGTGATGTTGATCCATCGACTAAACTATTATTTAGTCATCACAAGGACGGCTTTGATGCTAGTCCTCACAGGGACTTGTTTTTATCTATTCAGTACTCACAAGAACTGGGTTTTATTTTACTCAGTGCTCACAAGGACTTGTTTTTATCTATTCAGTACTCACAAGAACTGGGTTTTATTTTACTCAGTGCTCACAAGGACTTGTTTTTATCTTATTCGTACTCACAAGAACTGGGTTTGATTACGTTAGTTCTCCATAGGTCTGAATCGAAATAAGGCGCTTGTATATACAAAATGGATATCAACTGAAAATAATGTAGTTATATGTTTGGCTGAGGGTTATGTTGTACATAAGCACATGACTTATTATAATTATGATTCCCTATGATTGTTCCCTTCATGCTGCAATGGGAACAAGTTGCCTCTTTATGAAGCATATGTTGTCACAGGAACCATCAATGCAAGTATAGTCACTGAATGGGAAATAACTACAATGGTGGTTTCTTGTTTGTGCAGCTGCTATTCACTCCCTGAAAGGGAAATAACTACAATGATGACATAATGTAAAAATTACAATGGTGAATGCTGATTGTGAGAATTACTTGTAAGTGTGAGAGAGTGTGTGTATGCGTGCGTGCGTGTGTGTGTGACACCATTCACGCCGTATATCCAGTGCACCTCAAAAATCCTTTACGTTTTACTTTATACAGGGTGTTTGTAAAGGCTGCATTTTGTATATAGAACATAAGTTTGTTTTAGAGTATGTTTTCCCGTCTTGCAAACGGAAAACATACTCTCCAACAAGCAGTTATTCTACATACAAAGTGTAGTGAGACTTTACAAACCCGTGCGTGCGTGCGTGATATTGTTTGGTTTTATATTATCAACGAAACCATATAATGTTGTTAAATTGTAATTTGTAAGAATTTCGTGATATATACATATATACAACTGTATTTTGTAAGAATTACTTTTGAGAGAGAGAGGAGAGAGAGAGAGAGACGAGAGGAGAGACGAGAGAGAGAGAGAGAGAGAGAGAATGTGTGTGTGTAGTGTAATTATTTTATTTCAATGTGCTTTCACATTTTTGTTTTCAGTTATGGACGAAACCATGCCTTTTTTACAGCATGAGGGTGGGCTACAAAATCATAGAATTAAGCTGAGTTCAACATGCAGCAGATACAATATGAATATAAATACAACTAAAACTGAAGCAATGCAGACTGGCAAATCTCCTGGTCCACTAAATATACTGATAAATAGTACACCTCTGTGAATTTAAATATCTAGGAAATATGATTATACAAGATAGTAGAATAGGCAGAGAAATCAAAATCAGATGCTAAAAAGCAAGTGCACTTATATATGAACTATAAACCATACTGTAACTTCCTAACATACCTATGTCCGTGTAACGACAGATAATAAATAGCATATTCATACCACCCTATTCTGTTAATGTAAAACTAGGACATTATCAAAATTGCACATATGCACAATCAACAAATGCGAGAGGAGATGCTTGAGAAGAGCTCCCAACTAACTATCCGAAACCGAGTAAGATATGATGTTGCCAGACGGATAGTGAAATCAACACTTTTTGTCACAGACAGGAGATCAAATGATTTGGCCATCTATTTAGAATACAACACCATCAACTACCAGCACTAGCGCTACCTCAAAGAAGATATAATACAGAGAAAGAGGACGCCCGAGGAGGAAATGGATTGATGACATCAAAGACATTGTACAATCACACGAAATGGACACTATCCAGTGCTACCCATCAGGCGCTGATCCGTCAACTATTTCTCCCATGACGCGTGAAGGCAAAAAGTGGAAGATGGCGGTGAAACATTAAACAAACAAAAAAAAAGAAAAAAGGCTGGAAGTAAAGAAATTGCTAGGCTGTATAAGATATATGAGAAACTGATGAGTAAGGAACTTAAGGAACGCATACAATATAATATACATATATTTTAATTTTATAGTATTATAGAATTGAGAATTATGAATTCACTAGGTACGCAAATTAATCATTGCTTTCTGTGTTGTATTTTTACTTACTGTTAAAGATTTTCATGATTTAGAAATTTATATTGACAATATAAGTGGTTGAAAAGGGATGTTTAAAATATGATCCAGACGAAAACTAATTGTCACAGGATTTTCGGAGTCATTCCCTGAAATGGAATTAACTATAATGGTGATTTCATCTATGTTCACGTGGTATTCACTCTCTGAAAGGAAAGTAACTAATAACTACAATGATTCCTATATGTGTAGTTGGTATTTACTCTCTGAATTGGAAATAACCACAATGAATTCCTCTATGTGCAATTGGTATTCAGGGAAACAACTACAATGGTGACTTCACGTATATGCAGTTGGTATTCACTTCCTGAAATGGAAATAGCTACAATCATGACTTCATGTGTGTGCGGCTGGTATTCATTCACTGAAAGGGAAATAACTATAATGAAGACTTGAAGAAGTGAATGTGTAGTTGGTAGTCATTGGAAGGGAAGTAACTACAATAATGGCTTTATATGTGTGTGCAGTTGGTATTCACTTCCAGAAATGGAAATAGCTACAATCGTGACTTAACGTGTGTGCGGCTGGTATTCATTCCTGAAAGGGAAATAACTATAATGAAGACTTGAAGAAGTGAATGTGTAGTTGGTAGTCATTGGAAGGGAAGTAACTACAATAATTACTTTATATGTAAGTGCAGTTGGTATTCACTTCCTGAAAGGGAAATAACTGTGATAATGACTATGTGTATATGCATTTGGCACTCACTTCCTAGAAGTACTACATTGACTTTACGTACGGGCAGTTGATATTCAATTCCCAAAAAGGAAATAACTGCAATGATGACTTCATGTTTGGGCACCTGGTATTCAAGTGTCATATCCCTTGACATGACTTAAGATATGAGACTCTACCATTAGTTGAGCAACTCAACACAGCCTGTAGCAGTCACTGGAACAAGCAAGCTTCTCCACCACTACACAGTCCAGACATGGAAACGACGGGGGAAGGGGGAGGGTGGCTACACAGGTGAAACAGTGGAGTCGACAGCCCACCGGGCTGACAAACCTGTGATGATGTATTGAGATAAATATTGATTTTCACATTATATAAGATAGTTTGCAAGAATTACTTTTAAATGTGTTTGTGTGCCATCATTCGCACTATATATCTAATACCCGTCAAGGCATAAAAAGGTCTTTATTTTTTACTTTAAAAATATACATAATGTATACTGGCATCTTAGCCGTCTCGAAAGACGATAGTTTGTTACATTGTGCTTCCAAAAAAAGGGCATAATAACTACAACCCATGGCGGTAGCGAATGTGACTGATCAGACTAATTCGCGCTGTAAATGTTCGTCCACAATGGATGCATGTGAACACATGGTCATTTCCACCATCACGCACATCTTACGTCTCACACGCTCAGTGTGTGACCTATCTGCAATCATTTTCTCCTTTGTCTTTATTCCATTTCTGATCTTTGCCCTCCATGCAACAACGTTGGCAGTGGCGACTTGCTCTCCAGTGTGCAATATCAATGCTGTATTATCAATGTCACGCCGCGCTACATATATCTTGTATATGTAGTAGAGGCGAGCCTGATGATCGTCTTAACCCATCGAGTAATTCACCTAAAAAAAGATGTCCTTTCGGTATTCTACCCATCATCCCATCCTGCCTAACGTTGTCCTATCTATCTAAGGACTTACGAAGACTGAGCATGGAATACAAACCGTCACACAACTTGAATCTTTCCAATACGTCTATAATTGTGATCGTATCTTGCCATTTAATATCAAGTATACATTTTTAGATATCAAGTATATATATATATATATATATATATATATATATATATATATATTATATATATATATATAATATATATATATATATATATATATATATATGGTAGAAATGTAACAAATGTAAACAGTGTGTGTGTGTTATTTAGACGTGAAAATTATGAATTTACTTTGTACACAACTTTCTATATTGTGTTTTACATTTATATACACCTTTTATGTGCACAATTTATTAGAGTGATTTAATGCTTTACATTCAGTATTGCTGTGAGCTTTTCTCATACCTGATTGCTTACACTCTATGTGTGCGTGCTTCATTGCCCTTTTATTTACAGAGACTTTCTGGCCATCGATTCGAGAACCAGATTTCTTCAGCTTGACTTACAGCTAAAAATTCCACTACAGGTCAACGCACAGATTACCAGACGTGGCTTGGAATTGAATTTGATTCATATATTTTACTTAACTCTTAAGAACTTGAGGATTTGACGCCGGATTTTTCGGAATTATGACGTACAGTTAAAGATTGTGGGTTAAACTATATTGGCAATATAAGTGGCGGTAAGGGGATGTTTTAGTTAGTTAGTTAGTCGAGGTTCCAACTTCACGGCAACGGGTCGTCCCCATTATGCTCCAT